>OZ001650.1:4877934-5407199 GCA_963924145.1 Pyrausta purpuralis
TAATATCGAGTAAGTACCAGTAATGGGATTTCAGAAGTTTGCGATACAGACGCTTAGTTGATCAATACATTTTGAGGTTAGAATTTAGTTGGTAATTTGATTAATCGAAAATTGACATATTAGCGGTCCTTTGCGTGCGTATTAATCGTAATTAATTATATTTAAGTAGCATACCTATATTAAACTAATCGTTATGACGATTGTAGAAACGCATCCACAGACGCCAGACGCAAAAAGGAAAAGATTCCTGTAAACATCCCACTACTGGAAAAATGTCTTTCCTCAACTATAAGGTAGGAGCACCTAGCTACCAATAAACTAAGTAGTAAATAATAGTCATGGAACATGTCATGAATAGCAGCAGATGCAAAATCATATAAAATGAAAATCATTATTCACACCTACTACTTTTTTTCATACAGATTGCTACGAATCTCACTGCGAAATCCTAGCTCATACGTATTTCATTTTATTGACAAATAAAATGTAGCGGGCGAAGACTTTGAGCGCGAGTGAGCGAGAAGAATGATTATGCTCTATTCAGTCGTATGTGTGACTTACGACGCCTAGCGGTTTAAATGTGAATTATAATATCTTTAAGTCGTAAAGTTGATATCATTTTGTAATGATTTGGTAGCGGGTTGGTACGAAAGTCACATTATTTGCTTACAAGGAAATTCATATGAATTTGATCAGTCGCATACTTGCGTCATAATTGAAATTGCCAAAAATATATTTGGCAATAAAAATTTCCCATGTCATCTGAAAAAAAAAACCTTCATTTTATGAAATGAAAATTAACAAAAGAAGCAATCATTTCCATGCCTAGTATATGTATAACTAATACACATTTTTAATTACCTGTAAAGTCTTCCAGACACAATCGAAAGTAGTTACACACTTTTCCAACTGCTTATTCAATAAACATTTACCGAAAACAATGTGATATTTCAGTAACCACTCACGTATTTTCTGTGCTTTCCGTGTCAAGTTTGGTGTAACCCAAATTTTCTCGGAATACTTAATTGTAACGTAATTAAAATCCTCGGCAGTAAATTACAGTCGTCGAGCTCAAAGCTCAAAGCCACAGTTTTCTACAAGTCGGTTCAAGTTACGAAACCTATCTCTTAATATGTGAAAATGTGAGACAGTTTAATTTTCTTCGTAGCACGTAAGGGCACAAAGCTATTTGGTTCAGTAGAATCGCTATGCATACTCAGGTACGGAAAAAATCTAGATTGGAGACCTGGGGTGCGATTGTGTACAGCAATCGTATTCATTTGAAAGTTCAAATCGTACGGTATGATCTGTCAAACAGTAAAGAACAAAGGGTTTGACAGATCAAACCGTACGTTATGAACTGTCAAATGAATACGATTGCTTTACACAATTCCAGCTCTGTTGACTAAAGACACAGCGTAGGACGTCCACCGACAAGATGGACAGACGACCTTGTGAAGATCGTAAGATCAAACGAGATGCAGACACGGTTGTGATCGGTCGCTGTGGCAAACCGTGGGGGAAGCCTATTTTCAGCAGTGGACGTCCTTTGTCTGATAATGATGCAACTACAACGTTTATATAAGTGCAACAGCTCAGTAAACAGTAAAATAATAGTAAATTATGATACAAGTGTGCTAAGTTGACCATTATATACAAGGCGATATTGTGTGCGCACGAGCGAAAGCGAGTGCGCCATAAGAGAGCCGCGTATATAGGTCACGGCACACGTGTTTTATACGACGTTTTTCAACACACTTGCCATTAATCAAAACTTCATCACACCACAGCCGACAATTATTTACGAAAAATGCACTTACTAATCTGTGGAAAAATGGCGCGTTGCTTTTTTTCTTGCCGCGAAACAGATGCGCGCGCCTTAGCCTTGCGCGAACTAGATCGGCCAACAGCCAAGATTAAAAATGTAACAATTCGTGTTTAAAACACAAATTACAGAAAATTTTAAATAAATTTGAGTTATTTTTAGTAATAAAGCTGTATTTACCATTTATTGAAATAAATATATACATACTGTAATTTTCGAATATATATACATTTTGTTCCTATAATAAAAGTTATAACCCGACTAAATTATATCGCTTCATCTTCATATTTACTACTTGGTACTAGGGTACCAATGTAAATTGGTTGGGTTAATAAACAAAAGGCACTAGTGCAATAATGTTCAGAAAAAGCACGCGTGTTTAATATCTATGATTATGTGCCAAAAATCGGTGGAATAAAAACGTCATTTTGAGCAAGTGTGTTGAAAATACTGTTTTGTAATTTTTTATTTTAGCAACACTTAAATAAAAATTATAACTCGACTAAATTATATCGCTTCTTCTTTTAACTTACTACTTGGTACTAGGGTACAAATGTGAATTGGTCGGGTTAATAAACTAAAGTCAGTGGTGCAATAATATACTGAAAAAGCACGCGTGTTTAATATCTAGGATTATGAGCCAAAAATCGGTGAATAATGACGTCGTTATGAGCAAGTGTGTTGAAAATAAAAATATAACATTCTACAATTAACACTGGAACTGTTAAACCTTAACGTGTATTTTATGAATAAAGATATTTTGAAATTAAAAATTGATTGATAATGATGCAGATGATGCTATGCATACCTAGCTAGCTAGCATGTAGAACTTTATAATAACTCATGTTAAGTTTCTCTATTATCCATTTCCATATATAATTATTTAATTTATTTTCTAGCAATGTGAATCGAATACTTAATTATAAAATCTGTTATTACTTTACAGTTACATGGTTGTCTAAGGCGCTCATTGTTAATCCGAAAGCAATAACCGTGTCTTACGTGTTCTAATGAAATTATAAAAACGTTGCAAATAAGCCTAAAATAATTACGAATTGTAGCTATGCAATTACTCTTTATTTTATTTTTATTTTATTTATAAGGATAACCAGGGTTTACAAGTGAACAGTAAGCTTCACATTATACAATATTTAAACCACTTATTGGTAATCACAAATAGTAATAACTTAAAGAAAACGAACGCACAAATCGAACACAATCCAAGGTACACTAAAACAAAATAGTAGTATTATGGCTTAATAAAGAAATAACAATTTTAGGTAGCTTAAGTAGTAAAAAAACTAATTACAATGCTATATTACTCGTATAAAATTGCTAATCGATGAAAAAAAGTTCACTTAACAGCCGCCTTACCGCTGTAACACTGTTATGAAATATGTTACCGGCATTGACATATTTCATAACAGTGTTACAGTGGTAAGGCGGCTTTAAGTCGCTACAAGCGCGCCAAATGTAACTTTTTCGCCTGTAATTTGAATGCACTCTTGGCACATAAAGCGGATCACTATAACGAATAACTCTTTTAGGGAAATGAATATTTAATTTAGATAAAAGTTTGTAACAATATATGTCAGCTGAAATGATCTTGAGTAGATAAATTATATCCGCAATATCACGTCTTGTGGCCCATGGGAGCATGTGGTGTTTCCTGCACAGTTCGCTATAAATGCTAGAACTATAGTAATCTCCTTTCACTCTTTCACTCTCCTTTCACTGTTTAATGTTATGGAAAATGCTGTGTATATCTATAATTAGTATAATGTACTAGAACTAAATTGTATATTAATCTAAGTAAGTGCTGTGTATGTTATACTGTTGATGCACCTAAATAAATAAATAAATAAATCACACACAGTCACAGTGGTTTCCAGCAGTCACAGTGGTTTCCATCAATATCGAGGGCTTTTCCAATGTAAAAGCAGACCTCCTTAAAAACCTCTGTGACCAAACCAAGTGTCACGTACTATGTGTACAAGAGACACACAGGGACCAAAATAGCCTGCGCCCCGAAATCCTAGGCATGAAACTTATATCAGAAGTACCACACTTAAAGCACGGTAGCGCTGTGTTCACAAAACCTGACCTAATTGTTAAATCAGCTTCCGCACAACTGACAGTGAACAACACAGAAATAATCAGCTTGGACCTCGGAAACTGCTCTGTCACCTCAGTATATAGTCCACCGGGTGAAGTTTTCGACTTTCGGTGTAGCAAAGAGTTCAGCAGCCATAACACTAAAATAGTCATCGGGGATTTTAACAGCCGCAGTATTAACTGGGGATACACCAACTCAAATGATAGTGGCGTTGCAGTTGAAAGTTGGGCAGATCTTTATGATCTGACTCTGGTACACAACTCGAAACTTCCCGCATCATTCAACAGCCGACGTTGGAACCGAGGTTATAACCCCGATTTGATTTTCGTAAGCTCAAATATAAGCCCTAACTCATTCAAGCGCGTTTGCCCACCGATCCCTAGAACCCAACACAGACCAGTTATGTGCTCAGTGCAAGCTTTAGTTAAACCAATTTCTGTTCCGTTTAGTCGCCGATTCAATTTCTCTAAAGCAGACTGGGAACAATACACAAAGAAAATCGACGAAAAACTGCTCGAAATAACTCCGTCACCGGAAAACTATGAAGAGTTCGTAAGGGTTATTCGGCGAGTTTCCCGGCAGTGCATTCCTCGCGGATGTCGAACCAACTATGTCCCAGGTTTGACAAAGAACGCTGCAGCAAGACTGGTAGAGTACGAAGCCCTCTATACAAAAGATGCTTTCTCAGAGGAGACAATCGCAGTTGGCGAAGAGCTTATGGAAATGCTTGCTGAGAGCCGTCGAAATAAGTGGATTACGTTGGTGGAAAACATAGATCTGACGCATAATTCGAAAAAAGCTTGGTTGACGCTTAAAAAACTCACAAGCGACCCTCCTGATGCCGCCAGACCTGGCCCAGTTACTGCAAACCAAGTCGCCCACCAACTACTCCTCAACGGAAAACCACCTCATCGGCTATCCAGGCTACGTAAACAGAACTCAGAGTTGACCAACAATGAATGCCCAATAAGCCAGGCTTTCACTATCACTGACATGAAAAATGCAGTAAGTGCTCTGAAAAATGGAAAAGCTGCTGGAATCGACGACATCACAGTTGAGCAACTGAAACATCTGGGCCCTGTAGCGGTCTCATGGCTCTTACAACTATACAACACGTGCATGGATACAGCTAAAATCCCAAAAATTTGGAGGAAGTCTAAAGTTGTAGCCCTCCTTAAACCTGGGAAGCCTGCAGAAGAACCTAAAAACTATAGTCCTATTTCCCTGCTATGTCACACGTACAAACTTCTGGAACGAATGATCTTAAACCGGCTGACCAAATCTATTGACCCACAGCTAATACCGGACCAGGCTGGCTTTCGCCCAGGAAGGTCATGTTGCAGCCAAGTACTTAATCTGACTGAGCATATTGAGGATGGATACGAACAAGGGCTGGTGACTGGCGTCGTATTTGTGGATCTGAGCGCCGCATACGATACCGTGAATATAAGGCGCCTTCTAACAAAAGTAATTGCCTACACAAAAGATCGCAAATTTGTCACTCTTCTTGCTGAATTACTGCATAATCGTCGCTACCAAGTCCTCCTCAATCATGAAAAGAGCAGATGGCGCATCCAAAAAAATGGCTTGCCTCAAGGAAGTGTACTTGCTCCCATTTTATTTAATATATATACAGATGACCAACCTACATACCCGAACACTTCACGATTCCTTTACGCCGACGACCTTGCTTTGACCTGCCAAGCTAAATCATTTCTGGAAATCGAGAAGCACCTTACTGCAGCCCTTGAACAGATCCACATCTACTATGATTCCAACTCCTTGAGACCTAATCCAGCAAAGACGGAGTCCTGTGCATTTCACCTGCGAAACCGAGACAGTGCACGACATCTACGCATTGCCTGGCGTGGGGTAGAAATTGCCCATAATGACAGCCCAAAATACCTAGGGGTTGTATTAGATAGATCTTTGACCTACAAGGGTAATTGCCAAAAAGTGAGGAATAAAGTGAGCGCACGGAACAACATCATAAGGCGTTTGACAACTACACGTTGGGGTGCAGCTCCCGATGTCCTTCGCACTAGCGGCCTGGCACTGTGCTACTCGGCCGGCGAATACGCTTGTCCTGTTTGGGCGCGCTCAGTTCACGCGAAGCATGTGGATGTCGCCCTCAATGAAACCTGCAGGGTTATTACGGGAACGCTAAAACCTACGCCTTTAAACGTCCTCTACACCCTAGCTGGAATAGCTCCTCCGTGCGTTCGGCGCCAGGTTGCATGCTCCATTGAAAGGCTCAAGCAAGTAGAAGATAGCAGGCACCCGTTGTATGGATATATACCTTCACCCCCACGCCTAAAGAGTCGCCGCAGCTTTATGCGTAACACCGAGCCACTTAGCGTGGATCCACCTAAGGCCAGAGAACAGCTGTGGTCAGATAAATTCGCCCCCAACAACCCATACATCTCCTTAGCTGAGAAGCTGTCGCCGGGTCACAATCTTCCCTGGCCCATTTGGAAAGCGTTAAACAGACTTCGTTCAGGTGTAGGCAGGTGCAATGAACTTAGGAAAAGATGGGGCTTCACTGAGGACGACACGTGCGAGTGTGGCGCCTTACAATCTCTCCCACCACAAAGCCACACTTAATGTCGTGCCCTACCTCTCCTGCCACCTGCACGCAACAGGACCTTTTCAGCGCCAACCAGAAGGCCATTGATGTTGCCACTTTTTGGGCGCAAAGAGTTTAATTGCCATTGACTCGAGAAGAAGAAGAAGAATAAATCAATCTCGAGTACGGTAACAAACAAACATAATAAATTTTCTTTGTATACTCTCAAGTCGATGGATAGAGGTTTGATATCGATTACCGCCTTCTAATACGTACCATCCATCTGAGTTAGATGGATTTTCACACTTAATTAGTTACCGTTTACCTACATCTTCCCCAAAGTGGCATATTATATGCCAGTCTAAGTCCTACCTATCTAGTATTGACACGAGCCTACTCCCCAAGCACACTTCCATTACAACTAAAACGCAAGCGCGAGATTTGTATGCGGCGCGCACGCTAGCGCGTCTCGAGATAAGTCCCAAGATAACTATTTATTAACCACCGCACGGTATCAGAGCCAATTGTAATGAACGCTGAGTCTGAGCTATACTGCGTATTGCTGCCATAACAATTACGTAGAGGGTTTGAACACTTTGAACGCTAAAAGACCTCCCTTGGGTTTTTTTGTGAAAATGTCGTAAGGCACTTAGGATTATTGCTGGATTAATTTATATATGTGTGGAGAAAATGAGGTCATGCTGAATATTTTAACCTTAACATGTCGTCAATTTAAACACCGAATAGTAAAATAAAGCTACGGTAAATTTTGGCAAAGTTAAAATGTAATTCACAGTTAATCCTGCCCGAAAACCAATTAATTTGTAGTAATTCTGCTTAGACTTATAACAACGCTTAAATCTCAATACAAGGAACTTATGTAAGTGATTTTCAACAGAACTCAGTGTTAGTATAGGTATTTGGACAAAAGAGCAAACGTTTCGTTAAAATCCCAGTCCTTATAAGTTTAACCTAGGCCGTAGCGTCTTTAATGTAAGTATTTGTATTCCGATGTCGGACGCACACGGTCGGTCGTCCGGGGATGAGTCCCTAGACGCCTAATAAAGGAGTTAACTACTGAATTACTTGGCCTCTTACAGCTTTTAATTAGTTAAGTATCCAAGCTTTTGTAATTGGGTTGGAGAATGATTGAGAAATTTCCAAAATGGTTTTTTTATAACTTTTAACTCCATTCAAAGTGGTGCAAGTTAAATAAATAGTCTATTAACATAAGGGCTACGTCCACACAAAATACTAAAATATTTTTAAGTAAGATAGTCGGTAGGGTCCCATTACATTGCAGTTAGTGATTAGTTTTTTTTTATAAATAATTACTTACTCAGACATCACGTAGGTAAGTGATCACGGCAGAAGTTAAATTATAATATCGATTTCTACTTATACAATTCATGTTACTCTTTTCTTTAAACTATCTAAGTTATTCCAAGATAAAATCTTACACCCTTATTCATAATAACGCAAACAGTCTGATAAACCAGTTCTAACTGTTACACTGTTTTGTCTCGTTCTTTCTTGGCGCTGTCATCATTTGACAAAGAGTGACAAAACAGTGTAATAGCTAAAATAGGTTTATTAGACTGTTTGAGTTTCTATGAATAAGGGGGTTAGTGTGTACTTATTTCACTCAAAGTTGAATACTTTATATATTATGATACTAAACGATATTATGTTAAAAACTTTAACATTTTTCACTTAGCTAAAAAAACTTTTGTGGGAATTTTATTTTCATTTTAATTGATTATTCAAATGACTAAATCCTATTTTGAATACAGTTATCAGCACGTCAGGTTATACAAAAACAGCTTTTATTGTATAAGAAATAGAGGTGGTTTAAAGGTATAGTCTGTCGCGCGGCCATGTAAACATTTACAGGGACAGTTAAAGTCTAAAATCATCACTATTGCTTTAGTCATTGCGTTACAAAATGCCTATTTAATAAAATAGATAACATTTTAGTTGTTTATTCTTTGTAATGGATCTATGGGTATCGGAAATATAATTATCTTTACATGATGAGGATCTTGTAGGGCAATCGGCAGTATGCGTAACAAGCCCCGTAAATGGTATAAAATAGAACTAGATCCGTCCGTCATTGGTTTATTTTAGTAGTTCATCATTGCTTCTTATGAAATGCAAATGTTTTGGTCATTTGAAGCCACGAGTTGAGTGTTAGTATTCAAAAAAAAAATCAAAATATTTATTCAATTTAGGACACAATATGCCACTTATGAACGTCAAATGTACAGTGAAAAATAAAATAAAAATAAATGTGCCCTGAAGGGGCCGAATCATGTCTCCTTATCTTTTGGGCCCTACCAGCGCTCCGAGACAGAACACAGACAATTAGGCAAGTGCTGAGAAGAAACGCCGGAACAAACTCAGTCACCACTAGCTGCCGTAAAATCAAAATCATCAAAGGTAAGTACATCAGTCGGTGCAGGCTGGACAGACCACACATTCGTGTCGTTCAGGTAGTCTTGAACCTTATAATAGCCTTTAGACATAAGCGTGTTTTTAACGTGTTTCTTAAATATATCAACCGGCAATTCGACAAGATTGTGTGGTATATTATTAAAGAATTTTATACAATTTCCCATGAATGAATTACTAGTTTTAACTAATCTGAAGTTGGGAACGACAAGCTTGTGTTTATTTCTTGTGTTATATGAGTGAATGTCGCTCTTCTTCATGAAATAATCTAAATTTTTACACATTTAGTTTTACTAGCATTCAGCAACAAGTTATTGGTGGTGAACCAATTCAATACTTTGGAGAGAGTATTGTTTACTTCGTCAAAATTTTCTTCATGTCTTTTCATTTTAAAAATCAAAGAAGTATCATCAGCAAACAGAACTATCTCACAAAGATTTGTGGAATAAAATGGCAGGTCGTTTACATATATCAGGAAAAGTAAAGGCCCCAATATTGAGCCCTGGGGGACCCCCATTTGAAGAGGGGCTCCGGAAGAGTAGGTACCATTTATGTTAACTGATTGTATTCTACCTGATAGGTACTAAATTAACTACTTAGATGAGTTTTCCGAGACACCACTCGACACTAGTAATGATTTCGCGTGACTTGAGCAAGAACTCAACTGTTTAGTCGTCTCTATAGGAATAATACAGAAGTAATCCTCAAAAGCGTTTGCTACCTCGTCATCAGATTTATTAAGCTTGTTGTTTATTTCTAGAATAAATTTTTTATCATGAGATTTCGTTTTACATGTTTCTTTATTTATAATATTCCATGTTTCTTTGATTTTATTACTAGATTTTTTAATTTTATCGCGTATGTAATTCGACTTAGCTACATAGCAAACTCTTTTGAAAATTTTTGAGTACCTCTTAACGTACTCATGAAACGATATATCCTTTCTATATGCTTTTTTGTTATACAATTCAAACATTTTTTTCCTACTTGTATAAACTCCTCGTGTAGCCCAGTCACTGAATGTCGGTTTACAGTTATTGATAACTATTTTCTTTTGAGGGAAAGTAATATCAAATTGTTTTTTAACTACCTGAAATAATTGTTCATACAAGTCGCATTACTATCACTAGCATTTTTTTATCAAAAGGTATAAACGGTATTTTATCACTTACAAGGTTTTTAAATTTGTCCTTACGAGATGCAGTGACCGGCCTGCATTTGATTTCTAGACGGGGTGGAATAAAACGGTTCTGTAGTGTAACTATCTGACCGCAATGATCCGATTTTACAAAATTAATAATAGATTGTTTGATGATTTTACAGTTGCAGAGAATATTATCTAAGCAAGTAGCTGTTGTAGGAGTTACTCTAGTGGGCTCAGCAAAAACCGGAGTGAGGTCAAATGATTTGAAAATATGATGGATATGTATTCTTTAATTTTAGAACAAAATGTAGGCAAATATGAGAAAGATGTTATGAGTTTAGAATGTCAAATTAGGGAACTTAAGCAGTCATTAAAAATAATGACTGAAACTTATAATTGTACAAAAAAGGAGTGTGGTGAACATATCCAGGCTTTGACAAATATAATAGCTTCCTGTGAATGTAACTCTTCACATGTGATTTCAAAAAACTCCATTGATATCTCTGGAAATGAGTCATCACATTTCACCAATAAGATTACTAGAACTAAGTGTAATGTGAAACCTTCCTGTTCTCAACCCAGTGGATCGCTAAATAGTTCAGAAAGTGCTTTCTTATGAGTTTCAAGAAAATTCAGATTTAATTATTTTCATAGGAAAAAGAGGTAATATGAACAAGAAAAACCTAAATACATACTTTGACAGTTTAAGAAAATTAAATTTGAATAAAACAATATTGTTTACATTACCTTACAGTAGTGGATTGCCAGACGAAAAAAATGATTTAAGATATAAAATTAATTTGCAACTGCATAAATTGACATCATATGAGGTGAATAAATTTCACCTACTTGACATGAATAATTATTTTAAAAACAAAGTATATTTGACGCGAGATAATTATTATGATAATAATTATTTCAAACGACACATAGCAATGTCGCTATCATATTATTTAGACTATTCAGCCAAGAACTTGGCTACCAAATCTGCTTTTATTGAGCAGATTATTGACATGAATATTCAACCATTGGAATCAGTTCCAATAACAAACAATCATTTAAATTAGTAGATCAGACAATAGAGGATAACTCTTGCTTATCAGAAATTGAAGAATCAAATCAATTAAATATAGTACATCAAAATATTCAAGGCTTTTCTGGAAAAGATTTGGAAATGGAATTGTTTTTAAATAAAATGAATATTCATGTTCTCTGCATAACTGCGCACTGGCTCAAGCAGCATGAACTGATGTTATCGATAGATAATTATAATCTTATTAGTTCGTTCACTAGGGAGACTGCCATTCGCGGCGGGACACTTATATTAATTAATAATAAACTAAAATGTAAAGAGCGAAAAGACATAGTGTCTCTCACTATTGAGCGAACAATTGAGATATCGTGTGCGGAGCTGGACGACTACATTATTGTCTGTGTTTATAGACCCCCAAGTGGAAACTTTAAATTATACAAAATATGTCAAACTACAAAGAAAGTAGTTGTATGTCAAGATTTCAATGTGGACATTATAGATATTACGGAGGAACATCGCGTTCGGTTTTTAAGCATTTTCAAATCATTTCCTCCATCCATTCCATCAATTCCTCCACGTTAAGATTCTGTACTCTTTTGTGCTAGTGCTATGCTGTTTTTATGACGAACGTTCATACGTCCACAATGCCAGTGCCTCGCTGTGTAAACTGTTCTCTTGCTCTAAGACATCTGCTGCCTTACCAGTTACCACCAAATGGGTGAGGCAAGCGATGCTATGCTTAGTATTCAACGCTCCTGGATAAGCATGGCCATTGTAAGTAATAAACACTTTTGACTGGCAGCTGTTGATAGTAATTGTTAATAAAATGCAGTCTTTCTTGTGACATGCTTAATATTAAAATGATCATATATGTGGTCCTGTATATTATTTGGGTGTATAGTATCGTTATTTTTTCAGATCACTGAAGACAATCATCTCTGTCAAGAATGTTTTGTCATACTACTTAACAATCTGCAACCTCCTCTTCTGGAGGTCCAGTAGTACAGGCTTATGGGCACCCACAAGTGTGCCATGAATGTGGAAAGTCCATTATAAAAGCCAAGATAGATCAACTTCTGGAGAATAGTCTAGAGAGGGATGTTATTATTTTATGCATAACGTTTCATTAGGTAAATATTTTCTTTGTTTGTAATTTAAATGATTTAATTATAGAAATATGTATTTTGAATTAATTAAAACATTTGATTCCAAAAATCAGTTTTTAATTTCAGATTAACCAGCTTGAGAAAGTCTGTTTACCCTATTGAACAAATGTCTATAGAAGTGTGAGAGGACATGCATTAGTCGACCCGAGTAGACAACAAAAGGTTGTGCTAGAAGCAGCTTCCTCATCTAATCAAAACTTGGATGCTTCTATATCTTCATCGAGAACTTCCATGGAGTCACCAATACAAATACCAACTCTATTACGAACATTTCAATCAAATGTTATTACTGGTGTTTGCGCCAGCATTATTTTTAGACAATGTTTTTTATAAATATGAAGATGATAATAAATCATATAATTATAAGAGTTTTAATCATTTCTTTTAATGACTTAACTTGTAATATAATCTACAAAATTATCAATTATTTTAAGCGTTCATTGTACGATTGAAGGCAAAACTATGTATTTCCACACTTTCATTCTGAGTGATTTTATTTCTTAGACTACTCACAGTTGGAGTGGTTGAACATTATTTTAATATGTTTATGTGCATTTATTCATTAATACGTACCTATCTTATTTACCTCGTATAACCTCATTTAGTACCTAGTGACACCTAACCTAAAAACTGAACTTTGTTTTTAATTATTAGGAAAACCCCACAAACAATAAGTTTTTTTTCAAGTTCATTTTATTTTATAACATTACTTCTCCTTTATCACCAATTTTGGTAGTTATACAAATTCATTTGTTGCGCAACCAAGCTCCATAGTAAAATGGGCAATATCCTTTAAAAATTACAAACTCACAGCACCATACACGTACATGCTATAAGCATGTACGTGTATGTATTCCTTTGTAGTTTAAGTAACAAAATTAAGATAACAGTGCAAATTTATAACTTATAATGTTACTAGCTGATGCTCGCGACTTCTTGTGCGTGGTATATATATATTTTTTAATTAAACTTCTCTTTTATACCTTATAAAAAATGCGAACCGAGACAAACGAAGCGCAAGGGCAGAGGACACACTACGTACCTGCAGAAGAAGCTTACTTTAAAATAATTTTGAACCTCAATGGTTAAGCTGTTACACATTTTTTTCTGGATCAATTCGCAAACAGGCAAAATTCGTTCAAAACGAAATAACTCGAAAACTATGAAATTTCGCTGAACATACATGGGGGTCTTTCGACAGCCCTAAGTGCCCCTCTACTACCAGACACCCGCAGGTACACCCTTCTTAGGACACCCAGTATATGTTATAAGTTTATAGTAACTTAAATAGCTTCGTCCGCGCGTTTTGCTGCTTCCCCGTACGTCGCAGCGTGATGCTTCATAGCCTAAAGCCGTATGATTCTCAGTGGCCGGACCACAATTTAGTACTCAGATACTATAGTTCTAAATAAAACCTACCCAAAGTCTTCTTTCATCGGAATATATACATTTTTTCAGTACCTCAAGAGATAACTTTTTAATTAACAATTTATATGGTCCGGCCGCGTGGCAGTGCTCTCTGGCCGCGCCACCTCAAATTAAATAGAGTATAAAGAACTATTTATCAATCAATATCCCGAATAAATCCACCTAAAGAGTACCTTACATACGACAAATATGGTTCAGTAATTCCCTTTAGTTAAGGAGTTATTGGACGTAATTAATTATTGAGTAGTAAGCCTTCCTCAATAATAAAGCTATCCAACCCTCAAATCGGTCTAGTAGTTACTGAGATTAGCGCGTTCAAACAAAATACAAACTCTTCAGCTTTATAATATTAATATTGGGTTATAATTTTCTGACAACGAGAGTTAGTAGTAATAGTGGTTTGTTTGTATGTTTGAACGCGCAAATCTCAGGAACTACTAGACCGTTTTTTTTCGTATTGAATAGTTTATTTATCGAGGTAGGCTTTAGGCTATAAAACATCACGCTGCAACGAGAGGGGAGGGAGCCAACTCAAAAGTCGCGTGTGACTGCTGATACAGTCGCCAGCACATCAGGCTACCCACTTTTGTTGCAAACTAGCCCTTATTGCAACTGAATAACATACCGCAGTGTTTACCTTGACGTGCTGTTGTCCGTACATATTTAAATGGTGTAACTATTCTTACGTTATCCTACGTTTATTTGTTCCTCGGTCCATGCATAAAATACAACTTGAATATAATCTGCGAAGAGCTAGAAGAGCCGGTCCATCTATCTCTAATGCGTGGACATTACGCGCGGCCTCTCTCGGCTTACCCGCAAATCCTGCGCGCTGATGATTCAATTAAAATTTGCATACCTACCCCCAAAATGTACATGTGTCGGGATTACGTCTAAAATGTTTACTCACACTTGGATGGAAACTTTCAACGCTATTCATAGTCAAATGCGACGTTTATTTAGTTATGTCTCGTAACAAAGTTGGTGTAAAAGTTTCACTAAAATTAATTACACTGTACATACGAATGTAGCCTGTCTGTATAGGAGAGAAATTTAAAATATATTTTTCTTTTCGGTCCTTCAACTAACCGGTACCTAATCATTTGTAAATGGTTTTAATTTATTATGATGAAAAATTAATGTATAGTTATTTTCTACACAAATTGCAAACAAATGTCGTAGAACTTGATATTGTCATTTACTACAACGAGTTAGCGATTTTGATATACATTGATTAGGGGTTACTATATCTCTAAGTTAAAGCATTTTAAAACACTACGGCCAGGTCAAGGTAAGAACGTATACTATGTAGAAATACTTAATTAGTAAGTATTTCTATTAAAGTTTTCGCTCTGTTGACTTAACGTATACTTTTAGGTCTTTGAACACCTCACAACAGAAGAAGTTTCATAACTCACAAGAAATCATTTAGTTTGTAACACTCAATACCAATAGATGACAACAGACCTACTATGAATTTCTCGGATTTAAAAACTGACTCTGACATTTCCCTTACATGGTCGAAAAATTAAACCACCTTCAAGCTTGACATCATACACCGACTGCAAAAGAATTTGTTTTTCCTCAATAGAAGACTAATACGATAGTTTAAGTATTTTTAGTCAGGTTTTAAAGGCGGTTTAAATTTTTTTCATGATTTTTAGTTATTTATCAGTCATATCTCAAACAAACTACTGGAATACTGGATTTAGATGATACTTACAATGTACCCTAAGTTTAACTACACGGTTCAACTAAAAAATATAAATGTCGCTATGACTTCTCATTTTCGAGAAATCCTGAGACAAATATACAATATAATACATACACTTACGAAATTTTGCACATGAATGGAAGCCTAAACAGATCAAAATTAAAAAGTTGTATCCAATTCTGATGATATCACACACATACACGTCGAATGGATTACCTCATTTTTTTGAAAGCGGTAAAAAATCGTTTATCTTACCATCGTCCGATTCTCCCAATCAACGACCGGCTTGAGACTTGCACCCGTCTAGGTCATAAAAAACGCAGCTCAGGGCCCTTCATTAACATTTAAAGTGCGGCAAACGCGGGCATTGCGATAAGAGATTATGTAAATTTAAATCAAATTGTTAGTGGCCAGAGATTTGTCCAGTAAGCCGACAGTGCGCTCCCGCATAATCCGGGTTTATACCACTGCCCTTCTTTAGACTAGGTAGGTATTTAGGACGGTTCGGCCCTAAAATCGTGTTCAGTTTGATAACGAATTATTTAATTCACGAAATTAATTAATGGTTACATTAGCCCGTAATTCAAGTTTATAATACAGTTAGGCTAAACCAACGATAATCCTATCGTACTATATTTTTTTTGTAAGAACAAGAAGAAAGGAGTACGTACCATCTTAAAATTTTTACTATGAAAAACCTTAGTTATCTTCATAATCGTACAGTAGTTAAAATTAACAAATAGAGTGTATATTGTGGTAAAATAAGTGACTATTCCAACTTTTAATACAAATCGGCCAAGTGCGAGTCGGACTTGCACACTAAGGGTTCCGTGACAACTTCAACTGAATTAGAGATCCACTTACTTCCACGTTTTTGTATGAATAACAAAGTTATGTTTGCGGTTATTGAAAATGCTCTATCTCAAAAACTCTAGTTCAATTACGTTCAAAGTAAATTTCGTTGAAAGTTTTTGTCCAGATCTACATGTGTCTTTTCCAACATTCACACTCGCTTAGTTTAAGAGTTAGAAGCGTCTATCTATCAAACGTTAGAATTTGAAAAAAAAAATTTGAGGAACCTCGATGTTATTTTAATAGACCTACATAGACACCCTAGACGCATAAATTTGACAAAAAAAGTTCAGGATTTAGTTTCATATATGGGAGGGCTCCCATATATGATATCCCTTAAATAAAATTATTAATATTTTTTTTAATGAGAATCGTAAAACGGTAAACAGGATACATCTACCTACTAAGTTTCATCTGTTTGATACTAATAGTTTCATAATAAAGTGGCTGACATACGGACGGACAAACAGACAGACTTGACGAAACTATAAGGGTTCCGCTTTTTTGCCATTCGGCTACGGAACCCTAAAAATGAGCGTGCTCATTTTTATCACCAACCTGCAAACCTACGTCCCTTTGTTTGCGAACCCAATTTAACACAGTTAGTCAAGCCTTACGTAAGGGACTTATAATTTGTGTTTTGCGTAAAAACGCGGTCATTAATCTGCTCTGTACCTATCCTGGTTTTGTATAACAGAAAAAAGAGAGTGACTTATAATAACAACGATTGTATGTATATGTCACCGTAATATTGCCTAAACACCCAAGCGGTTGCATGCAACCGCATAACAACAGAATTTCTGTTGTGTCTCGTTCACATGCGCTTGGATATTTTTAAAACCGCGAGATTAAAATCTAAGGGTTTTAAATTAAGTACATTGGAATCCATCGATGTATTTTGAATAAGCGCGATACATATGGTTTAGAATTTACGTTTTTATTGCTTCTCACATGTCAACCGAAGAATAAACTTGTCTCACTGACCTTTTTTTCTCTCATGTGTACCATTAGTATTATTATTTTTCATTTCTTCTGTTCGGAAAATTGAACTTTCATGTAAAGATAGACGGGTGGAAAATAGCTTTTCCATCCCTAGGATAAAAAAAAAGGTTTTAATTGCTACGATCAGACATGGAGCTAAAGGTAATTGAGTCACATTATATTATTAAATAAAAAACAAGCTTTTCATATTTTTAAGATTAGCTTAACATTAAAAGCGTGTTTACTATGGTGACTGATTTGAAAAATGTACAATTGGTCTATTTTTTTTACAATTTAATATCTACAAATATACACACATCAAAAGTGTCTAGGGATCAACATATATTTTTGCAATAACTTTTCTCCTGACTGATATTAATTAAAAGTTTCTTTAAGGATTCATCAAATAAAGTGTTTTCGTTTGTCTACAGTTACGATAAACCAAGTCACCTTTGCATTAATAAAGAAATTTGCTATTTTCCTAATAAAGGGATTTTTGACATTTGAAGCACTAACATTAAAGTTTGAAAAAAAGACTGAAATAACAGTTTTCTTTAAAATTTTATTGGGTAACTTAAACAATTAATAATCCGTGTTTCTACCGCGAACACTAACAACACAAGAACATCGGTTTGGCATACTCAAAATGAGTTCATCCAAATTATCCGGGCTTATGCTGAGTGAGGTCCTCTTGATTTGGACATCACCGACACACGGCACACTATGGCACGCACTACAGGGTCAAAATATTTTTTCTACTTAGTTTTTTTTTCTTTTTCTTTTTGGTTGTATTTGTCTGTTTTGTAATTTGTAAATTCGTTGTGTGATTGTGTATGTTATTGTTCTGTAAACTCGTTTAAATGTGTGTGTGTTTGTGATGTCCTAAATTAGTAAACTCATTTTCTTTCTTTCTTTCTTTCAAATCACGCTGTGGAATGGCCGCCCATGTTCGTTGTAATAACAAAAAAAGGTCTTGTTGCGACTGAATACCCTCCATATTCGGCAAAGCTCTTCTCTGTAGCATATCCCATGCATGCTCAATCGGGTTCAAGTCTGGCGACTGAGCAGGCCAGGGCAGGACATTGATGTTAGCTGCAGCGAGAGTCTGTCTTACAACTCTTGCGGTGTGCGGTCGTGCATTATCATGCATTAACTGAAACAAGGGACCGATTTGCACTTGTAGAGGAACGATGACGTCTGATACAATCGTCTCAGCATAAATTTGAGCGTTGAGGTTGCCTCTGATCCGAATCAAATCAGTTCTTCCGCCGATCAAAAGACCCGCCCATACCATGATGGTTCCTCCACTATAAGGATGGACTTCCTGGCAGGATTTTAATCGCTGTTGGCGTCCAGGGGTTCTCCAGTGTCATATACGTCTTGTATCCGGTCTCATACCAAAACGAGACTCATCAGAAAAGCACACGAAACGCCATTGTTCTTCTGCCCAATTTCTGTGTTCAAGAGCCCATTGATATCGAATCCTACGATTGTGCATTGCTATAAGTGGTACCCGTAGCGGTCTTCGGGAATGAAGGTTCACTTCATGAAGCGGTTTCTGACTGTTTGGTCGCTAATTAAGTTCCCTGAAGAGTGATGAAGCCTCACGGCTAACATCATGGCGGTTATTGTTGGAGCTCTTCGAGCTGTGATTTGAATGTATCGGTCTTGTCTCCGTGTGGTGCAGTGATACCGTCCTCCATGGCGCTCAACCACGGTACCAGTGCTTCGGTAACGTGTCCAAAGTCGACTTATAACACTCTGACTTGTATTCAGAGTTAAAGCCACAGTACGTTGCCGGGAACCAGCTTCTATCATTCCCACGGCTCTGAGCATCTCTTCCCTGCTTAAATGACGTTGCCGCTCCATAATAACGTTGGTTTTAATCAGTAGTAGGTAAACAGTAGCACTAATAATGTCTTCAATGCGTTGTATTTTTTTATAGGGAAAATATTGACAGCTGATTTTCATCTTTTACTCGAATTTGATTGACAGTTCCTATTTCAAATTATGAAATGCACCAAAAAGGATCCATATAAATTTATGAAATCATAAATTTATTACAAAGCCACATCTCAATCTCAAGAAATCCGCATAAAAATGATTGATCCCTAGACACTTTTGATGTGTGTATTTCGGTTTCCCGCCATACATAGTGCCACTTTTTTTTCATTTTAAATTGTCACATTTTGTTTGTCTTTGACGATATTTTCTGTTAGTTTGGTCGATTATTGCATAGATTATTAAGCAGACGGAGGCGACTTGCCGCCATTTTTGTTGTTCATTAATCTTCTTACTCACTCTCACCTTTAGCTGTCATTCATAGCGCTATCTCATGCATGAGGCAAAATTGAACCTGGAATTTGACATAACCTGTTGTAGTTTTGGTGACAAGTAACCTTGTTTTCGCAAGGTTGCGTTCTTCTCCTATTATTATTGTCTGTGAGAAAAAATCGATCGATATTTTTAACAATAATTTGTAATATTTGATATCGTCCGCGTTTTATGTAGTACTCTGTTGTTTTCCGTGCCTCTACTGTACAAAAAAATACAAAAAATACAAAAATATTTATTTGCTTTAAAAATACATTATAAAAGTATTAACTAGTGGCAGGAGCCTCCTTTTAAGCATACAACGCCTGTGCCAGGAGACTCCGCTCTTTCTTATCTATAGGATGTTGTTTTATTATGGTACGATGTGCTGTGTTGGTACTGTAGATGTAAAATATGTGTATGTATGTATAGTATATAATATTTAGTAAGTGTGTGTTTTGTTGAGTAAATAAAAAAATACTAATAATTGCATCAGCTGTGCCGCATGCGTATTGAGGGAGGGCGGGTGGTGCATCCTGCATTTGCCTGAACTAATACTAATCGCGGTGACGGTTCGTGTTGTTAGATGCCTGCGTCGGCATCGCTTTGCGGAAATTTAAAGCAAAATAATTTTATAAATTACAACTTAATTTTTGACTTTGACTTTGACTTTGAAACCCAATCCAGCGACTCGGACCCGATTCCAACAAATGTTTCGCAACCGCTGACCTCTGTTCGTCATTGCCTTTGACCGCCCGTATACGTTCCCTTATTCGGCATGCAATAGTGCGCTCAGTACGGCCCATGTACGAACCACCACAGCTGCAGTCAACTTTGTGACCCCAGGCCCTTCCAAAGGAAAACTGTCTTTGGGAGATTGCAGACACTGTACCACCCCTCCCAGTGGAGTGAAGACAGCATTAATTGAGCATTCATTAAGAACATTGGAGATCTCCTCTGTCACTCCTTTAATATAAGGCAAAAACACTGGTTGCCTGTCTACCCTGTCCCTTTGGTATCCCATCCCGCGTCCAGGCGGCAACTGCCCCCTACATCCACCGCTCCGCAAGACCCCTCAGATGTGCCCCAGCTCCCGGTCCAAATGTTCCTCATCACACAGATCACAAGCTCCGTCAGTCAGTTTTTTTTTCATACAAGTTTTACGTCTTCGGCTCTATGCCATACAGACTATTCTTCAGTAAATAATGTTCATTTTTAACACTTATTGACTAAAACTAACACTAAACTAGCCTATCTTAACCTAACTCATTGAAATGCGAGGTGGTTCGCATTTCAATGCTCAACAAGAAAGCTTAGCGCAGGAACAGCGATCCGGGTAAGACGGCGCGATCAGATCGCTTCACTTAATTCCCCACCTTAATTGCATTGTTTTCTTCAAAAGCACAAATTATCATGAAAATTCCACCACACAATCACAATAATTGACCCGCAAAGAACAATTACTAAAACGAAGAAATAAGGTCCGTCCTTCCCTTTTCGTATCCCGCGCAAAACTCTCTCCGTCAGTCAGAGAAGTGACCACAGAGTTAAGATGCCCAGGGCGACGATGAGAGGCGGCACCGAGGCAGCGGTATGTGTGAGTGGGCCTTCCACAGACCGAACGACTCAGTGAGCCATCACTCCGCACACGGATTCCGACGTCCAAAAACGCCACACTTCTGTTCTCTTCTGTCCCACAAGTGAATTCAATCTTGTACCATAAATACCTTTTGTTCATTAATAAATGATTCATTATTATAATTATTATTATTACCCTATTGCTAAATAGTTAAGTCATATTCGTCTTAAGAAAAAAACAAGGTAATAATAAGGTTCGTACGAAACCCTCGGTGCGCGAGTCAAACTCGCACTTGGCCGGCTTTTTGGTTTATCTTGATTTTATCTGTAAACCTTCACATTAACCTATTCTTAACTCACTTTATAGAGTCTTCATTCAAAACAGTTCTGTTCTATTTTTAAACATACCTGTATTAAAGTTAAGAAAGGCTTGCAAACCGAGGTACCCCGGGTCGTGGTGGCTGTCCTTGTTTTAAAGTCCGAGTTTTAAAATTTGTTTCGGGTTTTTTTGCAGCGTACTGCTGCACGGTCGAGTTGTCCCGAAAAGCGGGACTGAGGGTAACCCGCGCAGGATATTTAATTTAGATTTAAAAATTGCGGCGTCTCACGAAAATAGGGACGTCTGGCAACTGCCTGTAAAATATTCACACCTTTAGATTAATGGAAAATAATAACCTTATATTTTATTTACCTTTAAAAAAATATTTTATTTAAAGATTCATCAAAAAACTTTATCAGGCTTTGTTCATAAGCATCTAATACGAAACTAATTTTAACTTAAAAGTGAAACGGCTAAAATATTTTGGAGGTGAAATAGCCAGGCTATTTCGACTCTAAAATAGTTAATTAGCCTCCTAATTAGTTTCTTAATATTGTAGGGAAACTTTTGACTAAAAATTAAAAAGTAATAAGTCTAGAATCATTTTTAGTTAAGGCTTGTTAGTTCGTAAACCTGTTAGTTAGTTAGGAAGTTAATTTAATTGACTTTCAAGTATTATTTTACTCATATTTTAGTAAAACTTACGTGTCATTACAAGTCGCAAAACTTCCAATCAATCAAAAGGGAAATCACATAAACTGTCGTAAACCATCAACTTCGCAGACAGCGGCCTACACAATGCATAAAATTAATATTCCGATAAGGGATAGTACTTCTATGACACAACGTGCAATTGACATACCACGTATGTTGAAGTGATTGTCAAATTACGTACATTTTCCGCTTTAGGCAAACCGACCAGAGCCTGTTTGTGTGACTGGATATAGGAATATTCCATAACGCTTTGTGCAAATGCAATCTGATAGTGACAGATCGCATTGTCAAAAACACAGAACGATCGAAAATGGTGCCCGGAGGCGAGCATCGGGCAAGCACATGTAAAATTGCCGTCTGTCATTCGTCGGTTAGCTAGTTCGATGATTTGCGATGTCAAGACGGTACCTGTTTTAGAAGCTCTGAAATAGGTACTTAAAAGCATTTGGCTTACAAGTTTTGTACCTGCGGATTGATAGGATGACAACGAAATCTGCGTGTGACATAGTCGGATTAACTGCCAAGCCTCTGAGCAGTTTATTTGTCAGTGCTTTCAGGTACTATCAAATACTTATTAGTACTATCAAATGCTTATATTACTTATAACAAAGGCTTTCAAAATACTAATCTTGGTATAAATTGCACTTGTAAAAAGTAACTGTGTCACACAAGGAATCGAACCCTATATCCCTAAAGGCATGCGCCCGCCCGGATAGCGTAAAAGGGTTCCTTTGTCTGACACAGATGCTTTTTACACCTACAATTTATATAATTAAGTTTTTATAGAGACAAAACACTATAAAAACTGTAGTAAATTATTCATCTTGGTGTCACTAACGCTTGCAATGCAAACGATCAATTTACGTAATAAATCTGCATAGAGCCTAATCTATCAAGTTGTTTCAGATACTTGAATGAAACTAAAGACACCCAGTTACTTGGCTTTTGATAGTTTAATTTTGTCTCCTACCTTGGATCAGTTCCTGAAAACGCAACTATCTGTCTGACTACCAGGAAATTATTCAAAAGAAGTTTTAAAAGGTGCTGTGCAACCTAGAATAAATTAAACTTTAAAACTAAGTTTAACAAATTTCTTTTTCATGAATGCCAGACTAAGTGAGTGTCTTTGAATGCTGGATCACAACCAGAAATAGGCAATTTCCTTTCGCGGATAGAAGAAGATTGTGTGGTAACTCAAGTATTTTACATAATAATATTGTGTTAGCAAATTTTGATATTAAAGTATTAAGTCAGCCATTTATACTTCATTATAAATAAAATCAGTAGTGTGTGTAAGTACCATGTTTTATAATGTAATAATGAAAGATTTTTTTAATAGATTAATTTGTTTTTTCATTGAAATGGTTTGATCAAGGATCACAAGCCCTATGATTTTTTTGTAATAATATACATATATAATATTGGGCATCAAACACATACATTGCTCTGATCCCAAAGTAAGTAGCTAATGCACTTGTGTTATGGAAATCAGACGCAACGGTGGTACCACAACACCCAGACCCGTGACAATATAGAAAATTTTGATTTCTACATTGACCCGACCGGGAATCGAACCCAGGACCTCGGAACGGCAAAGCCTTGAATCCAGCGTGCTTAGCCACTACACCACGCAGGTCGTCGAAGTGTATATAGAATGACGTACATCTTAGGGCCGAACCGACGAGAGTCTGTTTGTGTGACTGGATGTAGGAATATTCCTTTAGGAAATGTGTGTTTTGTAAATGTGTTCTGTGATTATCTAATATATTTAATTCTCGTGTCACAATGTTCGTTCCCGTACTCCTCCGAAACGGCTTTACCGATTCTTACCAAAATTTTATATGCTTATTCAGAAGGTCTGGGAATCGGCTACTATCTATTTTCCATACCCCTAAGTGATAAGGGTTGTTCACCCTTACGCACCTAAATACGTATTTTTTAATTTTCGGACGAATTTTTTTGTTTTTATTTTTTTATAATGTGGCATTGAAAAAATACATACAACCCTATTTTTTTCCTTTTTTACCACCAACTATTATTTTTTATAGCCATTTTAGTAGTTTGATAATTTTTCATCCCGTTCGATAACTGATCAATTAGGTATAGTGTTTTTCTTAATTTTTTAAAATTACGAGGCTGGGTGGGGCGGGACGGTGCAAGGTGCGAAGCAAAGTTCGCTGGGTCCACTAGTAGTAAATAATATCATAGATATAACAGATGACATGTAAATTAATGAATAGTCTAGTCGAAAAGTTCACGAAACACTTCAAATAAAGTACACTACCTGCTAGTGTGCTCTTGCGCTTCGTTTCGCTCAGGTTTTGGCCCAGACGTTCTTTGGTGTTTTATTTATCTTGTCATAAAGGTTAGGCAAAAGTATTCGACAACGTAAAGAATCCTCAATAAAATGTTCGCTATTGATACCATTGTTATCTAGTCACACCAGGCTCGCACGTTGATTGATGGCGTCAGAGGCGCCGATGTGTTTCTACATACAAACTCCCTGTATAGACCAAGAGGTTGACGAACCACGGATTCCCATGATAAAAACAAAATCATGTAATGAATGGTACAGCTAATCACTTGATACGAGGATGCGTCGACACAATTTCTTATGGTATACGCGTATTGGTACCAGGTTTAAATTCCAAACCATGAATGTTAAAAGTTGGCAAGTGTTTTTTTTTTTAAATTAGAAACTGGGCATATAATATATTAATCTAGTAAATAATTATTACCTATAACACAAAAACGACTGAGCGGATTTTGATGAAACTTACCCTGTACCCTAAGTTGAAATATACATACCTAATTAAACTAAAAAAGAATCATCTCGTATTCGAGAAACATACATTCAATTACAAAATTGTGCATACGCATTAAGAAGCCTCACTAGATCAACCTACCCAAATATTATAAAATTCCAACGATATCACATACATATTGAATTGATACCTCCTTTTTTAAGTCGTTAAAAATAGCTCTGCCTTTTTATCCCTGCAAATTGTTACTGTCACGGCTTTCATTGACGTACGCCATTATTCTCAAAGTAGGCACTATCTATTTATTTTCATGCAAATACTACAATTTCAGCCTCAATGAATAATAACGTAAACAAATTAACACGAGCAACTGCGCACACCCCGGACTACAAGGGGAAGGGAAATCGTCTAGCAAAACATCCAATGCTCATTTATCCGAAAGTGATAAATAGGCTTGTATGAATTTAAGGGTACAGTTGGCAACTCAAATAAATACTTAATTTGATAAAGAATTTTTATTTGTCAGACATGAGTAGTTTTGTATGCAGATGTTACTAATTAATTGATGATTCTACATGTCTTGCCTTCCGGCGTACAAATATTAAAAGTTTAGTTATTTCCAGGCCAATTAATAAATAATAATAAATAAATATTGGACACCAATCACATACATTGCTCTGATCCCAAAGTACGTAGCCAATGCACTTGTGTTATGGAAATCAAACACAACGCTGGTACCACAACACCCAGACCCGAGACAATATAGAAAATATCGTTTTCTATATTGACCCGACCGGAAATCGAACCCGGAACCTCACGAGATGGCGACGCTTGAAACCAGCGTGCTAGCCACTTGACCACGGAAGTCGTCAAATTACACAAATTATGTTTTCTAATAGTCATATACGCGAAATAGAAAGGACAATAACACAGTCAATATCATAGTGCATGTCAATTTTCAAAAAAAATTGACGCTGTTGCTGACTGCTTGCAGCTCGCTGTGAAAACCATGAGGCCTATGTTCAGCAGTTGACATCTTTTGACTGATATAGATAATTTCAAAAAAAAGAACATCTGATTTTGGTATAAGTTTTATGTTTTAAAAATTGTATTTAAAATTATTATGTTGGTGACTGTATCTGATAGGGGTGTAGTAATGAATACGTTATGAGCAAATCTTTGCGCGTTGAACTAAACTTACGTTTTATCGAACTTAAAGCGGCCAGATCGTAGAATAAATTCAAATGGGGGAGAAATTAAGTAGTATTTTCGGTTAACCAAACAAGCTCTTTGAATTTCATTGAGGGTATATTTTAAGAAACCTCATTGTTAATATGGTCTATTTTACTAGCATAAGACATATTTTTATTTACATTCATCATCATCATTATCAGCCAAAGGACGTCCACTGCTGAACATAGGCCTCTTACGAAGTTCCACAGCGTTGGATCCCGAGCGGTCCATATCCAGTCTGATCCTGCATTTTTTACAAAGTCGTCTGCCCACCTTGTCTGTGGACGGTCCTCGTTGTGTTTTTGGTCAAAGGGTCTCCAATCTAAAAGTTTTCTGCCCCAACGGCCATTTTCACAGCGACCGATAACAGGCGGCCTATATCCAGTCTGATCCTGCAATTTCACAAGGTCGTCTGTCCATTTTGTCGGTAGACGGTCCTCGATGTGGTTTTGGTCAAAGGGTCAACAATCTAGAACTTTTCTGTTGTTTTTATTAATATTATAGAATTGTATTTCTACGATTTATCATGACCTCATAGTTGGAAATAGTACTGCCATATTGCCTCAATGTGGCAACTAATGAAAATAGTCGCACCTTACGTTAGCACTTCCAAGTACGATTCAAGTCATAGAACACTTTGTGAGAATGTCTCAAAGCAGTTGTAAGTTCAGCTCCTGACCACATGATTGGCAACCAAGACAGTTCCAATACCAAGATGAATTGCTTAATTTCCTTTAGTATCCAGCAGACTCAGCAGTTCGGTACAAGACATTTATATCATAGGTCTGCATAGTAATCGCAAAAAATCTAGACGGAACATCTCTACCTATAAGGTTATAATCAAACTTTTCTCCATTGATTTTACAAGAAAATAGCGAAACCTCACGGGTCATTTAGCAATGTTTTATTACGTAACCTGACGGTTCAAACATTTGACAGCGTTGTGTTCACAGGTTTTTATGAACCTACATAAATACTTTTTATTAAAACTGAGCTCTAAATCTAAATGATATCATAACAAATTGAATAGAACAATCTCAAACACTGAAGAGGAAAGTAACCTCACGGGTCATTTAGCAATGTTTTATTACGTAACCTGACGGTTCAAACATTTGACAGCGTTGTGTTCACAGGTTTTTATGAACCTACATAAATACTTTTTATTAAAACTGAGCTCTAAATCTAAATGATATCATAACAAATTGAATAGAACAATCTCAAACACTGAAGAGGAAAGTAAACACAAAAGATTTCAAGCTATTGGAAATCAAAACTCCTATCACCTGAACAGAAAAACAAAACTTTGCCATTAAACTTATGTTCTAAGTACATTAGAGAAAGATTGTTATAAGTTATACAAAGCCAAGGAAAAAGCAAACTATTCCTTTGTAGTCCAACATTAAATGGATTACGAAGACAAGACAACACCGCTCATCAGATCAATAAAACGAACGAGGAATTTTAGTACCTCCGTATTGCGGCGAAGCCTGTTCCCGGCGACGGTTATTAAGCAATTCTGTGCTGCAACCAGTGAGGCACATGAGTTATCGATAGAAGTTTAGGTTCCAAAATGTGCACTGCAAACGATGGAACTATGATCGCGGTTTTGTAAATCGTTTTCTAAGATCTATGTTTATTTTTACCAAAACACTTTCAAATTCACACCTTCATATGCTTCTATATAAATATGATCGGCATGTTTTAGGAAAATATTATACCTATTGCAGAAAGCTGTTTTTTTAAGGAGTTCAACTCAAGAAATAAAACATTGTTTTATGGATTTACTTTTCACGAATTTATTAAATTTCATTCCGACCTTTCGAACACTCTACAGCGTTCGTGGTTGACTAAGAAACAAGTATAGGAGTTAATCTATTGATACTTATGCCAGTGAAGGATTTGTTGTAAGACTACATGACTGACCTTGTGATCTTAAAAGAAAGCGTGATTTATTACAAAGATAAAATGATCAAAACAGAAAACAATTTTCGCCTCAGAAAAAGGTGTACTCTCTGAATTTGAAGATGTTTGGATTGTAATCAATCAAGAAAGATTGACGGGGGTAGTGAGTTACTTTGAAAACCTGCATTAGCACCAACTTCATCGATACGTACAGTCCGTTTGTCTTTGCTATCATATAATGTAAACAATATTTTTATAATTTTTAAATGGTTTAAACTGGTCGCAGTGCTAAACGATGAATTATCTATGAACTTGTTGAGTTTTGTGTACATTTCATTTTAAAATATTTTTTAGCATAAATAAATGACAGATTTACAATATTCAACAAGCAAAGAGAAACGGGCTTACAAAACTTTAAGGTAAAAATATAAGCAATCCTTTCTCGACATTTGTCTCTCAACTGAACTATCGAGAGTTCAAGTCCATGTTGAAACCTTGTTATCGTTTAAAAAAATCTATATCGATATCATCACATCGTTCACCACACATCACTGCACATTTGTCGCTCAGTAACAACTGCGCTCACTAAACGCTAGTTACATCGTGGCGTGGGCATCTCTGCTAGCTCTCGAATGTCATGGCAGAGCTTAAATGCATCGCTAAATTGCATAAGTTGCACAGTCACTATAGACGAACTGACATACAAACGCTTCTAGTGTTATTAATTTTGACATGTTATTGAATTGAAAGCGTTAACTGTACCCCTATTACGAATAATCTGCGTCAAAGTATTCGTATAGTAACGTAATCATTTGTATGAGAATCTGAAAGCGCCTCTATCGGACGTAAAACAAACTAAATTGGACAGCTCAAATACCTGACATTTATTGTGCGTAAACATTTTCTATAGTGTTAAACTGGATTTGCGATCACGAACCTTTCTTTGACGTATAGTATCGTGAGTTGCAACAAGATTACTTCAGATTCTGAATGTCAAAAATGAGCGAAGAGAAACTAGGTAACTTTTACGGATAAGACCGCCTAAATTGTTTTTTTTTTCTAAAATTATCACACAGCTGCATTTAAAGCCTGATTCAAGCTCCTGGAATGAGAAAGATTCGGCATCAACGTCAATAGCAAATACATCTCTCACCTCCGGTTTATTGATAATATACTATTTTTGCAGGCAAAGATGAGATTTTGGAACTACAGTCGAAAACGAGCTTAACCGAGCCTCACAACAAGTGGTTCTAAGAAAGAGGTCTATCAACGAATCCAACGCTGCCGGCTAGGCAGAGGTCGGGAAACTGCGCAAGAGCGTCGCCATGTCTCATTAACCTCAGTGTTGGAAGACGAGTCTTCAACGGGTGTGTGTGTACTAGTGAGAACGTACGGATCCGACACATAGTTTCTTACTATATGTGCTCAAAATATCACATATAACAACAGACAGAGCTTGGCTTTTGGCGAGAAATAAAGAAACGTGTGGAATAAAGAAAACGTTAGTGGTCATATTTATAATTCTAAAATTAAGACATTACCTACATTACAAATATGAAATTTATGACAACATTTTTTATCTTAAACACCTTATTTTTAACTTAAAAAGAAATCAGGAACAGGGCACTTGTAACAGGTGTATCGATTTTGATCTTGTTGGGTTCATCTTTGCTCTAAATATGTCATATGGGAGTAACGAAGACCGCCGAAACTGCTAGACTCACTTTATTTCTTCTAGCTGGCGTATATAAGCGTATTTCTAAACATTGTACTTTGGTCTGTTTTCATTCTGAAAAATAATATACATATATATATATATATATATATATATATATACACTATACTATACCGCCGAAACTGCTAGACTCACTTTATTTCTTCTAGCTGGCGTATATAAGCGTATTTCTAAACATTGTACTTTGGTCTGTTTTCATTCTGAAAAATAATATACATATATATATATATATATATATATATATATTATATTGACGTTAATGCTTTTCATTCCATTTGTTAGAAACATCGTCCTCTTGGAGAGCTGAGGGCTTGGATAAATCACAATTTCTTGAGAAATAAGATCTAGTTAGAGTTTATCTCGCTATAATAGCCAATGAATAAAAGCACTTTAATCACTTATCCTTGTATTACTTTTACATACTTACTTTTTCAAAAATTCAAATATTGTTACGTTGTACTGCATACGACTTGTCCTCGTTATTTTATTATTTTTTCATAATTTTTAACTAAATCTTTTGTAAAACTTTTGAATTTGTCACAATTTGATGGCATAACGTCAGTCTGTCAATTGACAGTTGACAGTCTCCTAAACAGTTCAATAATCTTAAGATTACAGAAAAACATATATCTTCATATTTTAATAGACCAAATTTTTTACATTTGCTAACCCTGCCAAACATATTGATCGTAATTTTGTTCCGTTATTGATTTCTCTTAGATTTTACTGGAATATCATGATATGTTTCGATAATATTCATAAAAAAGATCGCTTAACTTGTTTCTGGACGTGTCATTCAACGGCCATATTTACGTTAGTATGACGTCATCTTCGTCAATGCTATCGAGCTTACTACACGACAGGAGAGTGATTCGTGATGCCGACTAACGTTGTAATGCGTAAACTCGCTACGCTAACGTGACGAATACGTCTAAAGTTCGTGATTGGGGTACTGATAGTAGACGGCGTACGCCCAAATTAAAAGAAAACTGCAAATCGATGTTCAGTTTAGCCGCTTAGAACTCTTATCTTACAGGTTTCTGCAGTTCAGTTTCATAAAATAAGTACTGAAATAGAACTGTGTCAATTGTTTGTATAGAAAAACAGAAATCTTTTTTTTTAAATTGCTTTTTGTTTTTTTGTTGTTCGCTTATAATGGAGTTCTTTCTTTGAAATAGTTAAGAATTTAAAACTTAACTTTTAAGTGAGTTTAGTTTTTGAAGTCGCTTTTTACTTTTTTGTAGCGTACAGCTTCCTCTACGAATCTTATGTACTTTTTTATTTCACGCTACTTATTTTTTAAGAATATTTTTAAAGAAGACAACATTTAAGTATTAGAGAAAAATAATATTGTATTGCGTTGACTCACACCAAATCTTACAATTCAGTTTTTTTTTTGCTATACTGACAGATCGTATAAAAAGTTTTTTTTTAATAGTAACCTAAAACATACCTGAAATTATATAGATTGTTAACGAAACCCAACAATTTTTAACGCGTACTTACTCGCAACTAACTGCTTTAGTACGTATCCAAAACATGCTTAATACAATATTTAAACTTACACATACACGGTCAACGTTTCGAATAGCAACATTCCCTTAATTCTCATTGCCTCGTTTTGGTATAACTAGACACTCAATTACAGTAATGGAGTAGTCAGATATTCAGCCAATTAACTAATGAGCTACCTACAGGATTTTGTAAGCTGGACTTAGTAATGCGAACGCGGAATTTGTAGGCACACTTCCGCTAAGTGGAATGGTAGATAAAAAAATTGGATAGCCAAACGTGTCGCACGTTTTGCAGTGGTTACGGCTCTTGACTACTATGCCAGAGGTTGCGGGTTCGAATCCCGTAATGTAGTAGTAGTTGTGAAATGTAGTGAGGTTGCAAGTTTAAATCATGCCTGTAAGTTTGGTTTCTTATTTATTCTAACTAGTCAAATTTTTGAAGGCAGAATATTTTTTTTTCATAATTTTTAGTTACTACTTATAATTTTATAAACTATTAGATTAATTTTGTTAAAACTAAATTAAACTTTACCTTATTGAACTTAAAAAATAATCATCTGGACTTCTCGTATTCGGGAAGTCCTGAGATAAATATACAAATATACAAACAAATATACACTTACGAAATTTAGCACACGTGTTAGGAAATCTTAATAGTACCTACGTTGGGTACTTAAATTTTATATACTTCTGACAATATCAAATACATTCACGTCGAATTAAATACCTTATTTTTATAAAGTCGGTAAAAATCACTCTAATACTCTTAACTTGCATCGATTTCTATACCCACGCGATAAAATTTTTGAATGTATTATATGAAACAAATTTTGATATGAATTAATTAGAACTTCAATTGAAAATATTGACAGCCACTGACCTATTCACCAGTCACCCCTTTGATTGACAAGCCTTCAAGTACCTTCAAACATTCGAAGGCAAAATTAAAATAACAATAGTATTAATTAAACCCATCCTTTGTGTGACGGATACAGACTACTTAGCTTTTAATAGAAGCTTCAAACGAATGTTGATGTTTTGTTGAAAACAGAGAATATTTCTAACATCATCATAAATATATGTATTTCACACATGTGTCCACATTATTTTATCACAATGAAAATTTCAAATATAAAAAAGTACAGTTTGCCCGAAAAGACCTGCTATGTGCGTGGAAAATTGTTTCAAAAGTTATCATTCATTTTTATTTTCATTTAACATAAAAATTCGTTAAAATATAATACTTGAAATCCCCAAACTCTACTTTTTACTACTTACTAAGAAAAATTGTGACCACTTAAAAATTTTCATCATACTGTACCATTAAAAAAATATGTGACGTGATTTTCTGAAATTTATTTGTTTTATTTTCATTGCCAAAGAATCCATTTCCATCCTCTTCCCACTGCCAGCGTTTAAAACTCAGTAGGAAATCAAATAACTGTAACTACGAGAACTCTCGTAGTTGGCACTGCACTCCAGATGTTGTACTACAAGTATACTCGTAGTTGGCACTAAACGTGTTAAGACTTTTTTGTGCATTTTTGTTTTGAAGTCCGTTTTTACTTTTTGTATAAAAGTTAATTTTATTTCTTTATTTTTAGTGATAACAGAAGGGGTCGTACCTTATGACTCTGTTCTTTAAGAAGCTATAAATTACCTATCATAAGTTTTGTCATTATAATCATTGAACTCCTAACCTCTAAGGCGTTCCACCAGCTCAGCTCCACACATTGTGGAATAGTCCACATTGTGTGGAGCATAACAACACGTCAACATTAAGATTGTAGTACAAACACTCTATACGTGGCTTTAAAATTTGAGGGTTCCCCTCGATTGCACGAAGATCCCATTATCAGATCCCAACTTGGCAACAATCGGACCAACTAGAAGGTATACCTCTAGGCAGGCGATTTTTTTTTCAAATCGGTTAACAAACAGTCCAATTGATGACCCTCTCCTTTTTTGAAATCAGTTGTCTAGTCATAGAACTTGACATTGTCAGTCACCATGAGTTAGCGATTTTGATATACATTGATAAGGGATTATAACTTTGGAGTAGGTACTACACCTCTGAGCATGCTTTGATCATTTAGGATATACAGGTCACACTGACCAGGTCAAGCTAACCACATGATAACAAAATTTTAATTAATTAATTTTGATAAATATTTTGCTCCTTTTACACGCCACACTTTCTATATAAGATTTTTTTTGTAGTGTGTACTCATTACGTCTTCGGTAGCATCTATTCCTTAAAGTTGTTTGTGTCGGGTAGAGATGTCCTCTTTAATTAATCGTTCGTGATCTAATCAACGAGCTCCCAGCAGGTTTGTTTAGTATAAATTGGCTATGTTTTTGAATACGGATCCGCCGTATTATTTGTTCCATTGTAACAACGGTTGTGAGTTACGTTATTTCTGACGTGTTTTGGTGACAGCAGATGTTGGTGCTAACAACGTTTGGTCAATACTATTTAATAATAGCCTTAAAAGACTGTACCTAAAGACACAACTGTTTGTCATGAAAACCTAGAATTAAAAAAAATGAGAAGTTTCAACCATATATTTTATTCGTTATAAATAATAATGATGTAGAGCATAAGAGTGTCTCATATTTAATCTGCAGCACCTCTTTAACCTTCAAAAGTTGTGAGTTGGTCTAATTGCTGTGACTCCTTAGACCTCAAAGCAACCCTAGTGCTCTGAGCTAAACTCGGTTAGCTGTCGATAGTATGTGAGACATAAAAAGTATTACTAAACAATTAAAAGACAATCCGAGCGTTTAAAATATTCTAAAAACAAAATTTATATTATAAAAGTATAAACTGCACAAACTCACATTTTGAACACAGTAATAATTATGATCGAATTAATCTACTCGTGAAATAATTTTCAGTAGTAACTACAATTAGCTCGTACTTTACTATTCATTACAAATCAGATATTTTTTCATTACCTTCTCCATTTCTTTTATAGTCTGAAACACAGGTCCAACCTAGTTCAGACAAATATTATAATAAGTCTCTGAGTCCTTTTTGTTACCATAAATACTTTTTTGTTCATTAATAAATCATTTATTTATAATAAACTTCGAAGACAAAATGAAAACTTGCTTTGTCTCCTTCTGAAAGTTGCAAGCAAAAAAATATCGACATGCATTAAGTATCGATGCTCACACAACTCTGACTGGAGAACTCTCAAGCACCAAACATGGTGCATAATTTGCACGTTAGAGTTACGAGAGCACTTTTCTCAAGATCGCTCTTCGCGAGATTAAGGAGCAAAGCATTTAAGGGTTAACAATTTTCTTTCAACTCCACCTTTGATATTATTACGAAAAAGTTTGAACTGTTTACTGGCCCAAGTTGTATGGGCAGTAATTAAAAAGCACTTTAATTCACTATATTCTACAAAATTTCTTTCGGTTTCGTTATTTTTATGTTGAATTCGTTTTTTTAACGAAATGTTTTTGATGTATGCGTCGTCACGACAGATATATCTCTTCAATTGAGCATGAAATTCGATTTCAGGAGGCGGATTCTCGCGGTAATCGAACTATTTTCGTGAGGTGATTCAATAGCAAGATTAACTATTTAATCTAAAAAAATCAAGTAAAATATCTGCACGTAAAAAAAACATACGCACAACAAAATCTAAATACATAGAAATCGTGACCCTGAGAAATCAATGACTATTTTCTCTTCGACAAAGAAAATTCGATCTTTTCATGCTGGCAACGCCTATTATTGAAACGTTAAAAAGTTTGGGATTTTCGGTATTGTGTAACAATAAAAGAGTGGTTATTTGGGTTTAGATTTTTATGATTTATAGCTAAACATTCAACTTAAAATTCATTATAAATTGAGGTCATAATAAAAGTTAAAATCAAAATTGAGATCTTACAAACATAACTTTCCTTGAAAAAAAGTATAATTAGAATGAAATGGTACATTTTACTTCTTCAAATGATCATGAAATTCGATTTCTGGTCTTTTCATACTCGAATAGCCTATTATTAAAGCGTTTAAAAATTCAAAGATTTTTGGTGGGTTCCGCCTCCTATCCTAACTAAGGTAATTTCCAAAATCGTGAGTTGCATTTTCTTGGAAACTGTATGTACATTCTTTGATTTCTGTATTTTAGAAGTCTTTAAGATGAATAAGATGTCTTTTAAGATATTTTAAAGAGAAATCAGTAGAAATAGATGATGCTACTCATAGGCAACAGGTATTTTAATGATTTTGGTTATTATTTTCTTGACCTGGAATAACTTAATGTTACTTTAAATATTATTTGCTTTGATGTCAAAGAACCACTTTGTTTCATTATTTCTGAGGGTATTCGTAGAAAACTTGAAGTAACCACTAACGGTGCCATTTGTTCTGAAATATTCTTATTCGAATTGTTTCTTATAATTTTTAAATGGGTATTGGCACAATTCGATGTAGCCTAATTTGTCATATCTTATTAATGTAAGTTCTAAGTAAACGAAAATGTAAGATGGAAATACAGACCAATAGCAATAGTAGCTTATCATTTTTCATTTATTTAGGTATCTGAAAAGAAGTTAACAAAATTTGAATTTTCCAACCATCTTCTCTGTTAAAATTTGGATGTTTTCTTATTTCTATAGCTTCGCGTAGCATACGTGGAATGAACCGAAGTTCTTTTGACAGTACTTTGGGTTGGTCAAAACGTATGAAGTGATTGGGTTTGTCTAAGGCATGTTCAAACACTGCAGATTTTATGTTTCGTCTATGTTTAACGTCAGCTATATGTTCTTTTATCCGCACGCCTATTTGGTAAAACTCAGAAAATAAAGAATCGTTCAGCGTTTAAGCAGTTCAATCGAGTTGATAATAATGATGATGGATTTCGAAGATCTACTGTTGAGTAGAGCGAATTTATTTCAGGACAATAATAAATAGGTTATGCTTATTTAAATTCATAGACAATTTATAGAATGTAAAGTACCTAAATACAGTGATAGCTGAACGAAAAAGAAAACGCAATTTGATGTACAGTTGAGCCATTTGGCACACGGATACAATTATTGTTCTGAAGTATCTATAAAAATCTTCGGTAGGAGAGTAACGCTGGTTCACCAAATATTTGTATGACAAATTAAAAAAATAACTTTAGAGATCTTTCATCTGTGATATCATTTAAAAGGTATTAAAAGACACGGGTGCGCTTCCGGAAATACAGCACATCATTCCATTTTAGCCATTTTTATTTAATTAAAACAAAATTTTGTTTTAAACCATACCAAGTTTGGGCTCTCTTTGATGCGAAATGGATGACGTTTTGTTTGTAGAATATACCTACCACAAACGATACTTAATATCCTTATTTTTAACCTCAAGGATTCAATTTTGAAAATAATTACATTGATTTGTTTATACAATTATTATAAAACTGTACTGTACTTATTGGTAAGGTGATAATTAAATATTATTAATTATCAATTAACGACCTCCGTGGTGTTGTGGCTAAGCACGCTGGTTTGAAGGCATCGCCGCTCCGAGTTCCCGGGTAAGATTTCCGGTCGGGTCAATATAGAAATCAAAATTTTCTATATTGTCTCGGGTCTGGGTGTTGTGGTACCACCGTTGTGTCTGATTTCTTTCACAAGTGCATTAGCTACTTAATTTGGGATCAGAGCAATTTATGTGATTGGTGTGCAATAATTTTCAACAATATCGCATATATTGTTGTTATTATTGTTGTTTGACGACCCGTCTGGTGTACTGGTCGAGAAATCACCTACTACGCAGCGGGTGTGGGTTCGATCCCCGCACAATACAAACATTTGTGTGCATGAACATGTCTGTTTGTATTGGTCTGGGTGTTTTCTATGTATATCATGTATGTATTTACAAAAAAAAGTATTTAAGTATTATATCCGTTGTCTGGCACCCATAAAACAAGCTTTGAGTAGCTTACTTTGGGGCTAGATGGCGATGTGTGGGAATGTCCAAAGGATATTTATTTATTTATTTATATACATTCAGTTCGCATTGATAACCTCCTTTTTTTTGAAGTCGGGTTAAAAAGTGATTCAAAGTTGACTAAAAGATCTTTAGGGACGGTTGGCCGGGAAGACAAAAAATATATATTCCGTGGGTACCTGCATCGCGGTTTCATAATTCTTGAAAAATAAGTACGAAAATAGAACTGTGGCAGGTTGTATTTATTAGAAATTAAAAAAAAAAAACATAATGTAATAATTACTTTAAAGTTTGTTTGCTTGAGAGTAGAAATGAGGATTTTAAGTATCATTTGTGGTATATTGTATATTGTGGTAAATGAAGCCCAAACTTGGTATGGTTTCATAACTTATTTTTTTAAATTTATTTAAAAAATATTGAAATGTGATGATGTGCTTTATTTTCGGAAGCGTCTTAAAAAGCCCTGTCAAACGATATCACACACGGCAGATTTCTAAATATAAAAAAAAAATGATGACGCAGCGTAGATTTTCGGGTCTAAAATTTTGTTTCAACCTCTAGTATGCGTGAGCAAAATGGCAAACCTGTTTATGGATTTGCGGTTTTTCCCAAAAAATAAAACTCGTAATCTGTAAAGGGTGCGTCGTATGGCTATAACTGATTGATCGATTATACACATCTGTTTTATTCAGACAATGTTTTAAATGGAATAAATGATTTATATTTATATATATATGAAATGAATCATTTATTTATCTTTATAGCGCTCATTGAAACTCTCAAACATTATAAAATGGTACTTGTTTCTGAAGTTTACGCGAATATTACTCATCGAAATAAAACAACTTTTTTACGGATTACCTTTTCGCGAGTTTATTAATTTCATCCCGACGTTTCGAACACTTTACAGAGTTCGTGGTCACGGGTAGACTAAGATGTTATTTCACATTTACAGAGTTTTGAAAAATATACACTACCGTCACTCAATAATATTAATTAACGTTCCTATCCACGCAGAAAGAGCTAACTGTGTCTTGTGATCTTGCAGTGAGTGGTCTAGCTTGGGTCCTAGTTAGAACTGGATCCCATGCAGGTGGAATTTTCCAACCATCTTCTCTGTTAAAATTTGGATGTTTTTTTATTTCTATAGCTTCGCGTAGCATACGTGGAATGAACCGACGTTCTTTTGACAGTACTTTGGGTTGGTCAAAACGTATGAAGTGGTTGGGTTTGTCTAAGGCATGTTCACACACTGCAGATTTTATGTTTCGTCTATGTTTAACGTCAGCTATATGTTCTTTTATCCGCACGCCTATACTTCGTTTGGTTTGCCCGGTGTAGGAAAGGCGACAGCAACTGTGATATTTGAGTTTATAATCTGATGTATCCATTATAACCGTAGCGTTTCCTTTATCTGCACGTAAGATTGTCAATTCCGGTTATTATGGGACGGTGAATTCTACATACAAATTGATGGTGTAGCGATGGGTTCCCCAGTATCACCTGTTGTTGCTGATATCTTCATGAAAGATTTTGAGGCCACAGCTTTGAACACATCACCTATATCACCAAGGTTTTATAAACGGTACGTAGATGACACTGATAAAGTTTCTGCTTTTTTGAACCATCTTAACTCTAATTATCCACAAATACAATTTACTATGGAAATTGAGGCAAACAATAAACTAGCTTTCTTAGATGTTTTACTTACTAGGAATTATGATAACACACTTAGCCACACAGTTTTTAGAAAGGCCACCCATACAGACAAATATCTCAATGGTGCGTCTCATCCTTCACAGTTAGCTACCGTGGGCAAAACTTTGTTTCAGAGAGCGTTGGGCATCTGTGACGACCGACACCTGGCTGCTGAACTTCAGCATGTAAGGAAGGTACTACGGGACAACCAGCTTCCAGTACCACGTCCTTGCAGACCCCGTGCCAGTGCCAAGCCCATGACAGTTGAACGCCCACCTGCCGTACTACCTTACATCAAGGGGGTCACTGACAAGATTGGGAATATCTTGAAGCGAGCTTCCATCAAGACTTATTTCAAGCCGCCAAAGAAGATTAACCAATTTTACCACCTGTCAAGTGCACCATACCTCTTCAAGATGCAGGGGTGTATAGACTGGAATGTGACTGTGGCCTTTCCTACATCGGGCAAACCAAACGAAGTATAGGCGTGCAGATAAAAGAACATATAGCTGACGTTAAACAAAGACGAAACATAAAATCTGCAGTGTGTGAACATGCCTTAGACAAACCCAACCACTTCATACGTTTTGACCAACCCAAAGTACTGTCAAAAGAACGTCGGTTCATTCCACGTATGCTACGCGAAGCTATAGAAATAAGAAAACATCCAAATTTTAACAGAGAAGATGGTTGGAAAATTCCACCTGCATGGGATCCAGTTCTAACTAGGACCCAAGCTAGACCACTCACTGCAAGATCACAAGACACAGTTAGCTCTTTCTGCGTGGATAGGAACGTTAATTAATATTATTGAGTGACGGTAGTGTATATTTTTCAAAACTCTGTAAATGACAAATAACATCTTAGTCTACCCGTGACCACGAACGCTGTAAAGTGTTCGAAACGTCGGGATGAAATTAATAAACTCGCGAAAAGTTAATCCGTAAAAAAGTTGTTTTATTTCGATGGCTATTCTCTGTTAAGATCAGCCACAATCACCAAAATAGTTGGAGAAACATCACATTTTTAAAAAAAAAAACTGGTTCGAAGAGTATATAAAATGTCTCTCTTAAAAATGTCCATCAACACAGTCAGCCTCGTACAAATATGTAACTATTAACTGACCTTAGTATATCACGCCACTCAATTTTACTTCAAATGAAATATCAAAGACTGACCGAGGTTTTTTTCCTAGCTTCACTTCAATAACGTTGCTTTGTTTAGAAAAGAAGAGTTAATAAAACTTGTATTTATTTCAGGTTTTAAATTGTTACAAAAATGCAATCAACTCTGAAGGTGACAAAAGACCGAGATTGTAAATAATGCTTATACTCGTATACACGTAAGAAAAGTTTGAGATGCTTTAGAATGTTTTTAACACTCACAGTGTCATATTTTATATTCATAAAGATGAAATAAGAAACCAAAAATTTGCGCACGGGCGGGACTTGGGCGGGGCGGCTAGATGGCGCTAAGCGTCACGCAATTGACGTTTTCATAAGAAACCACAAATTTCGCCGGGTCGGACTGACAGCACGGTAGCTCAATTGGTAAGAGCGTTTGGCCCGGTATGCCAAAAGGTTGCTGGTTCAAGTCCCGCCCGTGCGCAAATTTTTGGTTTCTTATTTCATCTTTATGAATATAAAATATGACACTGTGAGTGTTAAAAACATTCTAAAGCATTAGATAGCGAAGCGACATCAATTTCCAAGTTGAATTTATTCTGTAAAGAATAACTGCTTGGGCCATCTGTTTCATAAACAGACGGCTAGATGGCGCTAAGCGTCACGCAATTGACGTTTTCATAAGAAACCACAAATTTCGCCGGGTCGGACTGACAGCACGGTAGCTCAATTGGTAAGAGCGTTTGGCCCGGTATGCCAAAAGGTTGCTGGTTCAAGTCCCGCCCGTGCGCAAATTTTTGGTTTCTTATTTCATCTTTATGAATATAAAATATGACACTGTGAGTGTTAAAAACATTCTAAAGCATTAGATAGCGAAGCGACATCAATTTCCAAGTTGAATTTATTCTGTAAAGAATAACTGCTTGGGCCATCTGTTTCATAAACAGACGGCTAGATGGCGCTAAGCGTCACGCAGTTGACGTTTTCATAAGAAACCACAAATTTCGCCGGGTCGGACTGACAGCACGGTAGCTCAATTGGTAAGAGCGTTTGGCCCGGTATGCCAAAAGGTTGCTGGTTCAAGTCCCGCCCGTGCGCAAATTTTTGGTTTCTTATTTCATCTTTATGAATATAAAATATGACACTGTGAGTGTTAAAAACATTCTAAAGCATTAGATAGCGAAGCGACATCAATTTCCAAGTTGAATTTATTCTGTAAAGAATAACTGCTTGGGCCATCTGTTTCATAAACAGACGGCTAGATGGCGCTAAGCGTCACGCAATTGACGTTTTCATAAGAAACCACAAATTTCGCAGGGTCGGACTGACAGCACGTTAGCTCAATTGGTAAGAGCGTTTGGCCCGGTATGCCAAAAGGTTGCTGGTTCAAGTCCCGCCCGTGCGCAAATTTTTGGTTTCTTATTTCATCTTTATGAATATAAAGTTTGAGATTTTGAAAGTGAGACTTTGACAAATCAAACTGTTTTTTGTTACGGTAAATGATTGTTATTACATATTAATGAGATTTTAATATTATGACAGGATGTTTACGTTTAAAGAATATATATAATTTATTTGATAAATTCAACAGTTTATGCTAGTGATCACAAAACTTTAATGTGTGTGTGTGGCCCAAATAGTATGTAACTATTTTTTTACATACATATAAACCATTTTTGTGACAGCCAAATTTTTGTAATTTTCCAGCCTATTTTTATTTTATTAACGTTTTATTAGTTTGATTTTTAGTTATTTTATTTAGTGTAACACCCGAACCCGAGACAATATAGAAATATTTGATTCCTACATTGACCCGACCGGAAATCGAACCCGGGACTTTGCAACCCAGCGTGCTTAGCCACTACACCTCGGAGGTCGTCATTTATTATTATTTAGTATTAACGTGCACATTAATACATGCAAATAGCTGTTACCACGAAATATTCACTAGCTTAATATGAATAAAGGTCGAATTAATCATTACCTAAAAGTCTAGTTACGATAAGAAAGCGACTAAAAATATTTTTATTTTTCCGTTTTTATGTTTGTTTATTACTAGCAGTTCCACGCTGGTCCACCCGCGTAAATATCGTATCTTATATAATATAAAATATTATTTTAAAGCATAGCCTTTTCTAGTGTATAAGCTATATTATTGTAAAGTTTCATCAAAATCTATTTGACGCAAAGAAGTAACAAGCATCCACCCTCACAATTTTTTAATATAAGTAGGATTGCCATTCCTCCCCGTAAAAAAGAACAGAGAACTTCTTAAAGAACAGAGTCATTAGAAGTAAACTGCCCCCTCCCGCCCCTCCTGTAATCTTTAATAATTAGGAAATAAAATTAACTTTTAAAAAAAGTAAAAACTTTTTAGTGCATTTGGTTTTTAAGTCGGTTTTTAAAGTTACGAGTAACTTTTCTGCTTTGCCTTTTTCCTTTTCATTCAGGCTTGGTCCTTCTCGTTTTAAGGCGCTCAGATAGTCGGGCTTGGGTTGTCCGTTCCTTCATCTGAGCTCGTTCCATATCTTTGGAAACTGTGGTCGTTCCTTGCCTCTCCTCTTATCTGGTATGGCTAGAGCTTTCCTCATAAAGTGGTCTTCATCGCGTCTCATCACATGTCCATACCAACTCATTCGGCTTTCAGCCATCTTTTCTACAATGGAAGTGATTTTAAACGATCCCCTAACAAAGTCATGCAAATAATTACATAATGTAATAATTTGGTCATATACAAATAACTAGCGGTCCCCCGCGACTTCGTCCGCGCGTTTTGAGTTTGCTCCCTCCCCTCCCGTCGCAGCGTCATGTTTTATATTCTAAAGCCTTTCTCGATAAATAAACTATCCAACACAATTATATTTTTTTTAAATCGGTCCAGCAGTTCCTGAGATAAGCGCGTTCAAACAAACAAACTCTTCAGATTTGTAATATATAGCGGTCCCCCGCGACTTCGTCCGTGCGTTTTGAGTTTGCTCCCTCCCCTCCCGTCGCAGCGTCATGTTTTATATCCTAAAGCCTTTCTCGATAAATAAGCTATCAAAGACAGAAATATTTTTTCAAATCGGTCCAGCAGTTCCTGAGATAAACGCGTTCAAACAAACAAACTCTTCAGCTTTATAATATATTAGCGCAAGCGCACGTTGTACTTAAGCTGCGAACATTATTTTGGTGCGGAGTTATGTTAAAACTGTGATAGGTCCTAAGATATTTATTGAAATCAAATGATATAAAGGTCTACTTGGTTCTAAATGAAATGCTCGTGATGATGAATGTATTTATTTTGATAAGAATAAATACCTGTGTGTATAATACACCTCTAAAAATAATGCATTATTTTTTTACAAATTTATTAACATAAAAAAGGTTGTAGTAAGTCAACCATAAAAGATAGACATATGCTGTCGCGGACTTTATTATAGAACTTTTAATGCTGAACAATCCTGTCATACATGATTTTTGTGTAACTTAAGCGGTTTCCGCAGCGTATGCAGCGGAAGCTCTCAAAAGGAATATCTTTCTCCCGTTTTCGCAACATTTTTCATTTCTGCTGTGGTCTTATGAGTCGTATCTTTATGTTATATAACGCCTTTAAAAGCCTAAAGCCTTCCTCGATAAATGGACTATCCAACGTAAAAATATTTTTTCAAATCGGGCTAGTAGTTTTTGAGATTAGCGCGTTCAAACAAACAAACAAACTCTTCAGCTTTATAATTTTAGTATAGATAATATAAAACATTAAACCACCTTAAAAACGCGGCTCTATTCCGTTTTTTTATTTTTTTATTATATTAGTTTTAGTCATAACTCATATCTCAAGAACTATTTTACCAATTGTGATGAAATTTACTCTGTACCCTAAGTCGTTTTCAAGAAATCCGTGGACATACATACATAATATACAAACATACATATACTTACAAAATTTAGCTACGAAGCCTAACCAGATAAACATACTCAAATATTATAAAATTCTTACGATACACATTGAATTGTTTAACCTTCCTTTTTTGAAGTCGATAAAAATACCATCACGATCTCAATCAATGCCTGCCCAAAGACAGATGAAAGTCAGTGGTAGGATAGACAAGTCTCATCGGGCTCTGAGACAAGCCGCCATTTGCATTCATAGCGCGCGGTCCCGCGGGTGCAGTATTTGCATGCGCGACTGTCCGTGTCCAGAGACATTCATGACTCATTCTTTTGCCGGAATATTATATCTACGATATTATATATATAGAGAAACCATTTAAAGTTTTGTAGTTCATGGACGGAAAAACCCAAAAGCCAGCAGTAGATTCACTTGATTAACTTTTAAATTACGCTAGATTAACAAAGACATTAGGCTCTGTTCAACAGAGTCTATTGCGCTATTTGAGTTTATCTATACCTGTCAGCCATGTTTATTAATACAAAATTTCACAGCTGGATCAATAGCCAGCTTACATTTTCACAATCTACTCAAGTTCTGTATCAGATTACTTCTTTTGTTGAATAGCTACAAAGGTAATCCTGAATGTACAATAAATGTATGTGTCTACACTACTTTAATAGCCAAAAGTAACAACAAAACACGCATAAATGACTCAAATAAAGACGAATAAACTCAACCAAAAACACGCACATCAACCAGTCAACTAACAAGAAAGGATCGTATTTCAATAAGTACTCCGTCTCACTAATCCCCACTCAGTAAATAACTTGTTCCTCAAACGCACCCGCCTACTGGGCCCGGCTTAAGCATTATTCGGACACAAAAAAGTCATAATTCCACTCATTACGAAGGGCACGGGGATAAGCCGACAGGCACAATGGGTCGTAAATGAAGGCTTTTCTCCCATGTACGTTGTCGTGTGTTTTCCGTATTTGGGAGGGAAGTAGGTGAGGCAGATTTTGTATTTATGTACTATTTTGGCCAAGGCCAAGGCACTTTAGCTAAAAGTTACTCTACAGAAAATAATTGTTTGATTCTAAACTACTAAAACCAGAATACCAAAGTAGCACGAACTCAAAGTTTCAGCACTGGTCTGGTCTCGTGGTTGTAACATGAATTTGATCTAGTTATTCTTACAATCATTTGTTCATGTGTCATTCACGAAAAAAAGTGATATACACAACACTAGGAACAATAATAAGCTTGTAATTCCACAATTTAGGCTTCGAAAGGTTGGTAATTCTTTCATAGGGAAATGTATAACATTTTTCAATAAACTACCAGAATACATTGTAAACTTACCGATCAATAAATTTAAAACTGTCATCAAAGAAACCCTAATGACGAAAGGGTATTATAAAGTAGATGATTATTTAAAAGATAATAATGTATGGACTTGCATGAATACTACAAACATTGTAAACCTTTTGAAAAGAGGCATTGACAATAGTGACTGAGTTTCTTGCGCAGCTTCTTCTCAGCACTAGCCCAAAATTGTCCCGAAGCTGTGGTAGGGTTTATATTGGGACGTGTAAAAGTGTCCTCAATGGATATTTGCATAAATAAATGACTTTTATGACTTCATGACTTTTTTATGTTCCAATCATACATTTAGCCCCAAATCAATTGGATTTAAGTGGTTTTACTTAACTCTTTCGTGGATAGTAAACTCTATAGACGTTATAACAATTACATTTCCAGTGTGTCTGGAGAACTGTGAGCAAAAGTGTTAATTAACTTAACTTCATAGGACAAACGTATTAATAACAAACAAAATCCGAAGCGTCGTCACATTAACTATTTTATATAGATCTAGCGGACCCAGCGAACTGCCTCGGTGGCGCAGCGGTAGGAGAGTCGCACTTTAAAGCGACGGCTGCGCCAGAGGTCCCGGGTTCGATCCCCGGGTCGGGCCTAAATATATACCTGAGTTTTTCTGTTCAGAAATTCTTAGGGTAGCCCGGAGTTTGGAAGTTGGTGGTGTTTTACCCCCGTGCCTCGGAAAAGCACGTAAAGCCGTTGGTCCTGCGCCTTAACTCTCTCCGATCGTGTCAGATTGCTGTCCCATCGGGCTATGAGAGTGAAAGGAATAGAGAGTGCACCTGTGTTTGCACCGCACACACTTGTTAGTCATTGTGACTGGCCACCGTAGTCGAAATCGGCTAGGGGGACTATTATATTATTAGCGGACCCAGCCCCGCCCTCGGCCCCGTCTCGCTCCGACTTTGTAATTTTTTAATAATTATATTACTCCGGACAGAGAAAAAGTAAAAATCATGAAAATCAAACCACCCGCTTCGTTTTTTTTTTCTGGAACTTTCCCCTGACAATAACAAACACAACTAAAAAAGAGCGTTCACGCGTGATGCCGTGACTAACGGAGATATGGATTCATTTTTATATCTAGAGATGTGAAATAATAATTTAATAAATTAAACCACTAAAAAATGAAACTGCGCCGGGAACATTTTAGAGCTATGATTTTTACGATTTCAAGTGTCGCCTGAAACCAGAAGAATCGTTCTATAGATTTCAAATTGCGTTTATGGTTGAATGCCCCTCCAAGGCCACCGTGTATCGTTGAACGAATTCAAGCGCGGTCGACCAACTTTGGGGGATGAAGAACGAAGTGGTCACCCTTTGACGGCTATTACGGAAGAGAACATGCTAGCAGTTAAAATTTTCATTCAAGATAATAGGCGAATTACAGATCAGGAGAGAGACAGCACATATTGAAGATTGGATCGAGAAGCCTCTATACCTCACCGACGCTCAGAAGTAGGCCCGGTTGGAATGGTGTCGCAATATGCTGAACAAGTTTGAAGCAAAAGTCAATTTATCAATACGATCCAGAAACCAAGCGCATTTCGACAGTTTGAGTGTTTCAAAATGAATCAACTCCTACCAAAGTAAAGCGATCTCGGAGCGGGGTAAGATTTAGATCGTCAGCTTTTAATTTGACTTTCCACTTGGTGTCGATTCCCTTATAACATCGAAGAAGCATCAACGCCAAATGATATACTACCAAATGTTTAGCAGTTATTTTTCTCTGTTGTGAGCAACAAGCGACCAAACACTGGGTTCCGCGGACTACTGCTCCACCACGACAATGCGCCTGCATACTCTGCGCTGAAAACGAAGGACTTCCTAGACAGCACGCCAGTCAAACTCCTGGGGCACGCTCTTTACAGCCCTGATCTAGCACCGTGTGACTTCTATTTATTTCCAAAAATAAAAAATCAACTCAAAGTGATACAAAATTTGTCGCCGGAAGATGCGCTGGCTGCGTTCGAGCAGAAGATGACTGAGGTGAAACGAGGTGTCTGCGGTGGACTGAAAAAGGTGTTTTGAAAACTGCTTCAGTCGCATGAATCTTTGTATAGAGGCTGGTAGAGAGTACTTTGAAAATATTTAATAAAAAAAAATGAAACTATAAAACTGTTTTTTTATGTCACACACTTTCTGAGTAGACACTCAGATACAATTTTAACTCAAATAGAGACATATTTGAGATTAAATTTTCTTTTATTTGTTAGTTATTTAAATCCGTTGATTAAAATTCATGTAAAAAAATCAATTAAAAACATTAAACTGTGTTTAGTTTCTAAGTAAGTTTTTAGATTCATATCAAACTTCATAATCTTCTCTTACTAACTAACTAAATTAGTTTTATCGAGCTCCTACCTATATCCTGATTAAGGCCTGAAACTTTGTAAGTATAATAAATTACATTCACCTGTAAGCTCCCTCTTCCCATGTAATATGTTTTCTAACATTGTCCTAAGACAAGTATTGTTTAATTTGGTGGGGTCTCGTAAAGTTTCATGGTTACGGTCACACTTACTCGTATGTTATGAGGCTTGAATATTTTACTTTTTACCGACCGAAAAAAGGAGGTAATCAAGTCGACTTGTATGTATATAATATCGTTAATTTAACTTCTTTAATTTAAATTTTAACTATAGGCAGCGGAGTTCGCTGAAAACGCCAAGCGTCGCAAGTACGTCTCACTTGCAAGAGATTATGTGTTTGCGCCGTTTGGCGTTGAAACATTTGGGCCGGGCAGTTTTAATTTGAGAAATAAAATTGCATTATTTTAAATAGCTCGAAAATAAAAAAACTTATTCGTCGAATATTGAAATGTGAACAAAACTGTCGGCGAGTGAGTAGGAAGGAATCGTGGCTCTTGAAAAACGCTTCGATAGCGAACGCACGATGCTCACCCGACCACTGCGACATCGTGACTGGGAAATCCGCACGATCAATGGTTCTAATGACACCACCCTACCCCCGCACTATAATTTGAGGATATAAATCTACATATCATCACTTCAGTAGACTTCAGCTATCCACTAAAGTGCTAAGGCTCAATTTTGTAAGTGTATGTAGTTTGTTTGATTGTATGTTTGTCCACGAATTTCTCGAATGAAAACGAAAAGTTAGCGAGATGATTTTTTTTTTTTTTTTTTAAAACTTCATGCACACAACATAAAATTGTAGGTACATATGGCGGACTTAATGCCAAAAGCATTCTCTACCAGTCAACCATAGGTCAGGACAGAGAAAAATATATATACAGGCGGTGCAAGTAAAGTTATAGAGGCAATAAAAGATAAGAGAATAGCGATAGAGATAACTATAATACGATGATAAACATACATACTGCCTATTACTTATATACGATTATATAAAAAATAATGAAATAATATATTTATTATATAAACATACACATCATTTAAATATACATAATATGGTACACATAGATAAATTAATGTCAATGAGACGGGTCAGTGAGTTCGTCTCTATATAGTGTTCGCAATGCCTTTTTAAAGGTAAATTTCGAGGTTGATGTTTGGACACTTTTTGGAAGCCCATTCCAAAGTCGAATGGCTGTGAGAGTAAAGGAATTGGACATAAAGCCAGAAGTGTGACGGGGAGTGAATAGTTGAAGAGAGCTACTAGAGCGAAGGGACCGGTCATGAGAAGAGTGGAGGTATGAGAATTTATCTTTAAGATAGGACGGAGAGTTAGAATCGAAGAGAACGGAGTATAGCATGCAAAGTGTCCGAATGTGCCTACGCTGCCGAATGGGAAGCCAGCCTAACTGGTTGCGAAACTGGGATATATGGTCAAATTTACGTAGACCGAACACAAATCTTATACAATTGTTGAGGAGCCGGTCCATTTTACTAAGGAGATCTTGGGAGACATTTGTGCAGCAAACGTCGGCGTAGTCGAAAATGGGCAGAACCAGAGACTGTACGAGCAGAGCCTTCGTGCTAGAAGGGAGGAAATGCTTGAATCTGTATAGTGCTCGTAAAGTTCCGGTAACTTTCCTACTCATTTCTTTCACGTGGTGACCCCAGCTTAGTGTGCAGTCGATGTGAAGCCCAAGGTTCTTCACATGAGGCAGAGACGTCAGACGATAGGAGGCAGAGACGTCATGTCAAGTTTTTGGAGCTGACCTGGACTGCCAATAAGAATAGTCTGACATTTGCTGGGATTCACCCTGACGCCAAATTTACTGGACCAGCTGCTAATGGCACGAAGATCCTCGTTAAGTTGAAGAATAGCACCATCAATTGCAGATGGATCAGCTTGAGAATAGAGTTGGAGGTCATCGGCGTAGAGGTGGAAGGAAGAAGCGAGAAGAGGAGTTAATAGATTAATGAATATAGAGAACAAGATAGGAGAGAGAATACCTCCTTGCGGCACACCAACCGGCATATCAGTCCAGTCAGAAAAGGCCTGACCGAGGCGAACAGCCTGCTGGCGACCGCGGAGGTAAGAAGAGAACCAATCCACAGAAGAAGATGAGACTCGCAGATGAGAAAGGATGGCGAGAAGGATATCATGATCGACCGTGTTGAAGGCATTGGAGAAGTCAATCAGGACAAGGATAGTCACTTGTGACTCCTCCATGCCCGCCCTCACGTCGTCAATTATTTTTAGGAGAGCCGTGGTCGTGCTGTGCCCTGGCCGAAATCCAGATTGAAACTTGCTTATGAGATTGTTGGCTAGAATAAACTTAGAGAATTGTTGTTGGGCTGCGGCTTCGAGGATTTTGGAAAGAAAAGGTAATATGGAAATGGGGCGGAATTGACTAACAGCACTGGGATTGGAGACTTTAGGTAGAGGAATTATATGAGCACGACGCCAGATGGATGGAAAGCGGCCACTGTGGAATGAAAAGTTAATTATGTGCGTGAGAATGGGAAGGATATCCTCTAAGATGTGAAAAATCATGGTTCTACTAACGTTGTCGCATCCGGTGGCCTTTGATTTAATGGATAGAAAGATTTTGCGAGTCTCATCAACACTCACTGGGGAGAAAGAGAAAGTGTTATCTGATTGGCTTGGGAGTCGTTCTATATAAGAAATAGTTGAGAGTTTTATAGTATCATCGAGAAGAGGAGTTGAAGAAAAGTGAGAGTTAAGTTCATTTAAAGAGAAACTAGAAGAAGGTGTGTTAGAGGATTGTCGACCAAGACCGAGAGTCTTTAGAAATTTCCAGATATCGGAACCCGAGGCATTAGCTATATTCTCGTGAATATGGCGGCGCCTGGCAGCTCTAACCAAGTTATTGCAGCGGTTTCTGGCTCGTTTATACGCGTCCCACTTATCTAAACAGCGATCTTTTTTAAAACGACGAAATGCGCTATCTCGCCTAGTCATCGCTTCGCGAACTTGGCAGGTCATCCAAGGAGCTGGTGGTCGCTTAACTCGAACAGTCCGGATAGGTGCATGAGCGTCAAAGAGCTTTAAGATATTAGCATTGAGCATGTCAACTTTCTCATCAATGGTATCCGCTCGAGACACCAGCGACCAGTCAAGCGCCGAAGAGTCCCGCTCAAGTTGTTGCTGGTTTATTTTTGCAAAACATCGCAGTTGCACGGTCTCCGGCTTACGTTTGGGAGGACGAAGGTTATAACAGAGGTAGATAAGGTCGTGATGTGAGAATGCGGGAGCGAGTAACTGCCCATGCTTACTACAGAGCTCCGGGCGCGAGGTGATGATATGGTCTATCCACGTATCATCTGTATAAAGATTGTGGTGTGTAGGTTGCAACGGTAGTAAGTGAAGTTTCACAGAATCTACGATCGACTTGAGCTGCGAGGAGCGGTTATCCTGCTTAAGGAGATCAGTATTAAAGTCTCCCAAGATTATAGTATGTGAGTACTCAGAACAGATAATTTCAAGAATGGATTCGAGTTTCGAAAAGTAATTAACTGTGGGTGGAGCATAGACAACTCCAAGAACAGCCTTGGTTCCTTTCACAGATATTTCAAGAAAAATATATTCGAGAGAGTGAGAGTATTCACCTGGTGTAGTGTGTATAATTTTAAAAGGAACATCACCGCGAAGGTAGATTGCCACACCACCGCATCCTTTTCCGATTCTGTCATTTCGAATGAGTACGAAACCAGGAAGAGAATACGATGTGGAATTGAGATTGGGCTTTAGAAAGCTTTCTGAAACTAGAATAGCATTAACTGTATCGGAGGAGAAAGTGCTGAGAAGATCAGTGTAATGGAGGGGGACACTTTGAGCATTTATATGACAGACTTTAAAGTGGTCTTCAAAGTTTTCAAGTTCGGAACAGATGTTGTGATGGAGTGAGACGGAGCTGTCAAGCGAATGAAAGGAAGAAGACATGTCAAATGCAGAGTGAAATGACTCATCACTAGACATTATAATGTGTACGCAAATATAAATATATATATATAAATAAAAATAAGTATAATTTACTAGAAAATAAAATAAGGGTAAATATATTTAATAAATCTAGACTGTATCTTATTTCAAGACCTGCCGGTTAACTGTTTACAAATTTACAGTGACATTGAGATCCAGGAGAATAATATAAGAAAAATGCAACACTAATTATAAATAACATACCGTTACAAATAACGTTATTTAAAAGGCTGTATAAACATTGGTATCTTTGCATTTGAACAGTGAGGCAACATTACAAACTATCAAATGTCACTGTCAAGAAAAAAAAACATTTCACAACAAACAAATTACAAAATAAATGAAGGTTAGCACAAAACAAGCTTTACACGGATACCTCTGAAGTTGCGAGAAGATGAGGAGAAAACTGTGAAGTGTGGGTAGAACAAGAGTACGTAGAAGGCCTTTGGAAGACTAGAGCATGTTCTGGTCAGCTAATTTCTGCACGAACGTTTCGCCTTTTGAGGCCCGGGAATGGTGTTCGTAGCGCCGGACTTGATGTTCGAGGGGCTGGGCTTGACGTTGGACGACCCGGCTTTGGGGAGCGCAGGGTCAGCAGTGGAGTCGAGAGGCTTGGGGCCCGCATTCAGAAGGGCCCTGGGGCCAGCCGACGCAGCAGGAAAAGCTCCCCTAAGTCGGTTCAAATGCTCCTCACTACCAATGCACTCACGGTCTCCGTTAGGCAGTTTGACGTAGATGTTTCCATCCAGCGTCCACACTCGTCTCATACCAAAATGCCTTCTTGCATCTAAGAAAAGAGTTTGTCGTGTCCTTGTCAAAAACTCGGAGATGACGAATTGCGTGCCTTTCAACAAGGTTTTCTTACTCCATACCAGTGCCCTTGTCATCTGACTCACAAACTTGATGATTATGGGCCGAGTTCGGCCCTCTTTGGCACTACCAAGCCTGTGACAAGCTGCAACAGATGACTTATCTATGTCGGAGAGACCAAGATTCTTGCTCATTATAGATAGAATGGAGGACAGTGGATCATCATTCTCAGCCTCCGGAATGCCTGCTACAAGAAGATGTTTACGCCTGTGTCTTGACTCGATGACATCAACTGCTCTGCCCAGCTCTGTGATTTGCTTCCGCAGAATATTCATTACATTAAGAGTGTGTTCACGGAAGGCGTAGAATTCCTTGGAGAGTGTCTGCAGGCACAAACCTGAGGTCGGAGAGGCTTGAGCTGCTTTAAGATTTGCCTCAAAATCTGTCATCCGCTGCATGAGGGATTTCTCCAGGGCCTGCTGTGTGTCCACAATGCTGCTCATGTTCTCCATTGTGCTTCAGTGTTGCAGTGAAGTGTTGTAGTGTGAGAGGTAGTCACCGGCAGGAAGTTGGACTTATCTTGTTAAATATTCATGTGATTATATGCACTACACTTGAGGTGATACTGGACTTAGTAACAAGTAAGTTTTTAATAAAATATTTGAGTAAAATAGCAAACAACTTATTCTTTATAATTTTTAAAATAGAGCAGCTGTTATCGCGTTCACAACTACCGCCGAAAAAAAAAGCTGAAGCTGATGATTATTTTTGTTTAATCAAGTATATGTCAACTTATGGTGGAGTGTTTCATCAAAACCGGTCCAGTGGTTATTAAGACATGAGTAATTACTAAAAATAATAAAATATAAAACATAACTGACTTCAAAAAACTGACTAAAAAGTTATAAATAGAAGACGAATGCGATATTTTAAGCTTCATAACTGACAAAAAAATAGTTTTGTTAAGGCAGTTTAATTTTATTGATTATTTTTTATGCCTTAAAACTCGCAAGTCAATGGAAAACAGATTGTGCAAAATAGGGGCTAGATCCTGTCTGATCCTTTGTTTGGTAGAGCAAAAATGTCATTAAACTTCATATTTGTTTTTTATGAATTTGTCCAAATGAATTACTTTGCACTTTTCGCTTAGTTGTTATCATAAAATTATTATCCCTTCCGATAGGAGATAGTACTTCTATGGTTGTTATAACAAATCACTTCAATATCAGCAGTCATAAAAAAAGTTTTAGACAATGATAAAGAGATAATTGTAAAGTCTAACGGTAGAAGGTTATTCGTACTACATAACTCTAAATTAAAACTCCGTGACAAGACATGCTTTACCCCTCTATCGTAATTCGCGACGTGGCGTCGCGGTAAATTCTCAATCTATTTAAGCACCTGTTTTCTTCTCTCATAAATTTCCGGGGCCGTAACCAAACTGCGGTGACCAACACCAATAAACCTTTCGGCCGAATGTTTACGCATGGCGGCCAACCAACTTGGAACAGTTCTTTAAATAAAATGGCTGCTCCTCGATGGGGAGTGGTTGATGTGATGTAGAAAAGTGTAGATGCGTTTTATAAATTGCCACAATGTGTGTGTTATACTTATAAAGGACTAATAATACTCGTTTTTTTTTTAACTAAAACTGAAGTTACTCAAAACTAAACATACTTTTCACCTACGATAAGCTGGAACAAACAATTACTTTACTGTTTGTTCCAGCTACGTATTTTAACTACTCAACTACGTATTTTTGATAATCAAAGAGACAACATGTGCTAATTCTAAAAATAAAAGCTACAATTAAAGAAAATCTACGAGTAGAATAGTATTTTCAGAACTAGTAAGTTCATGTGTTTGGTTACATTTTCCAAGTATTTTATATTGCACTTGCAATAGTTGTAATCTCAAGTCAAAACACTTCCCCCGTTTTATAGAATGGCCAATTTATTGTCGATATCCGTTTGTGTTGATAGTAAAGCGGACTTTGTAGTAGTATAGTCTTTACTGCCCTCGGATCGTAAATTACAAACACACGAGTACCTACGAGTCTCTTACAATGTATAATTAAAATAACACTTTACTGAGTCAAATCTGTTACAAAGGATGTTTTAATTGTCATTTTCTTTATTTCTGTTTGTCATTTTTACTTTTATCATACTCCGTGCTTTTCTGTTCTTCGAAAAGCACGTTAAGCACAACTGCTTAATACTTACTTACTTATTCACCCGTCGCAAGCGCTAAAGAGCAGACGTGTCGATCGGTCGTACGAGTGTTATTACCAGCGAGGGCAATGGCCCCGAACTATATAGTGAAGTGTGGAAAGTGCAATATTGTAATATGCGAACTGTTAGTATTCATCCAAAATAAAGTGGATGTGATGGATGAAGAGAGTGTAGTTCGATTGTGTACTGCAACCTTTTCAACGGAAGATATTGAGAAAGCCAAAACGTTGATCTTCGACTCCATAGCAACGAAGCAGCGGAAAATATTACGAAAAGGAAGTGGAAAGGCAATGCGAGATCTGTACGACGTGATAGCTGTTTTTAAACAAGTAGATCCTGAGCACATTCCAATATTTGTGGCAAAAGATCTGCACAAACTACCGCCGGTCACGTTTGACCATGTTGATGCTACGAGATTGCTGAAGGATATTGTAATAATACAAAATGAACTCAGGATTATGAAGGAGACTTTTGTGACGGACCTACAGTTAGCAGAAGTAAAGAACGAGCTGTATAACTTGAAACAAGTATCCGTTGTAAATAATTTCGACATGAACATAAACAGTAAAAGAGGAGGTAGCAGCAATGTCGATAGTTTCTGTTTCGATAGTGGTCCGATGGGCCTACCCCACATAGAAGAAAAAAGTTTAACGGAGCGGACGAATCTGCACTATCGACATATTGAGTCAACAACGATGCCGGAACATGACGAGCGCGCGCCGTCCTTATCTCACCAACAGAACTTAGCGACTCCGGTGTGCATGACTCACGTAAACATACTGAAGAAGCATGTAGCGACGAGAACGCTCTGTCTTTGTCACACCAACAGGATCTTAAGGCGGCAAGCGAGTGCGCGTCTGTGTTTACCGCGAATAGCACCGATCGTACAGGTGAAGATTCGACTGGTTGGTACGCAAAAACAAGTAACGGTTCTCAGCAACATAAATCAGCTGGCTTTGTAGAATCGCAACAAAAAACAATGGCTCAGTGCGTAATGGAGAAAGGCACTTGGAAAAAAGAAGTTATGTCACAGGAATGGCAAACTGTCCAACGAAATAGATTAAGAAATAGATTGATTGGCTCGGAGGGAAAAGCCGTAACGCAACCGAATGAGAAATTCAAAGCGGCAGACGTCAGCATACCTTTGTTTATTAATAATGTCGATAAAGAGTCGTGTGAAGCGGACATATTGGATTACATTAAACAGAAAACAAGTATAGCATCTGTGACATTGAAAAAAATATCAATGAAAAAACAAAAGCCTTATAACGCGTATAAGATATTTGTACCACAGAACAAATTAGCAACGTTTTTAAACGATGATATGTGGCCAGAAGGGATACGTTTTCGCCGATTTGTATACTTTAATAGAAATAGACACGATGAGAATGAGAATAATTATGGAAAAGAAGCTTTGATCGACGAGAACGATAAATTAAAAAAAAACACAAATAAGAAAAGAAAATAAAAATGCATAAATCCACTAAATTAGTAACTTTTAACTGCAAATCAGTTAAACGATCTGTGGAATGTGTAAGAAATCTATGTCAATCAGCGGACATCATAGCACTCCAAGAGACTTGGTTGCTACCTCAGGACATTTCATTCTTGGGCAGCATTGATGACGGGTTCCAGTACACGGGAAAGTCTGCGGTAGATACAGGCGCTGGAATTCTTCGAGGAAGACCGTATGGCGGCGTCGCGCTGTTATGGCGTAAAAGTGTCTTTAAGAATGTGTCATTAGTGCAGTGTGTGAGTGCGCGGTTAACGGCTATAAAGATAATATTAGCTGAAACTGCGCTCTTAGTGTTTAGTGTATACATGCCTACCGACTCAGTTGATAATTTAGCTGAGTATGCGGAGTGTCTCGGAGAAATCTCGGCTGTTGTACAAGAGTGTAACATTGACTCAGTGTTCATATTAGGAGACTTTAATGCGCAACCAGGTGCTCTTTTTGGTGACGAACTTATGGATTTCTGTGAGGAACAAAAGTGGAAGTGCGCCGATATTGATTTCTTGGGACTAGAATCGGACTCATTCACGTACGTAAGTGATGCTCATCATACTAAAAGCTGGCTAGATCATTGTGTTGTATCGGTAGCTGGGTGGAAGGCGATAATAAACATTGAAATAAATCATAATGTTTTTTGGTCAGACCACTTTCCACTATCGATAGAATGTAACTTTGATCTAATTAGTCATAAATATGTGTGTGATAAAAATGGCTTTAACTATATTACTAGGGGAGAAAGGAACGCTCATGAGATAACATTATATAACGAACTATGTAATGATGGCCTAAGAAATATTGATTTTCCATGCGAGCGTAGAGACTGTTGTAATAAGATCTGTCAAAATTCGGACCATAGAATAATTATTAATCAAATGAATGATAATATTGTAAAGATTTTAAGCAGCGCTGCTAAACACAGCCGTGAGCATAAATCCTTTAAACGGAAGAAATATGTTATAGGCTGGAATAAGCACGTGAAACAAGCTCACAGGGAAGCTCGTCTAGCTTTTCAGGAGTGGGTTCTCTGTGGGAAGCCGAGAGCGGGCCGGGTGTTTGACAGAGTGGTGAGTACTAGAAAAGTGTTTAAGACAAAGCTAAGGTGGTGCCAGAATAATGCCGAGCAAATAAAGCTAGACATAATAGCTACTCATCACTCTGGCAAACAGTTTGGCAGGTTCTGGAAAGATACCAGTAAACTCAGCCCTAGATCGAGTTTACCAGTGAGTATTGAGGGTGTTAGTGACCCTAAAGATATTGCTGAGCTGTTTAGAAGTCACTTTGAGGTTAAGTCGTCTCAGGAAGCATCGGTAGAATCATCGCCTACGCGGGTATCAGCGCCAGATTGTCTAGTTAGTTTTTCGGCAAAGGAAGTGAGAGAGGCAATCAAGAGCATGACTCGTGGAAAATCACCTGGGCACGACTCGCTTAGCATCGAGCACTTACAACACGCGGGTGTCCACATTTCCAGAGTACTGGCCATGTTCTTCAGTTTCTGTGTCAATCACGCTTACCTGCCCGAGGAGATGATGAGGACTCTGGTTGTTCCTATAGTTAAAAATCGTACAGGTGATGCTTCGGATAGGAATAATTACAGACCTATATCACTTGCCACAATTTTAGCCAAGGTAATGGACAGTATGCTTGATAACCAGCTTGCCAAGCATGTTGCTCTCAATGACGCACAGTTTGGTTTCAGATCAGGGCTGTCTACAGAGGCGGCAATACTGTGTCTGAAGCATACTGTTCGTTACTATACGGACAGGAAAACACCGGTCTACGCATGCTTTTTAGACCTATCAAAAGCATTTGACCTGGTGACATACAGCCAACTGTGGGAGAAACTGTATAGAGAGACGACAATGCCTGCAGAGCTCATAGAACTGCTCAAGTACTGGTACAGCCACCAAAGTAACATGGTGAGGTGGGCAGGGTCACTATCTGGTTCGTATAGGTTGCGGTGCGGGGTGAGGCAGGGGGGGCTATCCTCACCCAGGCTCTTCAGCCTGTACGTAAATCGGCTGATTGAGGAGCTCAGCAGCACCATGGTAGGCTGTTCAATAGATGGCACCTTTGTAAACAACATTAGCTACGCTGACGATATGGTGCTGCTGGGTCCTTCAGTAAGCGCCCTCAGACAGCTTTTACGTGTTTATGAAGGCTATGCGGAGTCGCACGGTCTCAGGTATAATGTCAGTAAAAGTGAACTGTTAGTTTTCAGAGCAGGTAAAAAGTACTATCCCACAATACCCCCTGTCACACTGTGTGGTACCCCACTCAAGGTAGTGACAGAGTTCAAATACCTGGGACACTGGGTCACTGCAAACCAGAACGACGACATGGACGTAGAGAGGGAACGAAGGGCGCTGGCAGTTAGAAGTAATATGCTGATCCGCAGGTTTGCTAAATGTACTAAAGAAGTGAAAGTGACACTATTTCGAGCCTTCTGCCAGTCATTCTATACATGCAGCCTGTGGATCGAATATACTAAAAAGGCCTACAGCGTCCTACGTGTCCAGTATAACAATGCTTTTAGAGCGCTGATGGGGCTGCCGCGCTACTGCAGTGCTTCTGGAATGTTCGCGGAAGCAAGTACAGACGACTTTTATGCACTGATGCGCAAACGAGTGGCATCTCTTTGGCAGCGGGTGCGCGCCAGCCGCAACAGCATATTACGGACTGTTGCAGACAGGTTTGACGGGCCATTTGTGAGACACTGGATGACAGTTCACGTTAAGCCGTCAAACCTAGCTGCGAAATAAAAATGTTTTTATTTTATTTTATTGAATTTTAATTTAATTATTTTCTTAATTAATTGAATGTTTTTACTAACTTTTTTTTTAAGTCAAAAATTGTTACTAACAACTTTATGGAAAATGTAATTTGAATTTCGAATTGTATATTTCCGAAATAAATGGATTTATTATTATTATTATTATTATTATAATACAACTAATACTTATTAGCCGAGACCAACGTCTCGGCTAATATCGGTTGTATTAGTCGTTAAGCCTGATCAGAGGCTCCATAGGCGGCTTGATAAAATCTGACAGCGAGTTTGTCGTTTGCTTTGCAAATACCCCTCCGCCAATCAGCACTGAGCCCGCGTGGTGGAGTAAGACTCATACAAAACATATTTGAGAAAAGGCCTTTGCCCAGCTGTATACTGGGCATCGTGTTATTCTTATTTTTGTAAGGGGCTTTGACATAAGCGCTATATATAATGATGTTCCATATTTGAATTGTTCGTCAAATATGGACCGTCATTTTGTAAAACTTATCAGATAGATAAAACAAACCAAAACTTATTTAGGCACACTCAAACAGACCGTACGTATAATAGAAAAAGTATACGTTAATACTTTAGAGTATTTACTTCTGATTTGTTTCAGAATTAGTTCTTATAAGATGAAATAATAAACTTAAAATTACGCACGGGCGGAACTTGAAACTGCATCATTCTGGCTAACCGGGCCAACGCTCTTTCCAATTGAGCAACCATGCTGTCAGTTCGTTTAAATACTCTAATCTCCTCAAGCCAGATGCCTTTTCCATCATAATTTAATCATACTAATAAAACCTTTGAGCTGAACTCCTCAACGTCAAACGCAGAAGCACTTGCCGGCTTTCACGCCAGAACAACTCAAAGCCTAGCTCTATAAAGAGCAGTCAAACTTTGCCTGTCATCCGTTTGTTAGGACCACAATAAAAACTCCCCCAGGGCTTGTCCTGACGATTTTTATGATGAAAAATGACCGACCAACGAATTTCAGATGCGATTGTGAACTGAAGGAACATTTGTTTTTTAACTGAACTTGGTTAGGGCGACTTGGGTATACATTTTTAAGGAAAGTAGGTTCTACATTGCTTTGAACCCACGAACCTTTATGTTAAATAACGGGTCAGCTAATATAAAAATATTCTAAATTACATTTTACGACAAGATTACGATGATGAAACCTATACTAATATTATAAAGCTGAAGAGTTTGTTTATTTGAACGCGCTAATCTCAGGAATTACGGGACCGATTTGAAAAAATATTTTTGCGTTGGATAAATTATTTATCGAGGAAGGCATAGTAATATAAAACTTTACGCTGTGACAGGAGGAGTGGGTGCAAACTCAAGACATGCGGACGTAGTAGCGGGGGACCACTATTTATATTATGAGAAGGTTAAAATTCGTGTAAGATGAATGAATTGAATATGAATAAACATCAAGATCTTTCAAGCATCTGCGTGACAAGCTTTATAACACAAGTTTCTGGTCAATTTCAAACACGATCACTAACTAGCTCAATGTTTGTTCGATAGCACTGTTTTTGAATCACTCGCTTTCTTTTGACGTGTGATTTACGTTCGAAAACGGATAAGAAACGAACGAAAATCACGCAAAATATAGACGTGAGTTCTCACTAAATTGAGCTATATTTTTTCAAATGCCTCCTGTGTATGTGTACCAGTGATTTTGATACCAAAATTGGACTTGAAACAATCAATATCAAACGTCATCTTGACGCGAGTGATTCAAAAACAAGGCTCCTGGTCGGGTAGCAAGGGGTGACTTACTATAGAGGGAAGGCTTCCATTGTTTGCTAACTGTGGCATGTCACTTCTGGTTAGGGGAGTCATACTGTGGCACTTGTGGAATATGGCTAGAGTTACCTATGTTACATAAACGATGCATGTTGGACAACAACAAAACTATGTTGGGAAAAAAATAAAAAACTATTAGTCATATGAGAACTAACAGACCTGCAAAATTTGTAGGTAGTGTAGAGGTTTGGAGCTACGCGTAAAACCTCTTCGTCTCGTTCGTTCGACTCTTCGTATTTTAAATGTAGAAAAACGTTCTTTACGAGTAGCTTTTGATATAGAATTGTCACATTCCGACGATTGTGAGTCAGACTTTTATGTGTCAACAAGAAACTAATCTTATGTGAATAATAATTTATAGTAAAATAAAATAAAATAGAAGATTGACTATTTCAAGGTTAAGTGTTTTTATTGTGCATTACCTACATATTTACATAGGAAACATATCACAGATCATAACATATAAATTCACATTTAAATTAATATACTCCAAGATCGCAGCGACGCTACGCTTTCTCACAGTACCTACTTATTAGTGATTAAATAAAAAAAAAACAGATAAGCGCGAGTCGGACTCGCGCACTGAGGGTTCTATGCCAATTTTAACTGAAATAGGAAACTTACTTCCACTTAAATAAAATACCACAGAAAGACTTGACGAAACTATAAGGGAAACTATAAAAATAAATCGTTATTTAGGGTTTAGCTACGGAACCCTAAAACGATTTATTTAGATTAATCAATTTCATTAAAATAACGCAGTTCTATCAGTATTTCTTGTGTATCGTTCTACTGGTCTTCCGCGACTGTATCCTCGCGTTTTGAGTTTGCTCCCTCCCCTCCCGCTGCAGTTTTTTTTCAAATCGGTTAGTAGTTCCTAAGAATAGCGCTTTCAAATCAAAAAGAAAAACAAACTCTTTAGCATTAAAATATTATAGTATTGATATGGTTAAAATACTAGTAATCCATTGTGAAATACTTTTTTTTACTTTCAAGTACGAAATAGTGGTCACGAACTATTAAGTCTCTTACAATAGGAAGGGTAAATGTATTAACGCATACAAACACCATAATGTAAAAATATACAGAATACCCGTAAACTCAGTTAATATTGCTCATTTCTTAATGAACATTTTTTTTTTTTTGATGAGATTACTTATGTATGTATTTTTGATTTAGTAGTACAAAATGAAAAATGTTCAGAAACTTCAGATATCGAGGAAACACGCCGTTTAAACTTGATCAACAAATGCTTCGTATTTTTACCTACCTTTGCTTTTTGCTACTATTTCGGTGACTCAGCCGATCTCTTTCTTAACAGATGAAGTAGTAACCGTTTAACAACGACTGATTTTAATGCGGCCAATTTCTGATTGAGATGAGTATATAAAAAAAACCGGCCAAGTGCGAGTCGGATTCGCGCACTAAGGGTTCCGTCCCAACTTTAACTGAATAAGGGAAACCACTTACTTCTACTTAGTAAAATACCACAATATTTTGTTGACTGCAAATATAACTTTGTTTTTCATTGTGTTTGTATGAAGTACAAAGTTATGTTTGCGGTTGTTGAAAATGTGCTATATCTCAAAAACTACTCGTACGATCCCGTCCGAAACAATTTTCGTTGAAAGAATTTGTTAAGATCTTCATTATATGTTTTTTTCAAAATTTACACTTGCTTGGTTTAGAAATTAGATAGGGGGACGCCCATTTTCCCACTTTGGAAACGTCTAGCTATGAAACGTTAGACTTTAAAAGAAAATGGTTTTAGGAACCTTTATGTCATTTTAAAAGACCTATACATAGACACCACACGCATGTGTTTGACTATTATAATTTTTTTGGTTTTAGTTTCATGTATGGGAGGCCCCTCCTTAACTGTCAATATTTTTTATTTTTTGTATGAGAATCGGTAAGCGGTTAACAAGATACATCTTCCTACCAAATTTCAATTGTGTAATGCTTATAGTTACAGAATAAAATGGCTGTGACATACGGACGGACAGACAGACAAACTTGACGAAACTATAAGGGTTCCATTTTTTGCCATTCGGCTACGGAGCCCTAATAAAATAAACTTTAAAAAAAGTAAAAACCGACTTCAAAACCAAAATGCACTAAAAAGTATTAAATAAACTCTTCACCATTAAAAGGAAAGGAATCCGTTTTAGGCAAACAATTTATTTTTGGAGTCGGTGCCATCACTTTGACCATCAAGCATCAACTATCACAGCACCGACTCCAAAAATTGATTTTGCTATACAATATTAAACAATATTGCTCTTATTCTAGTTTGTGTTAGTGATTGTGTTTGTGTTTGGGGAGTAAAGTAATCCCTCTACGTCGTCGCCTTTAGGTACTAAGATGTTCTTAGTGACTTGGTTGATAGAGTTAGTTATGTTAGTGGATTGGCCAATATCTTGTTTCGGACTTGCTCGTCGCCCCTGCGCATGGCCATCCGCAGGTTGTAGTCCCGGATTATTGTTGGTGTGGCCTTCTCTGCCCGGATTATCAGACGAGCTGTGGCGTCGTCGGTGGCATTGTCTGTGTAATAAACACAAGACTTTGTGTGTCTAGAGATGGCCACAACAGCGTGGGGAACACTCTTTAGGAGATGGGATTTTTTTGATACTGTGCGCACTATCACCACTGACTCAAAAGTCTGCCCCTGTGCTTCATGTATGGTAAGTGTGCGTGATCCTTCGTCTTTCCCGTATCCTTGGCTGATAAGGCTTGCCTTTTCAGCTTGGGTGTGGGTGAGGTATAGGGTTCTTTCCGATTTTGGGATCACTGCACCTGAGAAGCGCTTGAGGTAAAGGGACTGTACTTGAGTATTGGCTGAGTATATGCCGCTGTAGATTTCACTAAGGGCATACGCTACATCCTGGGGGTTTCGATAGGTGCACAGTAACTCCTTAGTAACCTCTGTGATTTTATTAGGTCTGTTGTATTCCAAAGTGAAGAGATTACAGCGATCTATGTATGGGAGTTGGTTATTATCTCCTAACAAAGTCACCTCTCTGGCTTTCGCTATTTGGATAGCCAGTACAATGGATCCAAAATGGTTCATGAGGGCTTCATCCACCATTAGGCGTGTGCACGATTCTCCCTCACTCATACCATTTACAAGTAGAGATGCCATTGTTCTGACTCTCCTTTTCGCCCTCTCTTCCCCTATTCTCGTTGCCAGTTTCTCTCGGAGGTCCTTTGCTGCTTCAGTCGTGGTTGTGATTATTATGTCCTGTTCGGGGTTTATTTGGGACATTACCCACGTGGTTTTGCCACAACCAGGGACTCCATTGACCCATGTAATTGTCGGTATAGTCCAGTGTTCCGGGACCTTACCTTTCGACAGATCTCCCGATATGGTGTTAGCCATTTCGATTATTCTGTCGTCGAGCATGACCTTCGTACACTTTGCGACTACGACTATGGGGTCTTCGGACGGTGTTTTGAAGACAAGTTTTCCCTCCTCTAAGTTACTCAGTTGTTCGTCCTGTCCCACGAAGCCACACGCGTTGCTGTATGCCGCCATATACGACCCCGACATTTGTCCATGGATAACCTTGGATTGTTCGCTATCGTATATTGCGGCTTCCGCGTCCTTTAATTTAGCTCGCAGCAGTCCCAGATTGTCAAGATTGTACGCTTGCATGATGCCCTTGCAAGTGTCTTCGTTGACTTTTCTAGTGGCTTTAGTTACCGCTACGAACTCGATAAAGGCATTTAGCATGTGCTCCTGTGGTTGACAGGCTGGTCTGAGAGTCGGTGGAGCTACTTGTCCCATGTCTGCCCTGGTGCGTTCCACTCTTGGGTTTGTTTCCTCCTCTGGTGGTGGTGAGGTAAACTTTTCGACTGCTTTCTCGATCGCTGTTATACTCCTCATCCTCGTTCTTCTGCATTCATGGCTGATATGTTCTCCTTAATGGTCTTTGCCAGTGGGTGTAGGAGAGCGGGGTTAGACAGTAGTTCTAGTGAAGATCGTGAGTCACTTAATATGTTCACTGTGTCCGTTCCGCTCTCTTTTGCCCTTAGCACTGCCCTATGGAGAGCATATAGTTCCGATTGGAAGACTGTGCAGGTTGGGTGTAAGCTGAAGGTTTCGCTGCCTGTCTCCTTACCGTTTTCCCACCACGTGAGGGCTGCTCCTACTCTACCCTCTATCTTGCTTCCATCGGTATAAACCTGTGGACCTGAGATGTCGACTGACTTTGTTTTTTCTTCGTATAATTTTTAGCTTCACAAATGGCTTTATTTCTGCCTTTCATTATTTTAAGCTTTACAAGAGATTTAATTGTGCAATTTGATATTAGTACAGAGTTTAATCTTTTATATTTAAATCTTCATCTTTATAATATAAAAATGAATCGCAGAATGTGTTGGTAAGCACATAACAACGCCTAGATTAATTTGGCCAATTTTTTTTCTAAAATGTTCGTTGAAGTTTAAGAATAGTTTTTACGGCGAAAAAAATCAAATAATTGCTGGAAAAACCATAAAAACAGCCCATTTGTTTTTCCCATACAATTTTTTTCTAACTAAAATGTAGTCAATTTGAGCTTTATTGCTATTTTTAGGAACTACTAGACCGATTTGAATATTTTTTTGTGTTGTATAGCTTATTATTGAAGAGAGCTTCAGGCTATAAAACATCACGCTGCGACGGGAGGGTAAGCTCAAAAAATGCGGACGCAGTTGCGGGGGACCGCTAGTTTAAAATAGATTCGTCTCATATGTATTTTAAAGTCGACATCTTAACCAAGTTGATATTAATCAAAACGCTAACCACAGCCTAATTTGATAATAAATAATGTTGAGATTCGTGGAGTGCTTTTGAAATTTTGTTTTATAAAAACACAGTTCAATCAGGTTTGGGTTTATTTTTTCAAAAACAAAACTAATAAACAAATAATAAGCCCACGAAATTATTGGTACGGGGTACATCAAAATCAAGTTTGCAGAAATGTAATCTGAATTTGTGATTATAATAGGGTCGAAAACTTCGTACACTCTGTATGTACTCGTAATTTCATATTAATTACTCAGGCAGGCTTAGGCATTCACTTGGCGACATTTTCGTTTAAAATGTTTAAAATATTCATACCGCAGCAGTAGGTAATTAGCGAAAGTTTAATTAATACGTTACAAGTCGTAATGTGTGTTGAAGCTAACTTGGGGAAGTTAAATGGGCAAAAATTTATGAGACCACAGGAACGTGATGATGTTATTAATATTTTTCGGTAGGCCTACTTAATTATGTAACCTTATGCTAAGTCTTATTATGCTTAATTTACTCATTTTAGGCCCGGTTGCGTATATCGTTAGCAGCACTTGGATATTTTCGATAGTGTTTTGAAGAAAGATTATCTAGACCAATGGTCATTAAATCATTAAATCACCATTCTGACTTTCATTAAATGCCTAAGAACTGTTAAACTTAATAAATATGATAGCTGCATGGCGTCAATCAAAGAGATCTTCAAGAATAGATGAACATACTTAAATCAGTATACAAAATATATCAATAAGGGTAGGTACATATGGCTGTGTATTTTTATTGCTTTTGATTATAATTTTCTGTTTTTATCTTGGAATGTTACAACTTTCACTTTCATTGTTCTTCATCATACTAATTATTTTTAATCAACGTAAATTCTTATCGTAAAAAACAAAACAAACAATGGCAGAAATGTGCAATAAAGATTTAGGGACTGTTAAAATACCCATTGGCTTTTGTATTGCTGGTCCAATGTATCACAGGCCAAGGTTAAATTTCGGGGTCTAATGGGGTTCGTTAAGCAGCAACACTAACTATGGGATTGCAAGATGGAGGAAACAAGATGGTGCCTACTAAACGTAGGATCAGTAGGTGCGATTTTCGATGACCATTCCGCTTTTAGTCCAGCGCCGCATTTGCTAGCGGAATGTGACATTGAATTACGGCATGTGTCATCGACAAAACATGATAAGTATCGCTCAAATATAGCAAGCTAGCGGTCCCCAGCGACTTTTATTTATTTATTTTAGTTTATTCATATTAACAAAATTACAAGAGTATTAGAAATTTTAACATCTAAAAACCACAAAAGTTTATTATGATGGTAATGTGTTAAATTTAGGTCAGTAAGAAAATAAACAGGCCAAAAACAAATGGAATAATGTGAGTAATATATAGATAAATATTCTATGTATTGTATAGTTGACAAGAACCAGGCAGGTGTTAGGCTGAGTTTAGGATTTAAATATAACTTTAGAGATCATTATAAAGTCTTAGGTTTATTTCATATCCAACAATGTACAATTTGATAATAATTAGAAAATTATAACTACAATTTAGACAAGAAATAACTTTTGAGTTTGGTTTCAAAGTTTTCTTGTGATAGTTTTTCGCATACAGCTGAAGCGCGTACTTCGTTCTCGTGTCTTGGGTTTGCTCCCTCCCCTCTCGTCACAGCGTGATGTTTCAGCCTGAGCCTTCCGCAATAAATAAGCTTTCCATCACAAAACAAAAAATAAATAAATCGGTATAGTAGTTCCTGAGATTAGGGCGTTCAAACAAACAAACTCTTCAACTGTATACTATTAGTATAATGTGATAGTTGCACCCTTTTGGGTATCGTCCAGCGTATCGAGCTGCCGCTTGTAAATGCGTTGGTTTAGTACTGACGGCATTACAAATAGTGCTCTTGTGTATACATCGAACATGTTACCGCATATATCCTGCAAACTTGGTTACCACTATGACAGCGGATCATGAGTCTGACTCGTGGAACTAATTCAGTATCAGGCACGAATTGAGTACGGGACCGGGACGCGTTTTGTCGAACCGATAGCCGATTATTTCAGTTACACACACATGAAAATCATCTCTACGAGATCGAATACTGGCGACACAGGCAATGACGGTGGTCATAAGAGTGTGTAAGTTTTGCGCCGGTACTGACAAGGAACACGTTATAAAGTTTTTTTTGTAAAACTACTGTGCTTTTTTAATTTTCTTTAATATAAAAAAAACGAAAAAGAATGATTTGTTTTGCACTTCAATACTAGAATAGTTACAAATAAAAATGTCGAATGCTGATAGCTACATTAGTTTTTAACCGACTTCAAAAAAGGAGGAGGTTATCAATTCGACTGTATGTTTTTTTTTTATCATTATTTTTTTTTTGTATGTATGTTACCTCATATCTCAGTCGTTTGTCAACCGAATCGAAAAAATTTTTCGCCTTCTTAGAGAGTGTACCTTCTAGTTGGTCCCATTTTTTCCTTTTTGGGATCTGATGATGGAATCTTGGTGTAATCGAGGGAAACCCTCAAATTTTAAAGCCACTTATAGTGTTTCTTTACTAGAATCTTAATGTTGACGTGTTGTTACGTCTGATAGTCAATATTTTGTGGGGCTGAGCTGATGGTGGAACTCCTTACCGCTTAGGAGTTCAGTAATTATAATGACGGAACTTATGAAAGGTAATTTGTAGCTTTTTAAAAAATAGAATCATAAGGTGCAACTCCCCCCCCCCCCCCTCTTATGTAATCACTAAAAATGAAGAAATAAAATAAACTTTAAAAAAAGTAAAAACCGACTTCAAAACCAAAATGCACTAAAAAGTATTAAATAAACTCTTCACCATTAAAAGGAAAGGAATCCGTTTTAGGCAAACAATTTCTTTTTGGAGTCGGTGCTGTGATAGTTGATGCTTGATGGTCAAAGTGATGGCACCGACTCCAAAAATAAATTGTTTGCCTAAAACGGATTCCTTTCCTTTTAATGGTGAAGAGTTTATTTAATACTTTTTAGTGCATTTTGGTTTTGAAGTCGGTTTTTACTTTTTTTAAAGTTTATTTTATTTCTTCATTTTTAGTGATTACATAAGAGGGGGGGGGGGGGAGTTGCACCTTATGATTCTATTTTTTAAAAAGCTACAAATTACCTTTCATAAGTTCCGTCATTATAATTACTGAACTCCTAAGCGGTAAGGAGTTCCACCATCAGCTCAGCCCCACAAAATATTGACTATCAGACGTAACAACACGTCAACATTAAGATTCTAGTAAAGAAACACTATAAGTGGCTTTAAAATTTGAGGGTTTCCCTCGATTACACCAAGATTCCATCATCAGATCCCAAAAAGGAAAAAATGGGACCAACTAGAAGGTACACTCTCTAAGAAGGCGAAAAATTTTTTCGATTCGGTTGACAAACGACTGAGATATGAGGTAACATACATACAAAAAAAAAATAATGATAAAAAAAAAACATACAGTCGAATTGATAACCTCCTCCTTTTTTGAAGTCGGTTAAAAACTAATGTAGCTATCAGCATTCGACATTTTTATTTGTAACTATTCTAGTATTGAAGTGCAAAACAAATCATTCTTTTTCGTTTTTTTATATTAAAGAAAATTAAAAAAGCACAGTAGTTTTACAAAAAAAACTTTATAACGTGTTCCTTGTCAGTACCGGCGCAAAACTTACACACTCTTATGACCACCGTCATTGCCTTTGTCGCCAGTATTCGATCTCGTAGAGATGATTTTCATGTGTGTGTAACTGAAATAATCGGCTATCGGTTCGACAAAACGCGTCCCGGTCCCGTACTCAATTCGTGCCTGATACTGAATTAGTTCCACGAGTCAGACTCATGATCCGCTGTCATAGTGGTAACCAAGTTTGCAGGATATATGCGGTAACATGTTCGATGTATACACAAGAGCACTATTTGTAATGCCGTCAGTACTAAACCAACGCATTTACAAGCGGCAGCTCGATACGCTGGACGATACCCAAAAGGGTGCAACTATCACATTATACTAATAGTATACAGTTGAAGAGTTTGTTTGTTTGAACGCCCTAATCTCAGGAACTACTATACCGATTTATTTATTTTTTGTTTTGTGATGGAAAGCTTATTTATTGCGGAAGGCTCAGGCTGAAACATCACGCTGTGACGAGAGGGGAGGGAGCAAACCCAAGACACGAGAACGAAGTACGCGCTTCAGCTGTATGCGAAAAACTATCACAAGAAAACTTTGAAACCAAACTCAAAAGTTATTTCTTGTCTAAATTGTAGTTATAATTTTCTAATTATTATCAAATTGTACATTGTTGGATATGAAATAAACCTAAGACTTTATAATGATCTCTAAAGTTATATTTAAATCCTAAACTCAGCCTAACACCTGCCTGGTTCTTGTCAACTATACAATACATAGAATATTTATCTATATATTACTCACATTATTCCATTTGTTTTTGGCCTGTTTATTTTCTTACTGACCTAAATTTAACACATTACCATCATAATAAACTTTTGTGGTTTTTAGATGTTAAAATTTCTAATACTCTTGTAATTTTGTTAATATGAATAAACTAAAATAAATAAATAAAAGTCGCTGGGGACCGCTAGCTTGCTATATTTGAGCGATACTTATCATGTTTTGTCGATGACACATGCCGTAATTCAATGTCACATTCCGCTAGCAAATGCGGCGCTGGACTAAAAGCGGAATGGTCATCGAAAATCGCACCTACTGATCCTACGTTTAGTAGGCACCATCTTGTTTCCTCCATCTTGCAATCCCATAGTTAGTGTTGCTGCTTAACGAACCCCATTAGACCCCGAAATTTAACCTTGGCCTGTGATACATTGGACCAGCAATACAAAAGCCAATGGGTATTTTAACAGTCCCTAAATCTTTATTGCACATTTCTGCCATTGTTTGTTTTGTTTTTTACGATAAGAATTTACGTTGATTAAAAATAATTAGTATGATGAAGAACAATGAAAGTGAAAGTTGTAACATTCCAAGATAAAAACAGAAAATTATAATCAAAAGCAATAAAAATACACAGCCATATGTACCTACTCCTTATTGATATATTTTGTATACTGATTTAAGTATGTTCATCTATTCTTGAAGATCTCTTTGATTGACGCCATGCAGCTATCATATTTATTAAGTTTAACAGTTCTTAGGCATTTAATGAAAGTCAGAATGGTGATTTAATGATTTAATGACCATTGGTCTAGATAATCTTTCTTCAAAACACTATCGAAAATATCCAAGTGCTGCTAACGATATACGCAACCGGGCCTAAAATGAGTAAATTAAGCATAATAAGACTTAGCATAAGGTTACATAATTAAGTAGGCCTACCGAAAAATATTAATAACATCATCACGTTCCTGTGGTCTCATAAATTTTTGCCCATTTAACTTCCCCAAGTTAGCTTCAACACACATTACGACTTGTAACGTATTAATTAAACTTTCGCTAATTACCTACTGCTGCGGTATGAATATTTTAAACATTTTAAACGAAAATGTCGCCAAGTGAATGCCTAAGCCTGCCTGAGTAATTAATATGAAATTACGAGTACATACAGAGTGTACGAAGTTTTCGACCCTATTATAATCACAAATTCAGATTACATTTCTGCAAACTTGATTTTGATGTACCCCGTACCAATAATTTCGTGGGCTTATTATTTGTTTATTAGTTTTGTTTTTGAAAAAATAAACCCAAACCTGATTGAACTGTGTTTTTATAAAACAAAATTTCAAAAGCACTCCACGAATCTCAACATTATTTATTATCAAATTAGGCTGTGGTTAGCGTTTTGATTAATATCAACTTGGTTAAGATGTCGACTTTAAAATACATATGAGACGAATCTATTTTAAACTAGCGGTCCCCCGCAACTGCGTCCGCATTTTTTGAGCTTACCCTCCCGTCGCAGCGTGATGTTTTATAGCCTGAAGCTCTCTTCAATAATAAGCTATACAACACAAAAAAATATTCAAATCGGTCTAGTAGTTCCTAAAAATAGCAATAAAGCTCAAATTGACTACATTTTAGTTAGAAAAAAATTGTATGGGAAAAACAAATGGGCTGTTTTTATGGTTTTTCCAGCAATTATTTGATTTTTTTCGCCGTAAAAACTATTCTTAAACTTCAACGAACATTTTAGAAAAAAAATTGGCCAAATTAATCTAGGCGTTGTTATGTGCTTACCAACACATTCTGCGATTCATTTTTATATTATAAAGATGAAGATTTAAATATAAAAGATTAAACTCTGTACTAATATCAAATTGCACAATTAAATCTCTTGTAAAGCTTAAAATAATGAAAGGCAGAAATAAAGCCATTTGTGAAGCTAAAAATTATACGAAGAAAAAACAAAGTCAGTCGACATCTCAGGTCCACAGGTTTATACCGATGGAAGCAAGATAGAGGGTAGAGTAGGAGCAGCCCTCACGTGGTGGGAAAACGGTAAGGAGACAGGCAGCGAAACCTTCAGCTTACACCCAACCTGCACAGTCTTCCAATCGGAACTATATGCTCTCCATAGGGCAGTGCTAAGGGCAAAAGAGAGCGGAACGGACACAGTGAACATATTAAGTGACTCACGATCTTCACTAGAACTACTGTCTAACCCCGCTCTCCTACACCCACTGGCAAAGACCATTAAGGAGAACATATCAGCCATGAATGCAGAAGGGAGACAGGTGAGGCTGTTTTGGCTAAGAGCACACGTTGGAACAGCGGGAAATGAAAGAGCTGACGAGCTAGCAAAAACAGCCGCTACAACAGAAAAGTCAGAGCAAGACTACGCAGAAGTCCCATTGTCTTATGTGAAGAAAAAGATCAGGGAGGAATCGGTCCAGAGATGGCAGGACAGATATGACGCCTCTGCAACGGGATCAGTTACCAAGGCCTTCTTCCCAGACGTACGCGAGGCGTACCGGCTGGTGAGAGCAGTAAAACTGACCCCGCTCCAGACCCAAATCTTCACAGGACATGGTGGTTTTGGGGAATACTTACATCGGTTTAAACTTCGCAGCTCCCCCGGATGCGAGTGTGACCCGGACACAAGCGAAACAGTCTGGCATATACTATTAGATTGCCCGCGGTTCCAACTGAGCAAGCACAACCTGGAATGCGACATTCAGATGGAGCTGACCAAAAATACTATGACAAAGGTCCTAAAAAGTGCGAAGTTAAGAACCACTTTCTTAAACTATGTGGAATCAGTCGCCAAAATAACAACAAGGCGAAATAGCGCAATACCAAATTGCACACCCACGACACAGGACACACAACAACAAATACAACAACTCACCACACAGAAACCCTCACAAAGTCAACCTAAACCCTACAATCTGCTGGCATCCGGTGAACCGGGAGAGCCTGGAATAAGGCTGCGGGGAGTCGCGCTGTTCATGGACAACAACTGGGAGCGGCTAGGAATCGCATTCTGTAACGCCATGGTACGAAACACGGTCTATATTTCACCCGGTCTCGGCGCACTTATCAACGGAAGTACCTTTAAAACATCAATGAGACGAAAGGTCTACAACGAATTACCAATTGTAACAATAGAGCAGCAAGAGTGTAGAATAGTGCGAAAGAAAAACAAGACTATCGCACTATTCTCCAACGAACTGCATGTTACGGAATTCGAACAGGCATGCAAGGTACTTACGAAGATAAGTGAGCGAGGGGAGAAAGGAACATCGAGACCGGTTAAGATCAGTCTGGATGCAATGGTCGTAAGCTACCAAAAAGGCAAAACCGAGGACTACCTTGGGGCCGTGGCAGCTTCTAAATATCACGAGGTCGTGGTCTATGAGGACAGAGGCCAAAACCTCAGCTTCCTTAAACCACGACCAGCAGACCAAAACGCACCACCACCACCCACTGATTGCTGGGACCACCCTATAGTCAGAACTGACATCAGTGGGTCCGAGCGATTGGAACTCAGGGTGAGAAACGAAAAGTGCCAGACGAAACGGAGTGCGAAAGAGCTGAGCGTCGACGAGAAAGAGAAAACTCAAGACACACTCTCCACTATGACAGCAGCACTCAGCAGTGTTTTCAAGGCGATCCCGGAGATGATCACCAGAAAAATAACGAGGATGAGGAGTATAACAGCGATCGAGAAAGCAGTCGAAAAGTTTACCTCACCACCACCAGAGGAGGAAACAAACCCAAGAGTGGAACGCACCAGGGCAGACATGGGACAAGTAGCTCCACCGACTCTCAGACCAGCCTGTCAACCACAGGAGCACATGCTAAATGCCTTTATCGAGTTCGTAGCGGTAACTAAAGCCACTAGAAAAGTCAACGAAGACACTTGCAAGGGCATCATGCAAGCGTACAATCTTGACAATCTGGGACTGCTGCGAGCTAAATTAAAGGACGCGGAAGCCGCAATATACGATAGCGAACAATCCAAGGTTATCCATGGACAAATGTCGGGGTCGTATATGGCGGCATACAGCAACGCGTGTGGCTTCGTGGGACAGGACGAACAACTGAGTAACTTAGAGGAGGGAAAACTTGTCTTCAAAACACCGTCCGAAGACCCCATAGTCGTAGTCGCAAAGTGTACGAAGGTCATGCTCGACGACAGAATAATCGAAATGGCTAACACCATATCGGGAGATCTGTCGAAAGGTAAGGTCCCGGAACACTGGACTATACCGACAATTACATGGGTCAATGGAGTCCCTGGTTGTGGCAAAACCACGTGGGTAATGTCCCAAATAAACCCCGAACAGGACATAATAATCACAACCACGACTGAAGCAGCAAAGGACCTCCGAGAGAAACTGGCAACGAGAATAGGGGAAGAGAGGGCGAAAAGGAGAGTCAGAACAATGGCATCTCTACTTGTAAATGGTATGAGTGAGGGAGAATCGTGCACACGCCTAATGGTGGATGAAGCCCTCATGAACCATTTTGGATCCATTGTACTGGCTATCCAAATAGCGAAAGCCAGAGAGGTGACTTTGTTAGGAGATAATAACCAACTCCCATACATAGATCGCTGTAATCTCTTCACTTTGGAATACAACAGACCTAATAAAATCACAGAGGTTACTAAGGAGTTACTGTGCACCTATCGAAACCCCCAGGATGTAGCGTATGCCCTTAGTGAAATCTACAGCGGCATATACTCAGCCAATACTCAAGTACAGTCCCTTTACCTCAAGCGCTTCTCAGGTGCAGTGATCCCAAAATCGGAAAGAACCCTATACCTCACTCACACCCAAGCTGAAAAGGCAAGCCTTATCAGCCAAGGATACGGGAAAGACGAAGGATCACGCACACTTACCATACATGAAGCACAGGGGCAGACTTTTGAGTCAGTGGTGATAGTGCGCACAGTATCAAAAAAATCCCATCTCCTAAAGAGTGTTCCCCACGCTGTTGTGGCCATCTCTAGACACACAAAGTCTTGTGTTTATTACACAGACAATGCCACCGACGACGCCACAGCTCGTCTGATAATCCGGGCAGAGAAGGCCACACCAACAATAATCCGGGACTACAACCTGCGGATGGCCATGCGCAGGGGCGACGAGCAAGTCCGAAACAAGATATTGGCCAATCCACTAACATAACTAACTCTATCAACCAAGTCACTAAGAACATCTTAGTACCTAAAGGCGACGACGTAGAGGGATTACTTTACTCCCCAAACACAAACACAATCACTAACACAAACTAGAATAAGAGCAATATTGTTTAATATTGTATAGCAAAATCACAAGGATAATAGAATTCCAAAACCTTATAGAATAATACAAATATGTAATAATAATAATAATAATAATAATAATAATAAAAAAAAAAACAATACAACAAAAATATATGCACATGTACAAATAATTATAGAAAAAGAAAATAGCAACTATAACAACAACACAGGGAAAAAAAAAAGAAAGGAAAAGAAAAAAAAAGGAAAAAAAAAAAAAAAGTTATCTTAAGTAGAAATAAGAGACGATGTTTAACTTATAAGAGAGTTATAGCATAAACTAACAACCCTAGTAATAAGTATTGTAAAAAGCACTGTAAATTTTTGCGCGGAGCAAAAATAAAAAGTAACACACATAACAAAAACCTAAATCAAAAAAGGCACGGACCAAAGAGTCTGTGGACTGTAGTTTTATTAATGAAAAAAAAAAAAAAAAACAAAGTCAGTGTAAAACCTAAATTATTTTGGGGTCACAAAGTCAAATAGAACGGTTGCTATAGTTATTTTAAACTCGACATTAAGGGAGGAATAAACGCACCGGGGTTACAGTGGCAAAGTCAACAAATTAATATTCCAAAGATGAATTCGTTGAACGAGATCAATTTTTAAATTGGTATTCAAAAAGCCTTCTGTTGCGATTGGTTAGTCGCGACTTTGGTGTACTTTATGAAAATTCAGCCGGTGTAATAAAAATATTCAGTGTGTTATTTATTAGTATTTCTACTATATAAATATAATATGACTAGCGACCCGCCCCGGCTTCGCACGGGTTTAATGTTTGATCAATCTCGCCAGCGTTGCAATGTAAGCGTAAAATTGTGTTCATTTACGACTTCACTTAAATAACTATATAATTATCAGGGTTTTTCTACTCTATATTTAATACAAATAAATTTCCTTCTTAAATTTCTCTCCCTCTATATATATATAAAAGTTGCAAGCATAGAGGTACGTCAAGGTAAACACTGCGGTGTCTTATATCGTTGTAATAGGGGCTAGTTTGCAATAAACGGTAACTTGACGTGGTGGCGACTGTATTTCCCTCTTAAATTTCTCTCCCTCTATATATATATATTGAATTATACGGTATTTCGTTCACTACAAAATAAATTTAATTAATTTTATAGCGTCAACAACACGTGGTTAGCTTATATAAAACGTTCGTAGATTTACCATAGCAGCGCCATCTAACGATTAATTACTCAACCCAGTCGAAAGGTATCGACATCTGTTAGAATCATTTGGAGTTAACAGATAATTGTGACTGTCAAATAATAACAGACAAATAATTAGTAATAAATTAAAATAGCGACTATAATTTGAGATTTAAACTATCCTATCTCTCAAGTTGGATCGAACTGCACATGGTGTGCAAATTTTATTATAATCGGTTAAGCTGTTTAGGAGTCCGTGGAGGACAAACATTGTGACACGAGATTTATATATATTAGAAAGAAGATTGGGCAATATTGGCGCTTAACAGAGCGATTTTATTAAAAAAATCATTCAAAACACGTACACCCATTCTGTCCAAACTATAGACACGTTTTTAATTTTAACTTGTGCCTCTTTCTCATGACTCACTTACGCGCGTTTGCAAAATGTAAAGTGAAGCGACCCACAAACAACTAAATGCCACTGATTTTCGTTTAATTTGTTAACTTCACAACCGAATTAGGCACGCTAACTTCTACCTTCCAAAAGCTTATAAGGTTTTTGGAAGAGAATTACTCTAAAACTTTTGAACTTCTCCCCCGTACCACGATCACTAGGCACCGGCGAGATAATTACATCGCGATCGTACACCCTTTGGGCGCCACTTCAGAATCCAATTTTAAATTCTTATTTAAACAGCCCTCCTTTTGAGCGGTGAAAATTAATCGAGACGTTTGCACGTTTTTCAGCGCATGGTTAGGGCGCTTTCAGATGAATCGTTCTGCATATTTTATTCATATATGTATTAGTTGTCGTATATTTTTTTCGATATCATATTTAGCTTTAAGAAGTTATAAATTATAACTGATAAAATTATTTTAATTAGTACGTTCTCTAACTATGGGCCTTATAAAGAAGCTTAAAATCACACAACGAGCGATGGAGAGGGCTATGCTGGGTGTTTCTCTACAGGATCGAATCGGTCATGAGGAGGTACATACGTAGAAGAACTAAGGTAACGGACATAGCCTTGAGAATGAGTAAGCTCAAGTGGCAATGGGCAGGGCACATAGCGCGAAGAACTGATGGCCGTTGGGGTAGGAAACTTCTCGATTAAGACCCTTCGAGCAAAGACAAAGCGTGGGACGTTCAGCGACAAGATGGACCGCAGGACCGCAGGATCAAACTGGAGTCGCTGTGGAAAGCCGTGGGGGATGCCTATGTTTAGCAGTGGACGTCCTTCGGCTGATAATGATGATGATGATGAAGATATTATATTCAGCTTTTAAAAGTTAAAAAATATTGCTGTTTTTAATTTAGTGAAAAAGCAAATAAGAAGACAATATGGGGTTGAATCATATTTCCTTATTTTTTGGTCTTTACTAGCGCTATGACAGAAAACAAGAATGTGGGCATCAAAGCGACCCTTTGTATATTGTGACTTTAGCAGCTATGCCGTCGTAAATTGACAACCGTAACACACTTGCGCTACTTTTACTCGTAGCATTACTCGATGCAGTCGCGATGCAGAAGCTGGATATTTCAGAAGCGCGACTGCATCGATACTCATGCCAATTTAAAACTGTTAGTTGCGTGAGTTGGGATGCTGTTACGAGTTTTCAAAATGCGCGACTGCGTCGATACGTTTGACATACGTCTTGGTTACGTGCGAATGGAGCTCCACCAAAACCCAACGTAAACCCGCCACATGTCAAAGTTTATAAGCAGCATATATTTACGTACATACCTCAAAATGTCAACAAGTAGATTATACAGTCGCCAGCACATCACGCTTCCCACTTTTGTTGTAAACTAGCCCTTATTACAACTCTATAAGATACTGCAGTGTTTCCCTTGAAATGCTGTTGTCCGGAAACTGCACCCATCTAAACAGCCCTTTAAACGCGTAGCTAAATGTAATTACTCAAGATGAGACTTAGATGTCACTCCAGTTACCGTTGATTCGATCAGTCAAATTCACTGATTCACAGTGTGACGAAAAGTTGATTACGCAGACACATTTTTGGCAATCCCATTTTATAGATGAAGCAAGTTTTCAGTTCTCGAAAGTTGATAAAAGGTTTGCGATCATATGCTTTTGTTTATACTAGAATTTCAACGCAGCCTACACTAATGTCTAATTTTGACTACTTTCCTAAAGCCACGGCATATTTAGTTCTGAGATGGGTCTCTACACCATTCTATCGTTAAACAAACAATTAGTTCTAAGTCAGTTAATAGTGAACAGGTATTATTCAAAGATAAAAAAAACGATTGCACGGAGTTATTTATGCATCAGGTACATAGGCGTGTCGCGTGCGGTATAATTCCATTTAAATTGAATTAAGGTATAACTTTCTGGATAACTTGCTGTAACCAAGCACTTTAAATTACTCGCCAGTATACAAACATGAACCATAAACGTCTGAATACATATAACTCTGAGCTAAACATAATTTTTCAATGTAAGTGTCGTTGATTGAAAAAAATGCTCATAATTCTGGAGTTATAACTCCCGACGGAGAAACCATTTTTATGAAATAAAGCAGTTGGATCTCCACTCTTTCGTAAAATATTCCGCAAAGCGTGACGTGTTATCTGGGACAGGCACGAACTAAGAATATAAAAGGGCCCAACTTCAAAATTATTATTATTTGTAGACGAAACATACCAATAAACTTTTATTTTTAATTTCATTTATTTATTTATTATCAGGCTTCAAATTACATTAAATCAATACAGGCCAATAGTGGAAATAACTTATAGACTAGCATGCATTTTGCGACAAAAATAAAATTATACAAAAACATACTATTTTAACCGCGAAGTGTTGCGCATCTAAGTGTGAGGGAACCGTCCACGAAACCGACGAAACACAACGTTCTTCCAAAATTCTTCCTTCGTGAAGGTTAAGCTATTCGGTAGGAACCATCACCACAAACGAATTGAAATCCATATAATGACGTGATTCCAACCTTTCGACCCTCAGGGAGTACTTGGTCTAGAGTCGGATATCCTCTACGGTCTCGTCGACTCCTGGAAGAGCAATTAAGCCATAAAACGTATAGCACCGTCACTGGTATTGCAGGACAAAGCAAGAAATTTGTTCCAGTAAGTGGAGGGCTTACTTTTCTTCTTTCCAACCTTAGTGAAGCCCTCCTTATCACACTTTTTGGCCTGTGATGCCAGCGTCTTTGAAGTTACCACCGGTTTGATTTTAACGCTGGCAGTCACAGCATATGCAAGCGTTGGAGTTAAAGTCGACAGATAAAGTTAGCCTATGACGTCCCACTGCTGGGCAAAGGCCTTACCTCAACTAGTTCGAGCCATACTCCACCACGCGGGCTCAGTGCGGGTTTGTGGAGGGGTATTGCAAGGCAAGCGACTAACCCTGCTGTCAGATGTTATCAAGCCGCCCATAAGGCCTCTTGACTAGGCTTGACGACTATTATCAACCGATATTAGCCGGGACCAACGGCTTAACGTGCCTTACGAAGCACAGAGATGCTCGTGATATACGTCACTTATATGGTCGAAATGGTCACCCACCGAAACACGACCGCGCAGAAGGTTGCTTCACTTCGGTATCACTACCAAAGCGCTGCTACCACTGCGCTACGAGCCCTTCGTCACTCAATGTCGACAGGCGTGATGCTTTTCTGCGGTTCAACGGGCGAGGCGGCGGGGCGCGCAGTAATGACGACCACAACAGTGACCGCGTGACACATCATTTCTCGACGGCCCGAAACTACTGACCGATGTATCTGCACACCGCGACGTGACGATATTGCAGGCCTCGGCTAGCAACACTTTGGCAAGCAAGTCACTTGTGTAGTGTTCTTTAGGTCTCCAGATTGACGTGTTCTTCGACCAGACTTCCTTTCAGGAACCTGATGTCCCTCAATGGACTGATAACGTTGACGTGATCGAACGTGACAGGGAGCAGCTCCTTGCCACGAACACAGGTACTTCGCCAGGATTAGTTCTTCAGCAGGGTTATAATGTCCTGCACACTTTTTTCACTTCCATTCTCCGACGAAGCGGCATCTAGACTCTCTTCGTCTGAAATAGGAGTGCCAGACCACTGCAAATCTCCTCCTGTCTGAAATTTGAATTGCAGATCTTAATTCTTTTCAAACAATATCTATGTATTTAATGGCGTATTATATGTCAAAATACTAAATTAAGTTTGTATTTTAGAAAAAAAATCATTTTCTATTGATTTTGATCAGTGAAGGTATGATGTTTACACCGCTATGTTACGTAATAGGAACTTTGTAAACCCATCTTTACAATATTTTGTTTCGGCAAAAGGTTTGTTACCTTTGCCAAAATATTAGCTTTATCCCGCACAATCTCCGAAGTAAATTCTAAATGTAATTGGTTGCCACGAAAGCACCCCCTGAATACCTCCCTGTACAGAAGGAAGGTTTTATTTAAATGCGAAAAACAAATATCAGCTAAGCCTCATACAAATAGACGGATGTTTCGCAAAATTTTTGTATTTCAACGCCTTTGTCGGCTATTTTTGTCCACTCTTTAATCGTTTTTGTGCGTCGGAGGCAGACGTTTGAGAAGTTTCTATGTTTTGGAAAGCTTTCGAATTAGGTTTTAAGGGTTTCGTAGCCGAATGGCAAAAAACGGAACCCTTACAGTTTCGTCAAGTCTGTCTGTCTGTCTTCCTGTCTGTTTTTCCGTATGTCACAGCCACTTAATTCTGTAACTATAAGCACACTATTGAAATTAGGTACGAAGATGTATTCTGTTAACTGCTGATTCTTATACAAAAAAAACGGCCAAGTGCGAGTCGGACTCGCGCACTGGGGGTTCCATGCCAACTTTAAATGAATTAGGGAATCCACTTACTTCTACTTAGTAAAATACCACAATATTTTGTTGTTGAAAACATGCTATATCTCAAAAACTACTAGTTCGATCTCGTCTAAACCAATTTTCGTTAAAAGTGTTTGTTACGATCTATATTACATATTTTTTTCAAAATTTACACTCTCTTGGTTTAGAAGTTAGATGGGGGGGGGGACGCCCATTTTACCACTTTGAAAGCGGATAGCTATGAAACGTTAGACTTTAAAAGAAAATGGTTTTAGGAACCTCAATATCATTTTAAAAGACCTATCTATAGACACCCCACACGCATAGGTAGAACTAAAAAAAATGTTTTGGTTATAGTTTCATGTATGGGAGCCTCCCCTTAAATGACATTATTTTTTATTTTTTGTATAAGAATCGGTAAGCGGTTAACAGGATACATCTTCCTACCAAATTTCAACAGTGTAATGCTTATAGTTACAGAATAAAATGGCTGTGACATACGGACGGACAGACAGACAGACAGACAGACAAACAGACTTGACGAAACTATAAGAGTTCCGTTTTTTGCCATTCGGCTACGGAACCCTAAAAAAGATATATTTAAGGGGGGGCTTCGTCCCTCCCTCTTCCCCTCTAATTTCAAAACTAAGCGAGTGTAAATTTTTAAAAATATATTTATTGTACAGCTTTTTAGATATACCACAGTTTCAACAACCGCAAACATGACTTTGTTCTTAATACAAACACTATGAAAAACAAAGTTATATTTGCTGTCAACAAGATATTGTCGTGTTCTACTAAGTAGAAGTAAGTGGATTCCCTAATTCAGTTAATGTTGGCACGGAACCCTCAGTGCGTGAGTCCGACTCGCACTTGGCCGGTTTTTATTTCCTACTTACGATCATTATTCAAAATTTACTTTGAGTTTTATAAAAGCGCTAACCAATAGCTAAAACAACGCAGCAATTTTATATGCAAGAATAGTTATGAATATTTTATGATTATAAGTTTCGTTTACCTAAAATAAGTATTTTAAACTTGGACGAATAAACTACTGGACGCGCAATGACGGGCAATTTCGCTTGTGCCCCCTTAGCCAAGAAGCGGGCTTTTTGGCCTCACTTACAGATGACGTCTTGTCAGTACGGTGATAGAGCTCAGTGAGAAACATTGACGGAAAAAATGGGTAAATGTGGCTTATTTTTGTGTAAAAATTATAGCGGCAAGACAAAAAATATTCATTTTATCCGTAAGTAACGTTTTATCCCAAACAAGCTGATATTTTTCATGAAAATAGTGAAATGTGTTTTCCAAGAGAAAAGTTACATTGCCATTTAAAAAAGTGGTGGTCAGTTACTACAAAATCAACAAGATAACATATACTTTATACGGTAGGATTGTCGTATGTTTATCATTCGTTCTCTTGTCAATTTAATTTTAATTGTGCTTGACAATTGTCGATAAATCGTATCGATAAACATTTATTAAATTTTTAATATAAATTATTTTAAAATAAAATGATAAATCTGTAAAAAAGTTTCACTCGAGAGTAGATTAAGGTAATTTTAAAAATACAACAGTTTGCTTTAAAATTTTAAACTTCTTATTTTATGACAATACATCTTTAAAATATAATTTCAGATTTCTTGTGGATCCATTAAATAATATAAAGTGGGTCAAAGGGAGACAAAATGGATCCCCACAAAACATCACCGAATATGTGGTATCCGTTCAACACCAGTGTGATTTAATGCCAACGCAAAAATCTACTTCTCAATTATCCCATAGGAGGATTTAAATGGTGCTGGGTTGTATGTACTTATGGGCGGTTTCACAATGTCTTAGGAAGTTCTAGTTAGTGTTACTAGCCTGACCGTTCATATAAACGTTCTGTTTCAGTTGTTCATTCGATGGCTTGTGCATTAAACATGTCCATAAATAATGTAATTTATTGTTTTAGTGATAAAAAATATATGTCCTTTTACAAAAGATTCGTTCATTCATTCGTTCCGCACATATCGATAACAAAATTATCGACACTTTCATGCACTAAATGTCAAAAATTGACACGACAAGCTAATTGGCACCCCGCAGAAATTGGCTAATGATGTTTTCATACATTCGCTCTTGCGTTTCATAACCAGTGGTTAATTCATCCAAGATTTTAAATTACTCATTTCGATCATTACATCCTTTGTGAAGCTAATATACCTTGAAAACGTAGCACACGCTTTTTTTCGGTATTGAATATGATATCTCGTTATACTTTGTCATTATTAAAAGATTTTGTTAAAATAGCTTCATTATTAAAACTGTAGCCGCGATAAACGTTTGGTTTCCTTAAGGTTAACAAATACCAATACCTATCTATATGATTATTAAAATAAATTGTAAACATGGTAGGATACACGAAATATTAGCACAAACAACGACTAGTAATTAATTAAATAGTATTTTGTTATAACATTATGCAAATGCTAGAAGCTTACATCTTAATTCTTAGTTGTAATCTCGCACCCAATGAGCTTTCAAGTTAAAGCTTTTTGGGTTTTTTCCACTAGATTAATTTTGGAATCCCTATAAATTTGAACATAATTAATCTTGTTAACGCGATTAAGTTAGCAATCAATGTAGTGTGAGCGATAATAGTCTGATAAGTATTTAAATAACTTGTTTTTAGCAAAAAACGGAACTCTTATAGTTTCGTCAAGTCTGTCAGTCGGTCTGTCCGTCCGTATGGCACAGCCACTTTATGTTGAAACTATTAGCATTACACAGGTAAAACTAAGTAGGAAGGTGTATTCTGTTAACCGCTTTACGATTCTTATACAAAAGAAAACTGATATTTAAAGACCCCTCCTTAAATATCAGTTTTCTTAAAACATAAAACTTAAACCTAAAGAAATATTTTTTATCAAACCTATGCGTGTTTATGAATAATTTGTCTATGAATAAATATTTTAAAATGACATCGAGGTTTCTAAAATCTAAGTTTAAAATCTAAGATAGACGTATTCCCCCTTCCCCCCACTCCCCCCGCTTGGACTTTTAATCTAAGCGAGTGCAAGTTTTGCAAAAAAATACAGGTTGTGGATCTTGATAAACACTTTCAACGAAAATTGGTTAAAAGTGGAAGCAAGAGGATCTCTAATTAAGTTAAAGTCGGCACGGAACCCTTAGTGTGCGAGTCCGACTGGCACTTGGCCGGTTTTTTTTTTAAATTATTGGACAACAATCACATACATTGTTCTGATTCCAAAGTAGCTAATGCACTTGTGTTATGGCAATCAGGCACAACGTTGATACCACAACACCCAGACCCGAGACAATATCAAACATTTCGATTTCTAAATTGACCCGACCGGGAATCGAACCCGGGACCTCGGAGCGGTGATGCCTTGAAACCTAGCGTGCATAGCCACTACACCACGGAGATCGTCAACCTGAAAATAGATAAAGGAGAATACAAATTGGATATTGTCAAATGAAATAATATCGTAGAAGCACATAGGTACTCGTACCGTACATAACTGCATCGTAACATAAGTTTCCTAATTATATCTTACAAATGAACCACACAATCCAATATGAAAACTATGCCCAAATTCAGTTCCGCGAAGTCTATGCACTTAGCTGATTGCAACCCCTGGTGTAAAATTCAGGAACTACATTTTCCTTACAAATGCGAGCTAATTTCATAAAAGCTTGCTAAGGAGGGTGCATTCGTAATGCCATACTCCGGGAAGAAGCGAATCTACGAATATCTTGCAGGCTTTTCGTTTACTCTGTTCAGAATTCCTTTGTACAACTTTGTAGTTGGATAATAGAGTTGAAAGCATTCATTTTGTGCCGCATTTTAGTAGTTTTGGTATCTATGAAGTAGCATCATCATTATTAACACCATAATATGCCGGAGGACGTTAATTGCTGAAAAGAGGCCTCCTCCATAGTTATCCAAAGCCACCAGTTACAAGCGGCTTGCGTCTGGGCAATTCATTTACTAGGCTGTCAGTCCAACTTCCAGGTGGATGTCCTACGCTGCGCTGCAGATCGCAGGATCTCTTTTCCGCCTTAACGGCCATCTCTTCTTCGTGTTTTGTGCCATTACTAATTGAAGACATACCTTTTGTAAATCACTGGTTCATAGCAAACAGCCATATAACATATTAGTTAATTGGTAGAATTTGTGTCAAAGTTTTCATTGAATGCCAACCAAAAGCTGTACTTAGTTGTAATTGTTGAAGTGTGCGATTCAGGGATTAAATTAATGGACGTGTGCCACTTAAGTTTAAATTTCGACAAGTTTAGACATCTGAGAGTGAGTTTGAATAGTTTGCCCCGATTCATAAGGTAGCTTTGGATCTCGAAATGTTTCACGTTTTTTTAAATAGCTTCAAATTTATAACTTGCTTATGTTATAACTTTCGTAGATAACAACTTTAAATGACGAGTAAGTATTTCGGAATAAAGACTTACCAAAACGATACAGCTGTTTTGCGCACTTCGGTTGAATTGTTTTTCTTTTTTGAAGTCGGTTAAAGAGAAATTGCCACGTCTTACTTTAGTACGTCAAGGGTCATCAAACCAGAAGCACCCGCTTCTGTAGTCGAGTGCCATAAACCAGTAAGGAGATTCAGGGAAATAAAAGTGAATAATTGAATACCCTGCCTATGGCTGATACGGACATAAAAGACACTACTGTCGTGAATATCCCAATAAACTTGGAATACGGTTTAAGTCAAGCAAAATTTTTGACATTTCACGTAAACAATTTCAATTTTCGTATTAAGGATATGCAGCTAGCATCCTTAAAAATCTTGAAGAAAAATTTTTTTAAAATATATACTTCCCAATCAATAAATACACGAAAACACTATTTTTGTCTTTTTTTCGAGCGGTGGTGGTTTTACAGGGAATTATGTCAGTGTTCAAATTTTTAGAGTCTATCTATACTAATATTATAAAGCTGAAGAGTTTGTTTGTTTGTTTGTTTGTTTGTTTGTTTGAACGCGCTAATCTCAGAAACTACTGGCCCGATTTGAAAAAATATTTTTATGTTGGATAGTCCATTTATCGAGGAAGGCTTTAAGCTATATAACATAAAGATACGACTCACAAGACCACAGCAGCATGTTGCGAAAACGGGTGAAAGATATTCCTTTTGAGAGCTTCCGCTGCGTACGCTGCGGAAACCGCTAAAGTTACACAAAAATCATGTATGACAAGATTGTTTAGCATTAAGAGTTCTATAATAAAATCCGCGACAGCATAAGTCTATCTTTTATGGTTGACTTACTACAACCTTTTTTATGTTAATAAATTTGTAAAAAAATAATGCATCATTTTTAGAGGTGTATTATACACACAGGTATTTATTCTTATCAAAATAAATACATTTATCATCACGAACATTTCATTTAAAACAAAGTTGCCCTTTATATCATTTGATTCTAATAAATATCTTAGGAGCTATCACAGTTTTAACATAACTCCGCACCAAAATAATGTTCGCAGCTTAAGTACAACGTGCGCTTGCGCTAATCTATACTAATATTATAAAGCTGAAGAGTTTGTTTGTTTGTTTGTTTGTTTGTTTGAACGCGCTAATCTCAAAAACTACTGGCCCGATTTGAAAAAATATTTTTATGTTGGATAGTCCATTTATCGAGGAAGGCTTTAGGCTACATAACATAAAGATACGACTCATAAGACCACAGCAGAAATGAAAAATGTTGCGAAAACGGGAGAAATTTATTCCTTTTGAGAGCTTCCGCTGCATACGCTGCGAAAACCGCTTATGTTACACAAAAATCATGTATGACAGGATTGTTCAACATTAAGAGTTCTATAATAAAGTCCGCGACAGCATATGTCTATCTTTTATGGTTGACTTACTACAACATTTTTTATGTTAATACATTTGTAAAAAATAATGCATTATTTTTAGAGGTGTATTATACACACAGGTATTTATTCTTATCAAAATAAATACATTCATCATCACGAGCATTTCATTTAGAACCAAGTTGCCCTTTATATTATTTGATTTCAATAAATATCTTAGGAGCTATCACAGTTTTAACATAACTCCGCACCAAAATAATGTTCGCAGCTTAAGTACAACGTGCTCTTGCGCTAATCTATACTAATATTATAAAGCTGAAGAGTTTGTTTGTTTGTTTGAACGCGCTTATCTCAGAAACTACCGGCCCGATTTGAAAAAATATTTTTATGTTGGATAGTGCATTTATCGAGAAAGGCTTTAGGCTATATAACATAAAGATATGACTCATAAGACCACAGCAGAAATGAAAAATGTTGCGCAAACGGGAGAAAGATATTCCTTTTGAGAGCTTCCGCTGCATACGCTGCGGAAACCGCTTAAGTTACACAAAAATCATGTACGACAGGATTGTTAAGCATTAAAAGTTTTATAATAAAGTCCGCGACAGCATATGTCTATCTTTTATGGTTGACTTACTACAACCTTTTTTATGTGAATAAATTTGTAAAAAAAATAATGCATTATTTTTAGAGGTGTATTATACACACAGGTATTTATTCTTATCAAAATAAATACATTTATCATCACGAGCATTTCATTTAGAACCAAGTGCCCTTTATATTATTTGATTTCAATAAATATCTTAGGAGCTATCACAGTTTTAACATAACTCCGCACCAAAATAATGTTCGCAGCTTAAGTACAACGTGCGCTTGCGCTAATCTATACTAATATTATAAAGCTGAAGAGTTTGTTTGTTTGAACGTGCTTATCTCAGGAACTGCTGGACCGATTTGAAAAAATATTTCTGTGTTGGATAGCTTATTTATCGAGAAAGGCTTTAGGATATAAAACATGACGCTGCGACGGGAGGGGAGGGAGCAAACTCAAAACGCGCGGACGAAGTCGCGGGGGACCGCTAGTGTGTAATAAAATGGCAATGTGTTACGATTTGTTTATCCTTCTAACTAATCAAATAGGTAAACAGAAAGATTGGATAATACGTACAATTTTTAGTGTACTTTAACTTCAATTAAGACCCTTTACACACTGCGACTTTTAGTAGCGATGCAGTCGTGATGCTAACGCTTGTTAACATCGATACAGTCGCGATGCAGCAGCTGCAAATTGTCAATTATGTACTGAATTTTAACGACTGCATCAATGCTTACGCGCGACTACATCGATACTAAATTAAATCTGTTCATTGCGTGAGTCGCCATGCTGAAGCGCATTTTCAAAACGCGCGACTGAATCGATGCTAAAAGTTGCAGTGCGTAAGCGACCTTACAATTGACTTTTACTCACTCACATAATTTGCATGAGTATTTTAGCGACTTTATTGTACAAAGTCTTATGATATATTTTATGAAATCATAAAAAGTAATGCAACGTATTTCTAAAATATGAAACCAAACATGGCCAAGTACAAACAAGCACCTTACGCGCACGGTCATATACTAATTCTTAACTTTTCTCAAAAAACACCATACACTCCAATGTAATAAGTTGAATGCTGTGTAACTTGTCTTGTTACAACTTATTTATCAGAAGTTACACAATAGGTGTAGCGAGATGATACCATCTTGTTAACGGCAGCAAGTCTATTCAGCAGATAAAACTAATAATCTTACATAGATATCAGATAGAGCGAAAATTAAGTTGGAAAGCTATTGACACTTTGGCTGAATAACTAACCGATATGAAAACACAGAATTTTAAGGTCACCTTTGTAAAACCGTGTTTTAGGCAAATTAATAAATTTCATTTCATTTCATTTCAGTATGTTAATATTAATACTTAAAGGAACATGATGAAAAATATTTTTTTTTAAAAAGGTGGACTTAACGCCACATGGCCTTCTCTACCAGTCATACCTTTGGGATAAGCAGAAATGATTGTAAGCGGTGCGATAAAAAAATAAAATGAATATATAATTTCATTTTTGTTATAATAGTGTTTCGTCACTATACAAACTTATTAATATAAATTGCACTTGTAAAAAGCTTTAGGCATACGCCCAGACAGCGAAAGACACGGGGTCCGATTCCTTGTCTGTCACACGGCCAAAGTTACTTTTTACAAGTGCAATTTATATTGAAATGAATATATGTAATAACAATAAAAGGTTTTATTGTGCATTTGTGTTATAAAACCCTAAAACGCGATAAGTAATAATTAAATAAATTAATATGCGCCAGACAACATACCAAACGATGTTTTTTACGGGGGCGCCTACTATAAATTCTTAAATACATATAAACATCCATGACTTAGGTACAAATGTTCGTGCTCATCACATCAAGATTTGCCCCTTGCGGGATTCGAACCCACGGCTGCCGGCATATTAGTCATGAGCGCTTACTACAAGGTACACCAAAATCGTTGTCAAATTACTACCCCGTATAAATTATAAGCCTTTTATACCATTGTGTTAATAATGAAACGAAATGAATATTTTATTTGCCGTTGTAAAAGAGTACATTTTTGTAGGTGTTATAAATATTACGGTTCAGCTTTTCCAGTTATCAGAAATAGCAAATATTTCTCTCTTCTTAATCGTTCACTCATTGCTGTACCCCAATCACGAATTTTTGCCGTATTCGTCACGTTATCGTAGCGAGTTTACGTAGTACAACGTTAGTCGGCATTACGAAGCACTCTCGTGTCGTGTAGTAAACTCGATAGCATTGACGAAGATGACGTCATACTAACGTAAACATGGCCATTGAATGACACGTCCAGAAACAAGTTAAGCTATCTTTCTATCGAAATATATCATGATATTCCAGTAAAATCTAAGAGAAATCAATAACGGAACAAAATTACGATCAATATGTTTGGCAGGGTAAGCAAATGTAAAAATTTGGTCTATTAAAATATGAAGATATATGTTTTTCTGTAATCCTTAGATTTTTGAACTGTTTAGTAGACTGTCAATTGACAGATTGACGTGATGCCATCATATTGTGACAAACTTTCAAAGTTTTACAAAAGATTTAATTAAAAATTATGAAAAAATATTAAAATAACGAGGACAAAGGACAAGTCGTTTGCAGTACAAAGTAACAATATTTGATTTTTGAAAAAGTAAGTACGTAAAAGTAATACAAGAATAAGTGATCAAAATGCTATTATAGCGAAATAAACTCTAGCTAGATCTTATTTCTCAAGAAATTGTGATATATCCAAGCCCTCAGCTCTCCAAGAGGACGCTGTTTCTAACAAATGGAATGAAAAGCATTAACGTCAATGTTAAATAAATACATATTATTTTTTCAGAATAAAGACAGATCAAAATACAATGTATATAAATACGCCTACCCAGCTAGAAGAAATATAGTGAGTCTAGCAGCTCTTCTTCTTTACTCCCATATGTCATATTAAGAGCAAAGAAGAACCCAACAAGATCAAAATCGATACACCTTACAAGTGCCCTGTTCCTGATTTCTTTTAAAGTTAAATATAAGGAGTATAAGACAAAAATATTGTAATAAATTTCATATTTCTACTGCAATGTTTTGATTTTAGAATTATAAATATGATCACTAACGTTTTCTTTATTCCACACGTTTCTTTATTTCTCGCCAAAAGCCAAAGCTCTGTCTGTTGTTATATACTGTGAGATTTTGAGCACATACAGTAAGAAACTATGAGTCGGGTCCGTTCGTTCTCACTAGTACACACACACCCGTTGAAGACTCGTCTTCAAACACTAGAGGTTCATGAGACATGACGACGCTCTTGCGCAGTTTCCCGACCTCTGCCTAGCCGGCCGCGTTGGATTCGTTGATAGACCTCTTTCTTAGAACCACTTGTTGTAAGCCTCGGTTAAGGCTTTCGACTGTAGTTTCAAAATTTCATCTTTGCCTGCACGAATAGTATATTATCAATAAACCGGAAGTGAAAGATTGACTTTAATGCCGAATCTTTCCCATTCCAGGATCTTGAATCCGTCTTTAAATGAAGCTGTATGATAATTTTAGAAAAAATAAACAATTTAGGCGGTCTTATTCTTAAAAGTTACCTAGTTTTTCTTCGCTCATTTTTGACACACAGAATCACAAGTAATCTTGTTGCAACTCACGATACTATACGTCAAAGAAAGGTTCGTGATCGCAAATCCAGTTTAACACTATAGAAAATGTTTACGCACAATAAATGTCAGGTATTTGAGCTGCCAATTTATTTTGTTTTACGTCCGATAGAGGCGCTTTCAGATTCTCATACAAATAATTACGGTACTATACGAATACTTTGACGCAAGTTATTCGTGATAGGGGTACTGATCCGACCATCGCTTTGGACTGCGGCCTTTCGGTCTTTTCCCCTCTACTTTTCCTGTTACCAATCTTATTAAATCACTATTGCTACTCACTATTGAATTATACTATTTAAGACATCAAAACTAAGCAATTTACCACCCACTAAGCACCCACAGCCCACCCCCGCCTTTCACATAGAGTAAATATCTGTCAATTTCATTTATTTCTACTTGTTACATCAGAAATATTTTATGTGTTATTTTCCTCCTTGCCAACATGCCTTGTTCAAACGCGCCAAGCCTAAAAACGGCTCTGAATTTAACTTTACACAGTTCATAAATCGGTGTGTGCAGCCGAAAACATAGAACGACAATAAAAAAGTGGCTACAATGCAATACCACTATTTTCGTTGTTCAGTTACCTCCCCGTGCATAAACCGAGGCTGCCACCACCCTAACTGTAAAGATTTCAAACTACCACCATTTAAGTTTTCCTTAAAATAGACTCTAGATTGGATAGGAGGTCACTACTACCTGTTAAACCGAATACGATTTCATTTATTTTTATTTGTCAAGTAGTTTAAAGGGCAACTGTTTTGGTATCTAGTATAGATGACATAAAACAATAATAATAATGATAAAATGGATTGAAATAGTTATATTAATAGCCTTGACATTTATTTTTCAATTTTAATTAATTAATATGATAGGAGACAAATAATTGTATGACATTTAAATAAGTTTTTGCATGCCAAATTTTGGTAAAACATGCGAACCTGTGATATTAAATAAGATCTTATAATGTAACATGTTTTTCCCAAATAAATATTTGACTTTGACTTTGAGGGTGATGTAAGTGACTCCCGACTCAGGAGTTGATGTACAAACGATACTGATGCTAAAAAAATTGACAAAAAACCCACAAAAATAATGTATTACTGCGATACTAGCGAGCGAGTCAAAACTACCAACGCCAGATCGCCTCTTCCTAGCTTAGGTAGTAGCTACGGCGTAGTATTTTGTAGATATGCGCAAGTATGCAGTGAATTTCCCCATTCGTTTAATTTATTTTTGAATGTTGTGTAGAGGTTTTCTTTTATAAAACTTGCATATAATATATTTTTTAGAATAAGCATAACCATCCACTCTATCATCTCCGAGTTAGAAGTCATTGACCAAAATAATATCCTATATTTATAAAGATGAAATAAGAAACCAAAACTTGCGCACGGGCGAGTCCCGTAGGTATCTTTATAAATATAAAATATGACACTGTGAGTGTTAAAAACATTCTAAATCTATATCCTATATGACGATCCTATGTAACGTTATCATGTACTACTAACAAGGCTAGGTGCAGGAAGTATTTAGACGATATGGCATTTTTTTAGGGTTCCGTAGCCGAATGGCAAAAAACGGAAACCTTATAGTTTCGTCAAGTCTGTCTGTCTGTCCGTCCGTATGTCACAGCCACTTTATTCTGTAATCATAAGCATCACACTGTTGAAATTTGGTAGGAAGATGTATCTTGTTAACCGCTTTACAATTCTTGTACAAAAAATAAAAAAAAATATAATATTTAAGGGGGGCTCCCATACATGAAACAAACACTGAAAAATTTTTTTTTGGCAAACCTATGCGTGTGGGATGTCTATAGATAGGTCTTTTAAAATAACTTAGAGGTTTGTAAAAACATTTTCTTTTAAAGTCTAACGTTCATAGCTAGACGCTTCCAAAGTGGTAAAATGGGCGTCCCCCCATCTTACTTCTAAACTAAGCAAGTGTAAATTTTGAAAAAAATATATATAATATATCATAACAAAAACTTTTTACGAAAATTGGTTTGGACCGGATCGAACGAGAAGTTTTTGAGATATAGCACATTTTACACAACCGCAAACATAACTTTGTTCTTCATACAAACACTATGAAATAACAAAGTTACGTTTGCAGTCAACAAAATATTGTAGTATTTTACTAAGTGGAAGTAAATCGATTCCCTAATTCAGTTAAAGTTGGCACGGAACCCTCAGTGCGCGAGTCCGACTCGCACTTGGCCGGTTTTTTTAAATCTAGAACAACAAACATTCCCGTTGATAGCCAATCTTCTCTCGCGTGTCGAAATAAAACTCTTTCGACTGTTGCAGCCTGGTATCTCCGCTGTTTGCTGTGTTTTATATGCATTACAACAGCAACGTAGTTTGCTATAACCATAAAGACGTCAAATATCTCGGTTTAGGATCCCTTAAAATTGGACGTTACTGTGCTTGTACTTGGAAAATAAGAGAAGGTTTTTTGACTGTAGCCATCTTTTTCACTCATATTAGGATGCTTGCTTGAGAGTGCCGTTGCCGTTTGACAGATCATACCGTACGTTTTGAATTGTCATATGAATACGATTGTTTTACACAATCGCACCCCTGACATATGAAAAGTTTCACCTAAAATCAGGTCATCCTAACTTTTGCCTGTCCGTTGTTCCGCGTTAACTGGTAACAGTTTTTTTTTTTTTTAAAAGTACTCAGATTAACATCACATAAAAAATATGTTAAATTCATCACATTAAAACAACACTGGTTTTCGTAAGAATGGACCTGATTAATGAACTTTATTAACACGAAACTGACGAATGCGGTTAGGTAATCATAAAACAGGAGGAATATAGCATGTTTAACAGGTCCTTTTTATAATAACCGGGTGGTTTAAAAGAATAAATAAATATTGAACACAAATCTTATTATACATTGCTCTAATCCTAAAGTAAGTAGCCAATGCACTTGTATTATGGAAATCAGACACAACGGTGGTAGGACAAAACCCAGACCCGAGACAATATAATATAAGACTGCTGTCGTTAATATCTTAATAGGTCAACAATATCTTCACTTCCATACATGCAATTTATAGTTTATTAAATATATGGTTTATATGTAAGTTCATTAATCCCTTGCTTATATATGTCTTTTATCTATGTTATATTAGTATGTATGTTTATGTTACTGAATTTAAAAATGTATTTTTGGTCCCTCTCAGTGCTTTAAAATATACCGCCACTGATTTAACTCTTTGCATTTCCCAAGCGTTTGACTGGTAAAGAATGCCATAAGTCATTAAGTCCGCCAATTGTACAATTGACAGTGCAATTAAGTTTAAATTAATAAAATACATATAAAAAAAATATGATTTCTACATTGACCCGAACGGGAATCGAACCCGGGACCTCGGAGCGGAGGCGGAAGTAAACCACTACACCACGGAGGTACACTTAGTAATAAACGTTCGAAGAATGAAGTATCGTCACTCGTCATCCATCCTTTCGTAAATTTACTATTAAAACTAAATAATAGATGCCACAATTCATATTCTGAACAAAAATAAAATATGCACACAAAAAGCTCTGTATCAATATAAAAGTTTTCTTTGCGAAGAGCAACGAACGGTCGGGTACGCTCAGAAACTTAAACATAGTAAGAAGATTGTCAAAGCTAAAATATTTGCTCAAAACATACGCAAAGTCGGCGGTCACATAGCATAAATCAATAAGCAAGATATCTATTGTTACTTTATATTCTCAAAGATGATAAGGAAACCAAAACTGCGCACAGGAGGGACTCGAACCTGCAACTTCCGGCTAACCGGGCAAAACGCCATCCGAGCGACGTCAGCGGTATTAAGCCGTCTGTTTAAGCAAACAGACGGGAAGATAGTGCTAATGTCACGCGTACTGACGTGTCCATAAGAGACCAGAAATTTCGCACGGTCGGACCGACAGCACGGTAGTTCAATTGGAAGAGCGGCCCGGTTAGTCCGAAGTTGCAGGAATTTTTGGTTTTCTTATTTAATCTTTACGAATATAAAAAAATAACACTGTAAGTATTAAAAACATTTTGTTATTGTTACTGTTGTTATAACTTTGTTTAACACCTAAGTTTTTAAACCGACTTTTAAAAAGGAGGAGGTTATCAATTCGACTGTATGCTTTTTTATGTGTCTATTTTACCCTACATCTCAATAATTTGTCGACCAATTCGAAAATATATTTCGCACACCTAAAGGGTATGCCTTTTAGTTTGTCCAATTGTTGCCAATTTGGGATTGTGTTACTTTACTAGCATCTTAATGTTGACGTGTTGTTACGTCCGATATTTAACATCTTGTGGAGCTGAGCTGATGGTGGAACGCCTTAACGCTTAGGATTTCAGTAATTATAATGACAGAACTTATGAAAGGTAATTTGTAGCTTCCTAAAGAACAGAGTCATAAGGTGCAACTCCCCCCCCGCCCTCTCCTGTAATCACTAAAATGAAGAAATAAAATTAACTTTAAAAAAAGGAAAGCACTAAAAAGACTAGAAATGCACTAAAAAGTCTTAAATTAACTCTTGACCACTGAAAGGAAAGGAACCCATTTTAGGAAAACAATTTCCTTTTTAAGTCGGTGCCATGACTTTGACCATGACCATCCAGCATTAACTATCAGAGCACCGACTCCAAACAGAAACTGTTTGCCTTAAATGGAGTCCTTTCCTTTCAACGGTCAAGAGATTATTTAAGACTTAATAGTGATTTTTTGTTTTGAAGTCGGTTTCTACTTTTTTTTAATAATTTCCTAAATGCATAAAGACGCTATAAAAACTTCAACAGCAGACCTAATCGAAGCACTTAGTTATTTTCTATATAGCTAATTTAAAGGAAAAGTAAAGCCCAAAGATAAGAAGCTATTATTGCAAAGTTAAATCTACCTATTACGTAAAACTTTAAAGATTTGCGGTTACTCTTGAACTTATAAACGGCTTTTTAGGGTTCCGTAGACTTACAAGGAAGGGTCCGCACTCTCTCTGAACTAAATGGTAGTAGGTGCATATTTTGTTATTTTAAGGGAATCATAACCTTGCTAGGCCATCTAAATCATGTTTTACAGGACATTATTAGGGCAAAACAAGTGCTTACATAAATAATAGTACGGAAACCTTTATGAGCGGGTCCGACTTGCACTTGGCTGGTTTTATTTTTAAATGCTTCGAATGCTGAAAAAAACAACAAATTAAAATAATCTCATGAAAATTATCATGTCAACTGTAGTGTTTAGTCTACTTTTACTATGACAGTTGCTCAGACAACCGTGCATGGAATATAAACAAAACAGTCGTTCACAGAGAGATTGACCATTTCAGCCCTTTAAGCTATAGAGATAGGGTACAACAAATGTCAACGAGTAACACTGTACAATGCACATAATGCATTGTAGTTCAACTGTAGCCGTTCGTATTAAATAGCTACTCATATGAATAGCCCTATTGTTCTTCCAAATGAAATTATTTTATATTTATTATGAGAGTATTAAAGTGACTTTTATGTGGTTTCCTAAATTAGTTATTTCATACGGACTTCATTTCTCATACAAGCTATTGAAAGATTTTCAAGAACTTTTCATCAGTTATTATAAAACTTCTTATAATCTTATTCTATAAATCCACCCCTAAAACTGTATAATAATTAGATAAGAATGTTTTTTTACACTTACAGTATCATATTTTATATTCGCAAAGATGAAATAAGGAATCAAACATTGCGCACGGGCGGGATTCGAATATGTAACTTTTGGCTAACCGGGCCAAATGTTCTTCCTACTGAGCTACCGTACTGCCGGTCCAACCGTGCGTTCAAAAGCTACATTACTGACTACCATGTTTGGAACTGACGATTAAGAGGTGCTCGTAGCGCAGTGCTAGCAGCGCTTTGGTAATGATACCGAAGTGAAGTAACCTACAGCGCGGTCGTGTTTGGATGGATGACCATTCCGACCATATAAGTGACGTATATCACGAGCATCTCCGTGCTTCGGAAGGCACGTTAAGCCGTTGGTCCCGGCTAATATCGGATGATATAAGTCGTTTAGCCTAGTCAAAGGCCTTATGGGCGGCTTGATAACATCTGACGGCAGGGTTAGTCGCTTACCTTGTAAACACCCCACCAATTCGCACTGAGCCCGCGTGGTGGAGTATGGCTCGAACTACCTCATAGTTGAGGTAAGGCCTTTGCCTAGCAGTTGGACGTTACAGGCTAACTGTACTTACGTTTAGAACTTGATTTCAAACATTTTTCCGCCCAAATAACTCTGTTCCCCTTTCACGGAGTGACTACCGCGAAGATTTCACGGCTTTTTCTCCTTCAAGTATAATCAGCCGATAAAAATTCCTCCAACCCTCATAGCGGTCGCGAGGCCTTTCAAGGGGACCAATTAGAGAGACTCAGGAAGGACTTGGGATCTATTTTTTCTGATGGCACAACTTTAATGAGGACTGTACATTATGCTGTGTCGTGTGCTTTGCAGTCAAAGCAAGTCTGGGCAAGACCTATTATATAAATAATAATAAGAAAATACAGCCCTGTAAAATTTATACTTTACAGACGAACATACATTCCTTTCCATTATTATTCTCTATTAGATTTCTCTACCACTGCATATCCGACAATCCCAGTCCCTTCACGGGTTTAAAGTGAAAGGAAAAGCGCTTTTCCTTTCGCTTTAAAAAAACTAACGGATTTTTTGGTAATGGATATATGTACGTATATTGTATGTGTCGGCACTGGCAATATCGGTGATGGCAAGTCCGACTCTTCGTTTTCAGCCATAATGAGACTTCTTAGTGGGCACTCGATGGGTAATGTGTTGGCAAAATTATAACACCGCAATTGGTAAATCACACTGTATTTTTAGATAGCAATTTCCCAGAAATAAACCGACATTGATTAAGTACGACGCGCGACAGTTTCTACACGTCTTCACTGTTCGAACGATGAACTTCGAATGAGCTCGTCCCGGCCGACCGCGACGTCATAGACTCTGTCAAGCGCCGCGTGGGGGCGCTGGCGTCGACTATAGATGGCGCTGGCATCGATTGTAGATGGCGCTAGCTGTGTCACGTAACTTCCGACGATCACGATATTTCCGACACGGCCATCCTGCTCGTACACGTCCTCGTGTATTAACCTGAAACCAGTTAACATCCGAGAGTACCTGTTTGTTAAACACAAACCTTCTACAGAAAATCATAGTTTATTGACTCAGAAAAATAATAAAAAAAAATAACATAAAAAGAAACTGGTTTATTTCCATGAACCTCTAGATCTAGCTACTTATTCGTAACATATTAAATTACACTTCATTTGACAAATTAATCAAATAACTAAAGTAATAAAAATATTCTTAGATACTTAAGTTACAAAGAAATTAGTCGCCAGGGCCATGTATCATGATTTTCAATTTACAATAGCTAACAACTGAGTATTCTCGAGTAACCTCTTCACCACGGCTCCTCACAGCCAAACACATCTCTTTTATGTCACACTACGATCTGACACACAGATCACGACTTCTGCCAGAGTCAAACGCCCATCGCACACCCACGGTCTACTCGAGTTTCACCTAGAGATACCGACTTCTAACGGGCTACGACTACGTAATAACTGCTGGTACGGTCGACACTATTACGGTTCATGAGACCTACTCGAGAATCCTTAAACATGACTAATCAAACAAAAAAATAACTATTCTCTATCATTATGAACTTGAACTTCAATTTCGATTGGTACATGGCCCTCCGGCATCCGTCTTAAACAGTCATGTGCGTACTTGTAAGTGCGCTTAGAGTTTAAAGCTTTCAACGTATAACGATCACCATCTAACACTTGTATCACCTTAAAGGGGCCTTTATATTTAGGATCCAATTTAGTCTGATTACGTTCCTCGTTCTCTAATAGCACAAAGTCACCTATTTCAAATCTCTTTATTACTGCTTTTGGCCTATCAAAACGCGTTTTATCATATGTTGCACTTTTTTGAATGCTCTGAGACGCTACTTCGCGAACCTTTTCAATATCTACTTGCGTATCTACATCACTGCTCATTGAAGATAATGGTCTCGCTACTTTACCTATCAAAAGTTCTTATGGGGAAGCTTTTGTGACACGATTAACAGTACAATTGATTGCCAACTGGACTTCACCTAATGCATCCTGCCATGATTTATCCGCATTAGTCTCAACTGCCGTTAACATTGCTTTCAAAACGCTCATTACACGCTCTACCTGTCCATTCGCGCGCGATGACCCTGTCGCTATAAGGTGCAACTTAATATTTTTGATAGCTTTTTTTTTTTTTTTTATTATTACAACAAAATCCACAGCTCTCAAAATTACAGTTTAACATGTTTCTTAATTCTAAATATACAGCCAACATTGGATTTACATTTTATAAACAAATAACATATAAGTGAGTGTGACTGATGTCGTCAACCTTTCTATGTAACCAATTACAATTATCATATGTGTGTGTGTGTGTGTGTGTGTGTGTGTGTGTGTGTGTGTGTGTGTGTGTGTGTGTGTTCTAGGAGTTCGATTGCGTAAGTTCAAGCACACGTTTTTTAAAAGTTCTTTTACTTAGGTGAAATGGATCTACTGAGTTAAAATGTTTGTTATATGATCGCAATATGCGGCAAACAATGGAATTTTTTGCATAAATCGTTCGCGTGAAAGGTACAGAGAATAGAGTAGATACTGTGTGTCGGGTCCGGATTGACGGCGCATGTAAATTTAAGAACAGCGATGTCAGGTCAGTGGAGTCTATCGAACCGCTACATACATCGTACAAAAAAGACATATCCAAAACAGTGCGCCTGCTTTCAAGAGGTACCACCCGGTGATAGTTACACGACTCCTTATAATCCTTAAATTTTTTAAATGTTCTATAATTTAAATGCTTCGTAAATTTCTTTTGTATTAATTCGATCTTTTCCCTGTATACCAGATAATGAGGATTCCAAATTACACTGCAATATTCTAGGATACTCCGCACATATGCATAATATAATACTTTCAAGCAGTGAGTATCTGAAAATGGTTTGCTTACGCGAAGTATGAATCCCAGGTTTTTAAAAGCCTTGTTGACAGATACAGTCACGTGATCAGCAAATGTCAACTTAGAGTCCAAGTATATTCCGAGATCCTTCGTTACCTTATCTCGCTTCAATTTAAGGTTATTCAATTTATAATCAAAGTTTAAAAACTTATTTTTACGTGTGAAGGATAGAACAGTGCACTTATCTGAGTTAACGCCTATACGATTTTGCTTGTAATAATAATCGAGTCTATCCAAGTCGTCTTGAAGTTTCAAGCAATCATTAATATCATGTATAGTCATATAAATTTTTGTGTCGTCGGCATACATAAGATATTTTGCATGTTTAAAACATTGATCGATATCATATAGATATGCTACGTATAGGAGCGGCCCGAGAATCGATCCCTGAGGGACACCGGAAGGTACTCCGACTAAGTCTGACTTATAACCTCCGATGACAACCATCTGACTACGATTGCGTAAGTAAGAATCAGTCCATCTCAACAAACTTCCATTTACACCGAGCTCACAAAGTTTCCTCAATAGAATAACATGATCTACGCGATCAAAAGCTTTTTCAAAATCTGTGTAAATAGCATCCACCTGGTTACCACCATCCATTCCGCGGAGAACATCATTTGTAAATACTGCTAGGTTTGTATTAGTAGATCTCCCTCTAATGAAACCGTGTTGCTGCGACGGCACAGAACGACACACTATGGGATAAAGGTGATTATGGACAACCCTTTCTAACAATTTACTTAATGTATTTAATATTGATATCGGGCGGTAATTAGTGATCAATGTTCTTAAACCTTTTTTAGGAACCGGTACAATAAGAGCAGTTTTCCATATAGTTGGACAATATCCTTCACTCAAACAACGATTAAAAATTAAGACCAAAGGAGTGGCCAGCGACTCAGCACACCTTTTATAGAAAATAGGGGGAATACCATCACTGCCAGGACCCTTTGTATCGTCAAGATTTTGTAATAATTTCAATATATACGAGTGAGATACCTCAATATTATTTAGCGTGAGTGCGTTGGCGACATTATTAGGATCGAAAGATGGGTAACTAGCAGAAGGCTGAGTAAAATTTTTATGGAAGAATTCGTTAAATGCAGAGCAAATATCCTTTTCACCTTCCAAAATCCTACCACGAAAATTCATCGTATTAGGGTAGTTGGAGGAAGTATTTCTTTTAGACTTTATGTATTTCCAGAAAAATTTAGGATTGTTTTTTATATTAATTTCTGAGTTACATATAAAAGTTTTATAACAACTATCTTGAAGTACTTTTTGCCTTTGTCTTAAGATGGAGAATGACAAATAGTCGATAGGATTCTTATGCCGTTTATATTGCTTGTGTATTTTATTTTTCTCATTGATTACTTTAATTAACGCTCGACTATACCATTCCGGATAGCGCTGTGTACTGGAGCTAAATATCTGAGGGACGTACATTAAAATCATCCTATCTAAAATAGAGTAAAAGTTTTTAATCATATCTTCCACGTTGCAGTTCTGCAACACCGACTTCCAGTCCACATCACCCAGTTCCATATTGATAGAAGTATAATCGGCTTTTCTAAAAAAGGTATTTTTTGGTACACGATCCTTTTAATGGCGGTATGATTATGTCACAAGCATCAATATCAAGAGGAGGGTGAGGTCCATCTACTTTGACTACAGGAGTTGAAGAGACCCTAATATCTAAGTTAAGGTTAGAAAAAATTAAATCCAATGTATTGTTATGCGGATTAACAAATGAGTTAAACTGTCTAAGACCGCAAAAAGATGTCAATTGGATCAAGCTTTTAGCAGAATCTTGTAGGTCAGTTGTGCCTTTCTTCAAAAACTCGGGCTTACCAGATGTCCATCTAATGTTTGGTAAATTAAAATCGCCACAAATGATAAAATTGTCATTTGTGTTGGCATCAATGACCTCCCGCAACAAATCCATGAATTTACCTAAGCGCGTAGGAATCATGTCATCGGGCGGTATGTAAACAATGCAGATATGCAAATCACGCCGCTGACTGGTGTCCAGTTTACGCGCAGGAATAGTCAGCCACATAGACTCAAGACCGGTTCGCTCCCACTCCGGCCGCGGACGAGCCTGCAACCTCGGTGCGCACAGTGCCATCAGTCCCCCACCGAGTGAACCACGATCGCGACGGAACACGTCATACTTAGAATCGCAAAGTTCTGTGTCCAGTATACTATCGCAGAGCCAGGTCTCAGTAATTAATCCTATGTCAAAATTGGATGCAAGAACACCGTGATAAAAAGTATTAGTTTTTGTGCGGAGACCGCGGACATTCTGATAATATAGAATTAGTTGTTTAGCGTATTTAGTCTCGGTGACATGAGAGGTGTAAAACAAAACATATTAACGTTACGTATAAATGAGTGTCGTTTGTAGTAAACCGGTTTGTTATTGCTTATAGAAGACGTGTATGGAACTCCGGGATGCGCAAATTGAGAAGTAATTAAAATTAAAATAGTATAGTTATTAATACGAGTATTTATGAAAGACGGTCGGTAGCTGTTGAGAGGTTTATTGAAAATAATAATGATTACTTTTTTTGTTGAACTAGTTGTGGTTGTTATAAGAATAGAAATTTGAATAAATGCGTGTGTAAGGTTGCAATGTAGTTGTGAGTGAGTTGAATGTATGTATGGTGTGTATTGTATTTTGAGTGTGGGTGATTTTGTGTTTTCAGGTATAATACAAAATATTTTAGAGTATGACCAAAAGGATGACAATCGAGTATTCAAAAGTAAGTATTCTAGGAGAATACCGGTGACAGACCTATACAAGAGAGTTAAATATAAAGTATAAATTAACAGATTTTCTCGAGATCTGAAGTTGAGTTTATTAATATAGGGGGCGACGTTGGATTGCGACGAACATATATGCGACAGTTTTTTGTCCAGACAAAGGCATAATTGGTCTCTTTACATTTTAATTTACATTGTTTAAAAAGTTGTTTATTTTCTTTACACAGATGTTCATTAATATAAATCTTGTTGTTTTTATTTACATTTTGGTCGCATCCCAGTCCAACGTCTCCCGCAGTGACATTACGTTTTTTACGCGCGGCAGCCACTATGGCATCTTTTGTCGATCGCTGCTTGAGTCTGGCCACGATACTCCTGGGGTGAGCCATGGTACCTCCACGTCGCGGTTGGACTCTGTGGGCAAACTCAATGTCGCTCAAAAATCACGAAACTCTTTACTAGCAAAGCACCTACCCTGATTTGCAATGATGCGAGAAGGAGCTCCGAAAAGTGATACACTTTGACTAACAGCACGAATACTACTTTTAGAGTCTATATTGGTCGTGTGAAATAACAAAACGTACTTAGTGAATGCGTCTATTAGAACAAATGCGTACTCTTTGTTGTCATCCTTACCGCTTAATTTCCCTGTCGCGTCTATGTGAACGGTATGCCATGGGGTTGCTACTTTGGGAATTGGGTGAAGTTCAGCTTCTACTTTTCCGGAATGAGACTTTGCTACTTTACAGGTAATGCAGTTCATGAAGATGAAATAAGAAACCAAAAACTTGCGCACGGGCGGGACTTGAACCAGCAACCTTTTGGCAGACCGGGCCAAACGCTCTTACCAATTGAGCTACCGTGCTGTTAGTCCGACCCTGCGAAATTTGTGGTTTCTTATGAAAACGTCAGTGACGTGACGCTTAGCGCCATCTAGCCGTCTGTTTATGAAACAGATGGCCCAAGCAGTTATTCTTTACAGAATAAATTCAACTTGGAAATTGATTTTGCTTCGCTATCTAATCCTTTGGAATGTTTTTAACACTCACAGTGTCATATTTTATATTCATGAAGATGAAATAAGAAACCAAAAACTTGCGCACGGGCGGGACTTGAACCAGCAACCTTTTGGCAGACCGGGCCAAACGCTCTTACCAATTGAGCTACCGTGCTGTTAGTCCGACCCTGCGAAATTTGTGGTTTCTTATGAAAACGTCAGTGGCGTGACGCTTAGCGCCATCTAGCCGTCTGTTTATGAAACAGATGGCCCAAGCAGTTATTCTTTACAGAATAAATTCAACTTGGAAATTGATTTCGCTTCGCTATCTAATCCTTTGGAATGTTTTTAACACTCACACACACGGGTCTTGAACCAGCAACCTTTTGGCCCGGTCTGCCAAAAGGTTGCTGGTTCAAGTCCCGCCCGTGCGCAAGTTTTTGGTTTCTTATTTCATCTTCATGAATATAAAATATGACACTGTGAGTGTTAAAAACATTCCAAAGGATCAGATAGCGAAGCGAAATCAATTTCCAAGTTGAATTTATTCTGTGAAGAATAACTGCTTGGGCCATCTGTTTCATAAACAGACGGCTAGATGGCGCTAAGCGTCACGCCACTGACGTTTTCATAAGAAACCACAAATTTCGCAGGGTCGGACTAACAGCACGGTAGCTCAATTGGTAAGAGCGTTTGGGCCGGTCTGCCAAAAGGTTGCTGGTTCAAGTCCCGCCCGTGCGCAAGTTTTTGGTTTCTTATTTCATCTTCATGAATATAAAATATGACACTGTGAGTGTTAAAAACATTCCAAAGGATTAGATAGCGAAGCAAAATCAATTTCCAAGTTGAATTTATTCTGTAAAGAATAACTGCTTGGGCCATCTGTTTCATAAACAGACGGCTAGATGGCGCTAAGCGTCACGCCACTGACGTTTTCATAAGAAACCACAAATTTCGCAGGGTCGGACTAACAGCACGGTAGCTCAATTGGTAAGAGCGTTTGGCCCGGTCTGCCAAAAGGTTGCTGGTTCAAGTCCCGCCCGTGCGCAAGTTTTTGGTTTCTTATTTCATCTTCATGAATATAAAATATGACACTGTGAGTGTTAAAAACATTCCAAAGGATTAGATAGCGAAGCAAAATCAATTTCCAAGTTGAATTTATTCTGTAAAGAATAACTGCTTGGGCCATCTGTTTCATAAACAGACGGCTAGATGGCGCTAAGCGTCACGTCACTGACGTTTTCATAAGAAACCACAAATTTCGCAGGGTCGGACTAACAGCACGGTAGCTCAATTGGTAAGAGCGTTTGGCCCGGTCTGCCAAAAGGTTGATGGTTCAAGTCCCGCCCGTGCGCAAGTTTTTGGTTTCTTATTTCATCTTCATGAATATAAAATATGACACTGTGAGTGTTAAAAACATTCCAAAGGATTAGGTAATGCAGTTGTCAACAAATTTCTTGACATACTGTGCCATGTTCGGAAACCAATAAAAATCAAAGAGTTTTTCACGAGTCTTTTCAGCACCGAGATGAACAAGAGAACCATGAAAATTATTTACAACAGACCACCTAAGCGCGTGGGATAAATAAGGTAAGCATTTAGACTTGCTATTGCGTTGAGTTTTACGGTGAGTATGCCTGAACGTAGCACGTAGGTCTCGGCTACTTGGTCATTCATTTGACCACTTTCCAAGTCTTTTATGATTTTTATGATTTCTGGATCACGCTGTTGTTCAGCTTGAAGCCAGTTAGGGGTTAATTCAGTAATTTCAATGCGCTTTTGCTCTACACGCACGTCTTTTACTTTGGAGTTTGATGGAAGAAGGTTACGGGAAAAGAAATCAACGTGACACATTCGCTTTCCCTCTCTATACATAATGTCAAAGTCAAATGACTGAAGAAATGCCCACCATCGATGTGCTCGAGGTGTCAAGTCATGCTTTTGCTGAGATGATTTTAAAGAGTTGCAATCTGTAACTACTGTGAATTTCCTGCCATGGAGATATTGCCGAAAATGTTTAACTGAATTTACCACTGCGAGCGTTTCCAATTCATACGAATGGTATTTACTCTCGGCAGACGAAGTTCGTTTGCTGAAGTAGGCTACTACATGACGTTTGCCATCAACTACTTGGAATAGAATCGCGCCATAGCCTAAGCTACTAGCATCTGTGTGAAGCTCTACCTGGTGTTGTGGGTCATAAATCATTAAAATAGGATCGTTTGTCAAAATTGAGATAATATTTTGTCGTATAGCTTCGTGTTCAGGTCTCCATACCAGGTTACCTTTAAGGGAAGTAAGTTTATGCAAAGGAGCCATGATACGGGAGAAGTTTTGAATAAACTGACGGAAATAAGATGCTAAGCCAACAAATTGCCTAAGCTGTGTAACTGTTTCTGGGGGTGGTAATGCTGTTAAAGCTTCCACCTTCCTACGATTCGCTCTAACCTTACCAGCTTCTACTTCGAACCCTAAAAACTCTACTTTCGTTTTCAAAAAGGAGCATTTTTTAAGATTTAGCGAAAAACCAGCTTTTGTCAAAATGTCTAGCACAATTTTAAGCCTTTCTAAACCCGTCTCTACATTTTCTGACACAATCAACACGTCATCTACGTATACTATAACATAATCATGAGCCAAGTCACCTAGAGCACTCATAATGGCTCTTTGAAATACAGAAATTGCATTCTTCAGACCAAAGGGCATAGTAAAGTATTCGTACTGACCTTCCGGCGTTATGAAGGCAGTAGTCTCTATTGACTCTACATTTACTGGGATCAAATGAAACCCACTCGCACAATCAAGCTTTGAAAAGAAATTAGCCCCACTAAGACGTGTTATTTGATCAGAAATCAAAGGAATAGGGTATCTGTCCGGAACAGTGTTTTTGTTAAGTTCCCGATAATCAATTACCATACGATCTGAGCCATCTCTCTTTTTTACTAAAAGAGCTGGGCTTGCAAAGGGAGAGCAGCAAGGTCTTATAATATTGGCATCTAATAACTCTTTTACTCGCTCACGAATAATACTACGTTCTTCGGCAGACATCCTATAAGGACGTCGTTGCACTGTACGATTCGGGTCTATTAGTCTTATTTTAAGTTCACCTGTGTTAACTCGTGTGGTAGGTAAACCGTTTATGAAAAATTCAGAAAAAAAAATTAAGATTTCTAAAAGTTTCAATTTGTCTATATCTGTTATATCCGTGTCAATTAAATTCAAATCAGGAAAAGATTCACATGCAACCAAGGTACATACACTAAGACTTCTACTTAAAATAATTTCAGTAGCAGTCATGTGTACGGAAAAACCTTGATTTCAAATTTCGCGCCCTATCAATATGTTATTCTGCAAATAATTATCCGGCAAAACATGAAATAAAATCTCAAGTGGGTGATCGTTAATCGTTACAAAGCATAAAATCTGTTCTGTGCTGAATACTTGTGTTTGACCTATACCAGTCATAACAGTTACATTATTAAATCTTTTTCCACTCAATTTAGGTGTAAAACTAGTTTTAATCAACGAACATTCAGTACCAGAATCATATGAAAAACAATATCGCTCACCTTTATGTTCCAAAGTGCCGAGAGGCGTTTGAACAACGCACATATCGACACGCCGCTCGTTCCGCGCTGTCACTGCACCGTTCGCCTGGTTGTTGCCGCCGCTGGTGCACCGGATCGCGATGTGTCCAGGTGTCCCGCACTTGAAGCACACGATAGGTCTTGCTGCTGCTTGCCGCTGGGCTGCTTGGCACGTACTTGTGGCAGGAACAGGTTTGTTGTTGGTGGTGTTAAAAGCCTTGTTTTTGCACTCCGACCGCTTGTGGCCTATTTTGTCACAGTTGAAGCATCGTAGTTGGGTAGACTTTGCTCGTTTAGGTTCAGACGCATTCGACGACTCACACAAAGTACTTTTGCGTTTCAGATGCTGAAAAGCATGTAGCTCTTTTTGCAATCTTTCTCTTGAGGTTATATCCGTGGTAAAAGCAAGGCGTTGTAATCGGCCGTCGAATTGTGACATGTGGGCAAGAATGGTAGCCACTGCTATTTGTTCTTTGTCTGCATCCTTCCAACGGTTTAGCAGAGACGTCATTATGCGACTCGCATAAGCAACTAATGTCTCGTTTTCAGTTGGTTTGTCGCTGTTGAGGTTAATGAGGCTACCAGCCAGCGTCTCCGTTGAAACAAATCTGGTAATAAACAGACCTTTAAATGCATTCCAAGTCATACCTTGATATGCGATTTGCGAAAGCCACGTCGAAGCATTTCCTTTAAGCGCCTTTACTGATTGCCAAAACAAGTTGTCCACCTTGCAAAGGATTATCCGCAAAACACAAATCTGCTGTCGCGCACCATGATCTTGCATCCGTATTTACTTTGTCGGGATCGAATTCAGGCAAATCCACGGGATACGGCGGCTTCGGTGCCTGCAAGGCCTCGATGAGAGCCCGCAAGCTAGCATTTTGTTGATCCAAAATAGCACGCCAGCGAGCGTCCGAGTTTTCCGTTTGAGCCAACACAGATCTCACTTCTGATGTCGGCACTGGCAATATCGTTGATGGCAAGTCCGACTCTTCGTTTTCAGCCATAATGAGACTTCTTAGTGGGCACTCGATGGGTAATGTGTTGGCAAAATTATAACACCGCAATTGGTAAATCACACTGTATTTTTAGATAGCAATTTCACAGAAATAAACCGACATAGATTAAGTACGACGCGCGACAGTTTCTACATGTCTTCACTGTTTGACCGATGATATATATATATATATATATATATATATATATATATATATATATATATATATATATATATATATATATATATATATATATATATATATATATATATCATCTATATATATATATATATATATATATATATATATATATACTCGACCCATCTCTAATATATATATATATATATATATTAGAGATGGGTCGAGTACTCTGTTAATACTCGGTAATCGGCGTACTCGGCAGGTTTTTTGATACTCGTTCTCGGCCGAGTAACTCGGTTTCAGTGCCGAGTATACTCGGTTTTGGTTTTAGTAACAGCCTATTCTTTTTTTCTTCATAGACGTTACCAGCCTCCGAAAAAAACACTCGCTATGCACGGTGCTTGCAGGTGCACATAGTAACGCTCGTGCTTCACGTGCCAGTTCTGGATACCTTGTTTGGTGCCCTGTCCACTACTCGAAAGGACTTTTGTCTTTTGACAGCTTATTCTAAAGTAATGGGACTTTTAGTATCATGGCGCTCTAGTGGCTATCATCATCATCATCATCATTATCAGCCAAAGGACGTCCACTGCTGAACATAGGCCTCCCCCACGGATTTCCACAGCGACCGATCACTAGCGGTCTGCATCCAGTTTGATCCTGCGATCTTTATAAGGTCGTCTGTCCATCTTGTTGGTGGACGTCCCACGCTGCGTCTCTGGTCGAAGGGTCTCCAATCTAGAACTTTCCTGCCCCAACGGCCATCAGTTCTTCGCGCTATGTGCCCTGCCCATTGCCACTTGAGCTTACTGATTCTCAAGGCTATGTCCGTTACCTTAGTTCTTCTACGTATCTCCTCATTTCTGATTCGATCCCGTAGAGAAACACCCAGCATAGCCCTTTCCATCGCTCGTTGTGTGATTTTGAGCTTCATTATAAGGCCCATGGTAAGAGACCATGTTTCGGATCCGTATGTCATCACTGGTAACACACACTGGTTGAAGACTTTCGTCTTCAGACACTGAGGTAGATGAGATGAGAAGACACTCTTGCGCAATTTCCCGAACGCTGCCCAGCCGAGTTGGATTCGTCGATTGACCTCTTTCTCGAAGTTGGACCTACCCAATTGGATCACTTGTCCCAGGTAGACGTACTCGTCGACAACTTCGAGAGTTGAGTTCCCAACGGATACTGGAGTGGGTACGACAAGGGAGTTCGACATAATTTTCGTCTTTTCCATGTTCATTTTAAGACCCACTTGTTGGGATACTCGGTCAAGGTCTTCGAGCATAGTGCCAAGATCGTCCAGCGTCTTTGCCACAACAACTATATCATCGGCAAATCGGAGGTGTGTGATGTATTCGCCATTAACATTGATGCCGATTCCTTCCCATTCCAGAAGTTTGAAGGCGTCTTCCAATGCCGCTGTGAACAGTTTCGGAGATATGACATCTCCCTGTCTCACACCTCTCCGCAATGGAATCGCCTTCGTGTTCTGCTCCTGTACTCGGACCGACATGGTGGCGTTATTGTAAAGGCACCTTAACACCTCTATATACCTATAGTCTATGTGGCACCGCTGCAGAGATTGAAGCACCGCCCAAGTTTCGATCGAATCAAAGGCCTTCTCATAGTCCACAAACGCTAAGCATAGAGGCATATTGTACTCCTCAGACTTCTGTATAATTTGCCTAAGCGTATGAATGTGGTCTATGGTACTATAGCCTTTTCGGAAACCGGCTTGTTCGGGAGGCTGGAAGTCATCAAACCTACGTGCGAGACGATTCGTGATAACCCTTGAAAACAGCTTGTAGACATGGCTCAGGAGTGAGATGGGTCTGTAGTTCTTCAATAAGGTTTTGTCTCCTTTTTTGAAGAACAACACCACCACACTCCTGTTCCATGCCTCAGGCGTGATGCCCTCTAGCAGCACGGAATTAAAGAGTCTCTGAAGGACTTTAAGTACCGGTGTTCCACCCGCCTTCAGAAGCTCTGCTGTGATTCCGTCCTCGCCAGGTGCCTTGTTGTTTTTGAGCTGTTTAAGGGCTATCCTAATCTCGTAGAGGCTGATGTCCGGGATGTCTTCGGTGTAGTGACGGGTCAGGATAGCTCGTGGGTCTCTGGCCGAGCTATCAACGGGTTTGGCTACTGAGGTGTACAACTGCCCATAGAACTTTTCGATCTCCCTCAAAACCTCTGCTTTCGTCGACGCTACACTGCCGTCCTCCGTCTTAAGCTTCGTCAACAGGCTCTGCCCAATAGACATGTCCCTTGCAAACACTTTGGAGCCTTGGTTCCGCTCTATCGTTTCTTTAACACTATTAGTGTTAAAGCAACGAATGTCGTGTCGCAGGGACTTCCATATTTGTCTATTGAGCTGCCTGTAGTTTTCAGCATTAACGGAGGTCTGCAGTGCCATAGATCGACGTTTTGCCATAAGGTCGAGAGTGTGGACCGACAGTTTTTGAGGTCTATTTTTACGGCCAGGCCTAAAATACTTAGACCCCACCGTTTGAACAGTTTCCACAAACCCGTTATTAATTTCGTCCACTGTAACGCAATTTTCTAGGCAATCAAAGCGGTTTGACAACTCGAGTTGAAAGCTCTCGGGATTTTGGATATGAGCACGAGTCGGTCGGAGCGTGGACTTCATCAGGCGGGATCTTTCCAATTTGACATTTATATTCAATGTGCCTCGAACCATTCGGTGATCGCTTCCGGTTTTCACCCTGTTGATCACGGAGACATCATTGAATAACCGTCTCTTGGAGGTCATGAAGAAGTCAATCTCGTTTCTCGTGAAGCCATCGGGACTCAACCAAGTCCACTTCCTTTGAGGCGGCTTCTGGAAGAAAGAGTTCATCGCAAAGAGTCCCTCCTTCTCCAGAAAGTCGGCCAGCCTCTGTCCCCTGGCGTTCCTTTGCCCGTATCCAAAAGGTCCCACCTTCAACTCATTCTCGCCTCGCTTGCCTAGTTTCGCGTTGAAGTCCCCCATTACAACAGTATAATAGGTTTTGGAAGTATGTATGGCTCTACTTACGTCCTCATACATTTCCTCCACCTCTTCATCCGAGTGTTTCGAGGTCGGTGCATATACTTGTATGACCTTCAGCGAATACCTCTTGGATATTCTGAGTATAAGGTATATTACCCTGCTCGACACACTCTCGATGGTCTCGATATTGTTGACGAGGGACTTGTGAACGAGAAACCCGACACCACCTTGGGACTTTCGTTGGTTGCCTTCCCGGTAGTAGAGCAGGTTTCCGGACTGTAGAGTTATCGTGTCCTCGCCCTCTCTACGGACTTCTGATAGACCCATTATGTCCCAGTGTAACCTGCTCATTTCTTCCTCCAGCTCGAGCAACTTCTCATCTGTCCTCAGTGTACACGTGTTGTACGTTACCAGGGCCAGTTGTCGTCGGGGGTGGCAGCGCGATCGCCTCCGGGGATTCTTAGCACCCCCTGCCCCGCCGTTACCGTGACCGCTACCAAAGTCAGGAATAGCGGGGCTGCCGGAGACTGGGGGCCTGGTTTTCAGGTGTACTTTCATGTGAGGGGATTTTGCCAATACTCGCCACGCTTGGCAGGCGGGTTGGCGAGCGCAGAGGCGCAGCCCCTTGCAGCTGTGACGCTGCTGCCCGTCACAGTCTAACATTTAGCTGCGCCTTACATTGGATGGTTATACCGCCATCGGTCGGTCGCCAGAGCCTCGTCTGTATAAACAGGACGCACCACGTGAAGGTGAGGTTGGCTTGGAGCTTATGGTCTTGGTCAAGCTCCCTTACGTCCCTAGTGGCTAGATGATAGCTAATTCTGCGCGAACATCTTTGTACTTGGTTACACATCCGAAACAGGAACTTGATTTTAAACCGAGTTACTCGGCCGAGTACTACCTATAAACACATGAAACTAAAAATATATATATAATATTATATATATATATATATATATATATATATATTATGTAAGTATATCCTTAAAGTGTAATATTACCTATATTTTTGCACTCCGCTTTCTACCTCACTAATAAACTTTGTTTCCTCTACCCAATGGTTGTCTGGAAAAGATCGCTTCCAGCGATAAGACCGCCAATTTTTGTTTCTTGTGTCCTTACTTGTGCAATAAAGAATACTTATTATTATTATATTGTCAAAGTTGCAGTCCGAATTCTAACCACGAAGGAATTAAAATTCACATTGCAACTAGACTCTAACTAGACGACCCGCAGATTATACTTGGTCTTCTTGTGTACATATTTAATTACCTAAAAGAATATTGAATTGAATATTGTTTGGTTCGTGGAATCTGTTGAGATAGTTGACGATGTGATTTAAAGGTGAAGTACATTCTAGTTAGGTATAATCTCGCAAAATTTATGAGGTAACGCAGCCTACGCGTTAAGGGGCTCCCCGAATTTTAATGCGCACACTAGCGCCACTTTAGTAGAAGAATCATAACTCGTTAAATAAATACCAATCTAAAATCTAATTGATGCGCTTGTAGCTCTGGTTATGTGGTTTCGATACAATGTTTAAGTTTAATAAAACAGAGTTATCTGCAGTTAAATTTAGAAAAAATGCCAAAATTGGCCATATTTATCAGTTTTTCTAAGTCGAACTACAGTAAACTACTTTTGAAACAATTGAAACGTAGTAAATAAACTAAAGTACCTAGACTACAATCGTGTCTACCAGATTTTTGTTTATTTTTGTATTTAAGGAGTAACAATTATTTTAAATAGAGTGGCGCTAGTGTGCAGACACAACGGTGGTACCACAACACCCAGACCCGAGACAATATAGAGAATTTTGATTTCTACATAGACCCGACCGGGAGTCGAACCCGAGACCTCGGAACTGCGACGCCTTGAAACCCGAGTGTTTAGCCTCTACATCACAGAGGACGGAGTCTTATCATGCGCCTGGATAGCGTAAGACGCAGGATCAATTATTTGCCTGCCTGCCACAGTTGCATTTTACAGGCGCTTTTTATTAAATTACACTTATACTAAAAACAAATGTTGAATATACAGGGTGTTGTTTTTGTCAGTGACATCCAACTCAGGGATGAAAATATGAGTTATGCTTAGTCTGAAAAAAAATCTTTAAATTATATGCAAGTTTTATAAAAGAAAACCTCTTTACAACATTTCAAAAAAAAAACTAATGGGGTAACTCGCACCCTCGCACGTTGTTTTCACGCAAATCTACGAAGTACTACGCCGAATCGAGTAAGCTACGCAGATGTGATCTGGTGTTGGTAGTTTTGACTCGCTCACTATAACTCAATAAGAAATCTATTTTTTTGGGGTTTTTTCTTACCCACCCCTGAGTCGCTCGTCGCTAACCAAAAAAACTACCAGTATACCTAAAAAAAAAAGACACTACTGTCCTGATAATATACTTAGACAATCCACTAAAACTTGAAATAAACCCATTCACACGTATTCATCATTCATACATATTATTCATTCAAAACGCATTTAAGGCTGAAAAGGGTTGTTGCTACACTGTACATTTGTCTCTGTCATACACCAAACAGGAGAAAGAGAACGGTAATGGACAATGTCACCATGCCATAATAGTCATTTATCATGGTGTACTCGCAAGTCTTATCGTAGGGATGTGAAAACAGTTTTATTACGACTAGCGGTCCCAGCGAACATTGTTTCGCTCCCGGCCCCGTCTCGCTCCGGTGTTATTGAAATACCTAGTTACTTTATTATCTTACTCCGGAAGGTGACGAGTCTCATAAATATCCTTCACCTGGCTATAAATAAAAAAAATATTAGAAAAAAACTTTAAAAAAAGAATTAGCAAAAATAGTCCAGCAGTTCACGCGTTATTTACTGACCAAGGGGAGTATAGATTCATTTTTACGCGACTACGGCGAAGCAAATAGGAGGGTTATGATTTTGACTTGTATGAATGTATGTAAGTATGGATGTTCATGTGTTCCCTCATAACTACAAAGCTATTTATCACAATTGTACGAATGGCGTGTCGTTGAAAGCCTCTTGATCGTCCGCTGGTTTTAGGTTGCATAAAGTTACGTTAAACTACAACGCCCTCTAGGAGACTTAAAGTTAAACTAAAAAAATATTTCTAAAGGACATGTTGATACCCTACAATCAAATAAAAGAGCTCTTTATGCTCATTTCAAAGCTTTAAACAAAATAATTCCAAAATAAGTTCAATAAAAATAAAGTTTAAAAAACTAGCACTCGACTGCTAAAAATACGCTCTAAAAAAGACGAAACAAGAAACTATTTTTTTGTTTCTTATTTCTTAGAGCGTCTTTTTAGTCGGGTTTTAGTTTTTAATGTATAACGAAGACACTGTAGCGCAAAATTACTTTTAATTTTCCTTCGAGTACATTCAAAGGAAAATTAAAAGAAATTAACTAATAATACATGCATAAGACATAAGAGAAAACGAATACAGATATACATCAATTTATTCTCTGTTTTAAATAAACGTTGAACCATTTTTGGTAAGTTTTGGAAAGTCATAATGATGGTCAATTTAATGGGTCGGTGTGTTAGGCCCCCGGGGTGTGACGTCCCCGTGGTGCACGCCCTCGGTTTCGTTGTATTGCGATACATCGAAAATTAATAAATTTATTAAACAATAATTAGTTAAATGTTTTGGGCACTTTATATACGAATCCTAAATCTTATAGCTAAAACATTGTGTATCATTTCTGAGTATTAGTATAAAATATCGATAAATGCATAATACGAGATTTTCGTAAAAATTTTTTACTCAATGTTAATCGCAGCTACGGTGCAATAACGTCACTTATGCATTTTTTGCCAAAACTGAACTAATTATGAGAAAATTCTTCTGATCCACCTCTTTACTTGGTGCGTTATTGTCACTCCTAGTGCGCATACTTTCCGCGTGAGGGCACTGTCGTTACGGTATGGGGAGAAAAACTAACTTTTTATCACGACAGAGGGCGCATAGTCGACTGTACCTTTATTTGACATTACATCTGTCAAAACGTATGGATAATTTGAATCATAATATTTCTATTTGAACTTTTTCAAGGATCTGAACTATAATGCCGCAGTGTAGTGCTTTAAACTGTAAAAACAGAGGTATTCATTTATTTCCGAAAGACCCTAAGCGCAGAAAACAATGGGAAACTGCTTTACGGATCAAAAACTTCAAAGCAACTCCCACTGTACGATTATGTGCTGCACATTTTAAAGAAGAAGACTTTTTTGGAAAAAGTATCTACACAGGTAAGGAGCAGCAAACAAAGTTTTGATTTCAAGTTATATTCTTCTATTCATAAAGATGAAATAAGAAACCAAAAATTTGCGCACGGGCGGGAAAAAAAAAAATTTTGGTTTCTTATTTCATCTTTATGAATATAAAATATGACACTGTGAGTGTTAAAAACATTCTAAAGCATTATATTCTTCTTCTGTTGATATCTATAACTGCGCAATACTCATGCACTTTTTATTCTGCCACAGGTAATGAACCACTAGCAAAGTTCCTTAAGAAGTCGTCCGTACCATCTATCTTCTGTTTTACGAAAACTAAACCAGAAAACCCAGATGCTCTTGAACGACAACAGCGTCTGGAGAAAAGAAGTTGGAAGAAACTGTTTCAAGTTGAAGCAGAGCCTTCAACCACCAAACATGTGCCACCATATGCTGAACCACATCCTTCAACGAGCAACAACGAGTCCTGTGTTAACCCTACATGTAACTTGATTCCAGAAATAGCATGCGAGGAAGAAGTTCATGCAGATGATCAAAGCTCATCAGTCATAACAGCAGACCATTTTAATAGCAAATCTATTTCAAAAAGCACTCAGGTGGACCATGAACATGTGTATGGGTCTATAAATAGATACAAAGACGACAATGCAGCGATTAAGTTTTATACAGGTTTTGAATCATACAGAAAATTTCAATTTGTGTACTCAACTCTTAGCCCGATGGCTCATAAAATCAAATATTATGGTAACAGTGTTATCAACTTGAACACAGAAGACCAATTTTTTTTTGACACTGATGCAACTGAGACAAAATAAGTGTAATTTTGAATTAAGTAGATTCTTCAATGTAAGTGAAACCACTGTTTCTAACATATTCATAACATGGATTAACTTTATCTACCAGCTATGGAGTAAAATTAATATTTGGCCAAGTAAAGAATTAACTCATTACTTTATGCCTGAAAGTTTTAAAAATTATGATCCTAATATTAGAGTTATTTTGGATGGCACTGAAATTAAAGTACAAAAACCTAAAAACACAAAATCAAAACAAGCTTCATGGAGTAGCTATAAACATGCCAATATACTTAAAATATTAGTTGCTGCTACACCTGGTGGTCTGCTATCCTACTGTTCTCAAGCTTACGCAGGATCAGTAAGTGACAGACAAGTAGTAGAGCGCAGTGAACTTATGACAAAATGCCAAAGTGGAGACAGTATATTAGCTGATAGAGGATTCACAATTCAAGATATGTTTGCAGAAAAAAATGTCACAGTTCAATTACCATCTTTTCTAAAAGGGAAATCACAGTTACCAGGCCTCACAATAATGAAAGATAGAGAGCTTGCAAATAAGCGAGTTCACATGGAAGGAATTATAGGTTTAACAAAAACTTATAAAATATTGAAAAGCGATCTTGACCATAGCTACATGCCAATAACAAGTAAAATCTTTTTCATATGTTTCATCATGTGTTGCAATTTTAGGGAATGTATTATGAAGCAAAATAAATAAAAAACTGTACAGCATTATATATGTTTTTTATTACTTTGAAGTAGTCCTTATACATGTATTTATTTAAAATTGCAGGTTCTAAGTGATGAATGTAAAAAATAATTAAATTGTTAAGCATTTCATTTATATAAGAGTCATCCTTATTAGTAAAAAACCGGCCAAGTGCGAGTCGGACTCGCGCACCGAGGGTTCCGTACAAACCTGCAAGGTTTACAAAGTTCGTTCATTACGACAATCGGTATCAATGGTTGTACTTTTGCGTTTTTGCGTTGACTTAGTTTTTTTTTTCACGGGTTAAAGGCAATTAGATCTAAGTATTGATTTCAACTTGATAGCTCTACGCGTTCATGAGGAAAAAAGTAATAAGTTAATATTTATTAAAAAATATATATTTTGTAATGTAACTAAAAATTTACTACATATGCAACTTTCTTCATGCTCGCTTTACATTGACCTTTTACATATATGTTATCACCTTCTAAGTAGAAACGAGCAGTCAAAAGATGGCGTGATTCATAAAGAATTTCCTCTTGAGGCTTGCTGTTAAATCTGTACAACAAAAAGCTAACATTAGATGACAAATTTGTCATCTAATGTTAGTTCTTTCTTCTGATAAAAAGAACTGATTAACATGTATTGGTATGTTATGGCATTAGACATACATACCTTTCAAAATATAGCTGTATTGCATGTTTACTGAGGCTTGGAAGTGGAGAATCAGCATTTATATCTCTAAATTTCTCTAACGCCGGAACCTTATAAGTTGGGTCTTCTTGAATGTCGCAATCAGCACCAAAGTTAAGGTTTCGATCATACGCCTCCAACCTAGAAGAAATAGGAGATATTTTAGTCCAAAGAAACGTAAATTATGCAAAGTAAAACAGGATATAACCTCAAATATTTTAAATGCTTACCTCTCTATCAAATCAACTTTTTTCCCAGTAGTTGAAGCATTCCTTCTACGAAGTTCGCTTTTAAGTTGAAAAATAGACATCAACGAATACACTATACAATGAAAAAACACCTTAAATCGCAAAAAAACGCTACTAGACACTTGACACTAGAAGTAAACAAGGTACAGTCGAAGATCGCGCCATCTACAAAAAGCTTTGCGTGTTCCTCCCCGTTGGCACATTAACGGCGCTGGGAGAAACAACGTTTTTATTAGTCTAATATTTCTACTCGGACCGTATCATTTCGAAAATTAAGTATTTTAATGCAATTTTAATTTAGGATATGCGATAAGCGCAACGTTTAGCAAACTTTATTTTTTTCCAGCTGATGTTGGTTAAGATTTTGTTTCATGATGAATTATGACGCTATCGGTGTTCTGTTAAAATATTCTATTCATCAATCAACAGTAACGCAACGTTATATTTAACACCCATCTTTCGCTTTATCTTCTTTAAATATATTCTGTGAAATAAAAAAATTAATACCCAAAGATGAAATATAAAAGGGCAAACCTTACAAGTCCCTTATTATAAGAACTTTAAGTATAGACCTCATTAGTAATTTTGTTACATTACTCGTTGTTAGTTTTTAGTCTGTCTGTCGATGCATTGTCTTGAACTGACCTGAGGTACCCAAGTCACGACTTTTTGAACTTTTCTTATCTTTTGTTTTGGTTGACCTTCAGCCAACACTAGACTTCTACCAGTTAGGTCATTACCTTAACAATCGCTTGGTCAATTTGATTCTGTCTTCTTTGATTGAACGACACAATTTGTATCTTTTTTTGTAACGAGTCTTGTACCGAGTTGACAACAGAAAAGGTTAGTAATAAATACTTTATTCGTACATTTTTGGTATAGTTATATATTTCACTTAATAAGTAGGTACATTTGAGTAGGAATATTATTCACCTGCAATTATACTTGCTTTTAATTTAAATTATTTAATATTAAATATTGGACACCGATCACTTACATTGCTCCAATCCCAAAGGAAGTAGCCAATGCACTTGTGTTATGGAAATCAGACACAACGGTGGTACCACAACACCCAGACCCGAGACAATATGGAAAAGATCGTTTTCTACATTGACCCGACCGGGAATCGAGCCCGGGACCTCAGAGCGGCGACGCCTTGAAACCAGCGTGCTTAGCCACTACACCAAGGAGGTCGTCAGTCAGTCGTCATTATAAAGCTAAAGATTTTTTTTGTTCGTTTGAACGTTTTATCTCAGGAACTGCTGGATCGAAATTTTGTTTTTGTGATGAATAGCTTATTTATTGAGAAAAGATTAATCCAATATCTATATAATTATATCAATATCTACTACTACTACTCTTTTTTTATAATATTAGTATAGCTATATATATATATTTTTAGCATATCATATCATTTCATGTCGCGCACCCACACTACTTGAAAGATAGACCCCACTAACTTGGCGAAACTTTGCCATTTCCATGCAATATTACATTCGACGACTTCTTGCGAATAGGAAATTTTTAGGGTCCAAATAACACTGAAGCGGTGCGAATATTAAAAAACTTTTGTGGCACAAACTTGGATTGTCTTTTTTGAACGCCTGTTGAGGGTGTTACTTCGTTCCGGATCCCGTCGTGTTGGCGACTTATTTCGAGCAGCTTCGTTTGTTACACTCTTAAGCCCCATTTCACTTTAGCTTAGTGTTAGATGCTTTTTGTTTATTGGCCGGAACAATTGGTATCGTGGCGTTGGTTTTCCTGTTAGGAAAAAGAATAGAGGTATTTTTTATGTTTTGTCTTAGAAGTAACTTAAACGTTGAATACATTTCAATACTGACATTAAAAATCCCAACTTTTCAATTATTTTAAAAGCTAAGTTATCAATTTTATGAACTTGATACATTTAGGCATCTACTTATAAAATAAGCGTTTGAACTACATTAATGATCTTCTGACTAACAAAAAAATCTCAAGCCTACTTCAGAAGACTGCAAACCTCACATAATAGGAGTGAAATTGAAACACGAATTTCAATGCACCTTCCAAATGATCTCGGTCGAAGCAAAACTCGTCGGACATAAAGCTGTGGTTAGATGAAAGCGTCCGTTTTAGTTTTAATGTACTCGCTCCGACCGCATCCCATTCAAATGAGCTGAATGTTGATACCTGGCTACATTGGGATGCACACATGTGGTGGAGTTTGGTGAACTAGGTGGTTGTCATACTCTTTTGCATCATGCTTAGAAATGTCAATTTTCTATATTGAGCACATGTAGCAATGAACGTGTAAACGAATTCCTGCTAATAAATTTACAAGTAATAAATTAATTCGAAATTGAGTTTCCTTTTCCTTTTTTTTGCAAAACTGCAGCATCCTCTTAACCCTACGGTAATACGGACAAGATCCACCTTAGAAAAATAAAGTCCTATGTACAAAATAGGAACAAAACTTGTTTGTTAAAAATAGTTATTACTTTATCCACTTATATTTTTCAAAACTATATTTGATTAACATTTGGTAAATATGAGTTTCTGGTTCACATATATATTTTTTTTACTAATTTGAATTTTAAATAAATGTCAACTAAAAAAAAGTAAGCTTTACTTGATATAACTACACGTCCTTTCTAACAACTAAGGTGGCCTTTTAAAAGGCTTGTAGTATAATCTGGGTTTATAACGCGAAAGTTTGTGAAGACGGATGTATGTTTGTCAGAAAGAAAACACGAAAATACATTTATGAATTCCTTCTCGCGCAAACCTACTTAATGGATATTGATGAAACTTTACAATTATATCGCTTATAAATCAGAATATTACAAATGTTATAATTCATTGTGATATTTTCTAATTTTTCTGGGTAACGTGCACTTTTTAAAAACAAAAACCCTTTGCTTTCTGTTTTCGGAGAATCAAGAGAAATCCCCTAACTATATGATAGGCTACGAAGGTTGCTTTGACAACTAATTTCACAGTTGACATTATAAACCTAATCTCATGTTTAATTCATGAGTTTTTAAAATATCAGGATTCGTTTTAAAATGTGAAAACGGTTAGTCGAGAACTCGAAAACTTTTTAATGTTTAAAACGTCGAAGACATGTTTTTTGTTATGCAATCCTAGATCTACGCGCTATTACGAGGTCGAGGAAATTCAGTTTCCTAAAACACATGTAAGCTAAATATTAGCATTTGACACCTTTTGGTAGTCTGTCTGTACCAGCCTTTACATCCAAACACAACCTATATTTGACTGTCATCCAAAAACAAAACACAACTCGTTCACTTGTACTGAGCATGTGTCCTAGCTAGCCCTTTTTTCCTAGTGTTTTTAAAAGCTTATCTACACAAACCATTCCTATACAAAATTGCGACATGGAATTTCCATTCGGGTACAATTTAAATTGAAATTGGCAAATGTCAGCGTCCACAAATGTTATGGACAAGCAAGGATACTTTGTTCCGAAGTTACTGGATATGGTTTAAGCAACATTAGTTTTGTGTTCCGACAAATAACATAATATAGAAATAAAATTGTGCACACTGTATCTAACAACAACACAGGTATAAAAATGTATGTGTTTGTCATTTTCTCTTGTTTCTGTAGTCTCGGTGTTATTATACCGTCGTTATTTTCAATTTACATAACATAAGAGCCTTAGCTACTTAATTGAGGAAACGCACAATGTTTTGTAATGTTTTATATTAATCCCTCAAGCATGTGTAAACGAGACACAATGGATATTCTATTGTTATGCGGTCGCATGCGACCGCTTCGGTGTTTATGCGTTAATGTATCAATATTTAAGTATTTATTAAAGGTCCTAATTCCACCACTGGCACCCAATGTCGGTCTATCAATGTCTGTTAATGAACCAAGGGCGGTTACCGCTTTTTGTTAGACACCACATGTTTCTATTAAGTACACACAGATGTAATAAATTGTATTTTTACCCTAAGTGCGAGCAGCGCTGCTAATATATTACAGCATTACTTACAAATTTAATTAGAGCTACAATATTGTGTCTCGTGATAAGACTAATCAACACTTACGTTGAAATAGTAAAAAGTTTTTTCATCCATAACTTATGCTGAATTTTGTTTTACTTGATTTAACGTTCAATTTAACAGGCTTAAAACAAACTGTTTGAATATTCGTGTTTCATTCTATAATTCAATATCATTAATGAATAATAATGTTATACCTAGTGTAGTTTTAATAATAATAATCACTGGAAGTTTAAGAATACTTACTTTAATAGCCCGTTAATAATAATGACATCACCAAAATAATCATTTGATAAGTTATGTTCGTTTTAGTTACCATTGTATTTTTTTTTATTTGGCTTAGCTTCAGAACCTAGACGATTCTAACACCGACATACTTACAGTAATATTTTATACAGTATAGAGTAACAGTTGATATTTTTAACCGTCTTAAAAAAAGGAGGAGGTTATCAATTCGACTGTATGTTTTTTTTGTATCTATTTTACCTCATATCTCAGTCGTTTGTCGACCGATTCGAAATTTTTTTTCGCCTACCTAGAGGGTATACCTTTTAGTTGGTCCCATTGTTGTCAATTTGGGATCTGATTATGGGATCTTGGTGTAATCAAGGGAAACCCTGAAATTTTAAAAGCACGTCTAGTGTTTTTTTACTAGAATCTTAATGTTATGTCGTTACGTTGTTACGTCTGATAGTCAAAATTATGTGGGGCTGAGCTGATGATGGAACTCCTTAACACTTTGGAGTTCAGTAATTATAATGACAAAACTTATTAACGGTAGTTTGTAGCTTCCTAAAGAACAGAGTCATAAGGTGCAACTCCCCCCATTTCCTGTAATCTCTAAAATTGAAGAAATAAAATTAACTTTAAAAAAAAGTTAAAACCGTCTTCAAAATCAAAATGTACTGTTTTGAAATTGTTTGCCGAAAATGGATTCCTTTCCTTTTCAATGGTCAAGACTTTATTTAAGACTTTTTAGTACATTTTGGTTTTGAAGACGGTTTTTACTTTTTTTAAAGTTAATTACGTTCCAATAATTCCAATTCCATCCCGAACAGGCACTAAAATAGAATTCTCACCAGCTCTAATTTCAGAATTTCCGGTCTTATCATGATCAATGTTCGCGAATAGCCACAAGACACTTTCAACGGCAGACTGGACTAATAAATATAGTTATGTCCAGAAGTTATATAGTTCTGAATCGAGACAGAGCGAGAAGTTATTGTTCATACATATTAAATAAGTAATATGTTTGGCGCTACCTTTTTTAAACCTCAATCTTCACTCAGAGCTTTATATATTTTGACTATTGATTTTCTGAATTACTGATGGAAGTTGATAGCTAAAACATTTCGCCAAATAACAATAAATAATAATCAAAATTATGTAGAAAAAATATATTTGTTTAATGTTAGGAGCTAAATATAACTTTGTACAAAAAAATGCAAAGTTAATGCCGACTATTTTTTTAACCAGACATACATTTTTTTTCAGACATTCGACAAAATGGTCATACTCTCATTTGAGATCTTAATATTAAGTGCCCCTCGAAGATAGGATGTAACGCAATTCAAAAACGAATATGTACCGAAATAGTAAGTGTTAAATGTTTTTTGTTGTTGTAGAAAATAAAAAAGCGATGGCTTTTCCATCGGTTCTAATTCCGTCCCTGTCGTAATCGATGCCCGCAAATTAGCCGCAACATACTGTCGCCGTCCGAACTGCCATCGGACCTCTAACTGCACAAGTTATTATTGCTTTTATACCAACGGACTAAAGCTCAAAATGGCTTAGCGTATTTTTGGGATGGCACCAGTAGTCTTTAACAATAATTATTTTGTATTTAAAACGACTGAGTCGTTTAAAATGGGCGTCATTCACTCTAGTATCCAATCCCGCTAAATATGAATATTCAGACAACGATTTTTGAACATACTCTTATGTTTCAAAGTTTTTAACGATTGAGTTTACCTAAATATTAAAACTTCCGATTCCGACTTTCCTTACATTAAGAAAGAAGAGTTTGTGTTACTTCTGTTCCTAATTGGAATAAATTTAACTAAGTCGACGATAGAGCGATTAAAAAATACTCATAAAATAAACATTTATGCTTACATAAAAGCTTTTAAATTCCTATAAATCTATATCTAAACATTGGCCGCTGCGATTATGTTAGCGAAAATTGACGATGCTTTTCACTGTCTGCCGACGATTGTGAAATATAAATTGAGACGAAAAGCTCAATGAGCAGAATAGTTGGTGAATATTTTATCAAGTATCGGTCCGAGGTCTAAACCATTTAAAACGCCATGCAGGCTTTGGTTTTAGTATGTGGTGTGATTAATCAATGTTCAGTTCTGTTTATTTCTCTATAGCTGTGTTCAAAATGATAAATTTAATTACATTTCAGATTAATAGTTTACAAACACAACATATTATGTTAAGGTTAAACAATGACATTCACGTATCAACATAGATAAATAAATAAATATTTGACAACATCACATACATTGCTCCGATCCCAAGCTAAGTAGCTATAGCACTAGTGTTATGGACATCGAAAACGTCAGTGGTACCACAACACCCAGACCCGATACAATATAGAAAATATCGTTTTCTACATTGACCCGACCGGGAATCTAACTCGGAACCTCACGAGATGGCGACGCTTGAAACCAGCGTGCTAGCCACTCGACCACGGAGGTCGTCAACTATTACGTCGTTGTGCGTAAAGACCGCCCAAAGGACGTCGGTTGGGGAGGAGTCCTTTTGGCTGTTAAAAATCACTTCACTGTACAACAAATCCCTAACGTGGACGGTTTTACGTCCGATATGGAACTACTATTCGCCACTATTGGAGGAAAAAGTATTGATAAGTTTTTATGTTGTGTTGTGTATTTGCCTCCTAATTATAAAGATGAACAATATCTCTATGTCTTGACATGTATTGAAAATGCTGTAATGACTTATTCTACTTTGAATGTATTAATCCTAGGTGATTTTAATTAAAACTAGTGTACCGAAAATGTCAAGGCCCATTTTAACTATTTCTGTGAATTTTGCGGGCTACATCAATACAACACTGTGTATCATAGTCGCGGCGGCATGTTATACCTTGAGTTGAGCGATTTCAACCCTAAACAGGTGCTAGTATCAGAGGGTGAACCATTGGTACCTATTGATGTGGTACATCCACCGCTCGAGGTAACAATAAAGATTCTAAGCGGTTTACCAGCGCCGTCACCATTGTGCGCGTCTCCTCCCCAGCATCCTGATTCTAGTCTTAATTATAAATGGCGTAAAGCAGAGTGGTCAGATTTGATAGTCATAAATGACATTGATGATGCCTTAGAATTATTTTATAATCGCTTGTATGAATGTATCAATCAATATGTACCACTTAAACCCGATTTCACGCATAGAAATAAAAGTACGTGTATCCAAAATGGTTTACTGCTGATATTATTAGTAATATACGAAAAAAACATCATCACTTAAAACGGTTTAAGTCTGAAGGGAAAGAATTTGACAAAGAATTATTTAAATATTATAGATGGCACGTAAAAAGTCTGATTGACATTGCATACAAACAACACCTAAACCTGACAGAACAAAGTCTGATTAACGATCCAACTAGATTTTGGGAATACATTAAAGAAAGGAAAAATGACAGGCAGCGTGTGATCGTCTATCGAGCTGTAGAGCAAGCAGCGGCTGATGCCTTTGCCGATTATTTCGGTTCAGTATATCTGAAGATACGCCTTTGCTGGACCCTGAGGATGCTATGCGAGCCGCGTATGGTCAAAGTGATTCGGCGTATGTTTCTGTAAATGTAGTGAATGACAAAGATCTAAAGGAAGCAGCCAGGCGGCTTAATGCCAGGTCATCTGGTGGGCCTGATGGGATTCCTGTTTTTCTAGCAAAAGACTGCTTATCCGCTCTAGAGATTCCGCTATTACTTATCTTTAATCTTGCCTTGTCGACATCGACTTACCCTGACATTTGGAAAATCTTTAGGGTGACCCCAGTTCCGAAGGCTGGTGGTGGCGATGATGTATCTTATTTTAGGCCGATTGCAGTTTTATCCGTTTTTGCAAAATTATTCGAAATAATATTAAGAAAGCAAATTAACAAACAAACTTCTAAGTTAGGTTTCCGACTTGCTCGCTCTACTACAACAAATCTTGTAGATCATCAGATCATCTAGATTACATCTATGGCGAGTAAGACGCTGGTAGGCAAGTAGATGGTGCCTACTTTGATTTCAGAAAGGCATTTGATTTGGTCGATAACGACATCTTGTTGCAGAAACTGGCGGTAATTGGTTTTGCGCCTAATCCTGTAAGGTTCTTTTCAAATTACTTGCGCAATCGCAGGCAATTTGTTAAGGTTGGTAAAATTGAATCTAGACAATATTATACTAGGTCTGGGGTAAGCCAAGGTAGCACGCTTGGGCCATTCCTTTTTTTAATTTAAATTAATGACCTTGCTGAAAGCGTTACTACAACTAAATGCTTATTGTTCGCCGACGACCTCAAATTGAACTTGGGTGTGGAACAGACAAGTGTCGCAGTCACTTGTCTGTTCCACACCCAAGTTCTGTGCCCCCAGATTCGTTACTTAGGTATAATATTGGACTCGAAATTAGACTTTCATGACCACGTGACTGCGATTTGTAATAGGTCCAGCAAAATGCTTGGCTTTGTTATTCGTACGTCATCTCAGTTTGACAAGTTAGATGTTATCCGATTAGATGTATGTCCGAAGTAAACTTGAATATGGTGCTATTGTGTGGGATCCTTATGAGGAGAAAGGTTTTTTCATGATTGAAAAAGTACAGCGCAAATTTGCACGTTGGTTATATAAACGAAAATACGGATATTATCCACACCTTTATCCGTCATTATTTGTTTCTGGTATGGTTCGTCTGGATACGCTCAAATACAGAAGGATTATGCACACACTTTCACATTATTTTTGTATCATACACAATAAAATAGATAGCCCAACGATTTTGAGCCAATTAGGATTGCAGGTGCCTAATCGTTTGTGCTGGAATGCGGATGGGTTGGTGGCGCCGCGACGGCGCCCGCGCCTGTTGTGTCGGCCCGCAGCGCGCACAAAGTACGCCGCGAATGCACCCACCGTTCGGGCTTTACGCCTAATAGGAGATATACTCGCCGACGACTATGATATTGACATATTTGCTGACAGCTTCGGCCAATGTGTAAATAAAGCTGTTTTTTATATAGAAACGCTGTGTTTTGAGTATTTACAAAGTAAAAATATTATAGAAATTACTTAATTTGTTTATTTTTTCAATTGTGACCGAATTTAATGTGTTTTTTCTTATGTATTTATGTTGACAAATAGTATTGTAATCTTGACATGTTGTATTTAGATTTATAAGATTTTTATTGACTATGCTTGATTATGACGTACTGTATGACTACCTACCATACTGACGGTTTGGGCAACTGTAAGTCAATATGTATACTGTGTATAATAAAATAAATAAAAAATAAAATTAGATAGATCTAATGTTGTGGTAATTTCTTATAACAGACGTATGATCGTAGATACATATATCTGTAAAAAGAAATTACCTGCCTTTACCCCTACAGGGTGATACAGATTTATTTAATTACACGTTATGGCTCAATCATAAGTGTTCTTTTTATCTAAAAGATAACTTTATGCTTCTTAATATTCTCTGCGAGTCAATTTTGCTGAACAGAATTAAAATGGGGGCGTTGCAGCAAGATTCGTAATAAGCAATACATAAACTCACTAAAATTAAATTATCATGGACCCTAAAAACCGTCTCACCAAAGCGAAATCGTGAAAACCTTAATGAATTCTTTTAAGCGCCCCTATCAGCCCTTAATCCGGCGCTGGGCTATCGGCGTGTGATCGATGTCCGCAAATTAGCCGCGACGCGCCCCCGCCACAGTAGATATAACGTAACTATATTGCTATCGTTTTGCTATTGTTATATTTGTTCAATTTTTATTTTTACTTTAAACAGTTCATGAACAACACAACAATCACAAGGTACATGTGACGGACTTAATACTAAAAGCATTGTCTTCCAGTCAGCCATAGGTTTATAAATATAAAAACAAAGAAATGTCAAACATTGGTTATGTTTATAAACTGAACTGTTCATTTACCAAAAATATTTAAAATTAATCAATGATTTTTAATTAAAAAAAACTGGTACAAGTCCTGTTTAGTCATCCGTCGGCTACAAGCCAAACAAACTTCTACTCTGTAACAGCAGTTTAAAAAAAGCTTCGGCGTAAGCACTTGCTAGAACTTAAAACATGAAAAATATAACAATGCGTCCGCTATTTCATTTGCAACTGTCTACTGGCTTTGATGGACAATGTTTAAGTCTAGTATAGTATCTAGTATACTAGTCGTCGGTACAAATTGTATTTTTTGGAAACGCATAGCAATTGCTTCCATGATATGCTTGCAAGATACGTAATCACCTTTTGGGTTATTTTTAACCGACTTCAAAAAAGGAGGAGGTTATCAATTCGACTGTATGTTTTTTTTTTATCATTATTTTTTTTTTGTATGTATGTTACCTCATATCTCAGTCGTTTGTCGACCGAATCGAATTTTTTTTTCACCTACTTAGAGGGTATACCTTCTAGTTGGTCCCATTTTTTCCATTTTGGGATCTGATGATGGGATCTTGGTGTATTCGAGGAAAACCCTCAAATTTTAAAGGCACGTATAGTGTTTCTTTACTAGAATCTTAATGTTGACGTGTTGTTACGTCTGATAGTCAACATTTTGTGGGGCTAAGCTGATGGTGGAACTCCTTAACGCCTAGGAGTTCAGTAATTATAATGACGAAACTTATGATGGGTAATTTGTAGCTTCGTAAAAATAGAATCATAAGGTGCAACTCCCCCCCCCCCTCTTATGTAATCACTAAAAATAAAGAAATAAAATAAACTTTAAAAAAAAGTAAAAACCGACTTCAAAACCAAAATGCACTAAAAAGTCTTAAATAAACTCTTCACTATTGAAAGGAAAGGTATCCGTTTTAGGCAAACAATTTCTTTTTGGAGTCGGTGCCATCACTTTGACCATCAAGCATCAACTATCACAGCACCGACTCCAAAAAAAATTGTTTGCCTAAAACGGATACCTTTCCTTTCAATAGTGAAGAGTTTATTTAAGACTTTTTAGTGCATTTTGGTTTTGAAGTCGGTTTTTACTTTTTTTTAAAGTTTATTCACGGAAACTTTTAAAAGGTTCCCCGTACATGTTTTTGAGAGGTCCTTTTGTAAAATAGTTTTATTGGGTAAGTTTTTCGCATTTTTCTTCGCGGAACAGCTTCCTTATTTGGCGTTGTATGAAACTTTTCTCCGTCCTCTTTCATGAAGACGCATTTTTTGTGATTTGTAGTATATTTTTGTAAAAACATGAAATGCAAACGGAATTTCGTTTCGTTCGTAACGGAAAACCAAAATTACCTGTTGTTGTATGCTGTATATGCAAAAAAAAACAATTTCATAATAAACGTGATAAATATTATTGTTCAATTTTGTCTTGAAAACTAAACACTTAGAAATAAACCTACTTTCCTTCCATCTTGAAAATCAAAAGAAAACTTTAATATCAAACAAATTGTTTCAAAAGAAGCTTATAATTCGGTACACGTGCCGATATTTTAGATGAAACGCGATGTGTTAAACTTCTATTAAGTTTTAACGAAACGCCTACACAGCTAAAGTTTCACAAACAACTCGTATAATGGGGAAAGTATCACATTAAAACCACGATAAAATACCTTTGACGACAAAACATTACGCCCTACGCGCTTCTCTCAATACACATACGAGTACTCTTACCCTCTTACTACAAGCAATTATTATTTATTTACTAAAACCTCATGCTTAAAGCATTTAATTTTACATATGGCAAACTAACCATAAATAATTAAACAAAGCTTTAACTACTAGTCAACCATAAAGGTAGTAGCACATCAATACACCCGTTATGGGAATGGCACCGTGTCGAAGCTTGAAGCGGTCATATTCGTTCGTATTCTGTGCGAAATTGATAGATGTGCATTGAAGTATGGAGTTTCATACTTCAATGCACATCTATCAATTTCGTAACGTCACCACCTCGGATCGAGATCAACTCGGGACCCACCCTCGACCAGCGGCGCATGCGTTGTACCGCGTTTACGGCGAGTCGTCCGATGGTTGTCAACTATCCGCCTGACCTGTCAAACGGGATGTCATTCACAAGAAGAACTGTCTTATGTTGTAACAAATACGAACCAAGGTGAGGCGTTTGTTATCCAGTGCCGGTCCCATGCCGAAGCGTTGCTGTTGCCTTTACGTAACGTGCTTCCGTATGGTTGACGCCTGGTTGGTGCTGATCCCGTGCTGGGTGGGTAGATTTACTTCAACCCTAAAAGGGTTAGTTTGAAATCAAGTCGCGATAGAAGTCACATAACATAAAGTCGACATTTATTTCACTATGACCGTTTTATATTAAGCAGTTGTCCAAATCTAAGTCTATTTATATTTATTTGTGATAAAGTCTGTTATTTGCAAATATCTAAAAAAACCTCTTGATTGTAAATAAATGCGTAGGTACATTTTAAAAAACCGGCTAAGTGCAAGTCGGACTCACCAGTTGAGGGGTCCGTGCCAACTTTAACTGAATTAGGGATCCACTTACTTCCACTAAGCTAAAATACCACAATATTTTGTTGACAGCAAACCTATTTTTGTTTTCACAGTGTTTGTACAAAGAACAAAGTACATTTGCGGTTGTAAAAAATGTGCTAAATCTCAATAACTATAGCTCGATCTCGTTCAAATCAATTTTTATTGAAACTTTTTATAAAGATGAACGTCACATTGTGTTTTTAAAAAAAAATGTTCTCGCTTAGTTTAAAAGTTACAGTGAGGGGACGACCATTTTACCACTTTGGAAGAGTATATCTCCCAAACGTTAGACTCTCAGAAAAAAATATTTTTCATTTCTTCTGTTCGGAAAATTAAACTGTCTTGTGAAGATAAACGGGTTGAAAATAGGTTTTCTATCCCTAGGGTGGAAAGTAATTTAGTTTAAATTGCTACGATCAGACATGGAGCTAAAGGTAATTGAGTCACATTATATTATTAAAATAAACAAGCTTTTCATATTATTAAGATTAGCTAAACATTATAACCGTGTTTATTATGGTGACTGATTTGGAACATTTATAATTGGTCTAATTTTTACAATTTAAAATCTACAAATATATTTCGGTTGCCCGCCATACATAGTGTCACTTTTTTTTTTCATTTTAAATTGTCACATTTTGTTTGTCTTTGACGATATATTTTTAGGTTTCGTCGATTATTGCATAGATTATTAAGCAGGCGGAGGCGACTTGCCGCCATTTGTGTTGTTCATTAATCTTCTTACTCACTCCCACCTTTAGCTGTCATTCATAGCAAAATTGAACCTGGAATTTGACATAATCTGTGGTAGTTTAGGTAACAAGTAACCTTCTTTTCGCAAGGTTGCGTTCTTCTCCTATTAATATTGTCTGTGAGAAAAAATGGATCGATATTTTTAACAACGATTTGAAATATTTGATATCGTCCGCGTTTTATGTAGTACTCTGTTGTTTTCCGTGCCTTTACTGAACTTCTAATCTTGTGTTTTATGTATAACGACAGTAAACAAACTGATATGTGATGTAAAAACTTGTGATATCATCTCTCGCCAAACAACATAAATATCTAAATAAATTTATTTATTTTTCCTCACAGTCGAAATAAAAAATAGTATGTATAACTCGGGTGAAAGCACCCATTTCACTCTCGAATGATTAGCGCTCTACTTACGTTAGAGCGCCAAGAACTTCTCGAGTTAAATGGGTCACTTTCTCCCCTGGTATAACAATCTACTATTTAAAACCTCAAAATCATTTAAAGAGACATATTTATAGACACCCCACATGCAAAGGTTTGTAATTTTTTTTATTAATTTATTTAGTTCCATGTATGTAAGTAGCCCCCCTCAAATGTCATTATTTTTTATTTTTTGTATAGGAATCTTAAAGCGGTTAACGGAATACATCTACCTACCAAGTTCCATCTGTGTAATACTAACAGTTTCAGAATAAAGTGGCTGTGACGTACGGACGGACAGACAGTCATACAGACAGACTTGACGGAACTATAAGGGTTCCGTTTTTGCTATTCGGCTACGGAATCCAAAACGGACAGGTTATACTTCAAAGTTTGTGACTGGCAGCTTTATACTTCATGAATATGACCCCCAATTCCCTAAGTGCGTCCCTGTTAACACACAAACAAACTAGACCCGTGACAAAGGACACAACAGCGAACATTCCTTTGTACATGTTTAAACTTCGAAAACATTTTTCAATTCAAAACCGTTGACGAAAACTTTCAGTATAGGAATTTCGCATGAATTTCGAGGTAGAGCTTTTTCGCTGAGTAACTTAGATCCTGTTTTAAATATGATGGAATGTTTTTGAAATGTTCGAGGATGGTTAATAGTTTGTATATTTTTATGACCGATTGTTGGTATGATGAACTGAAATTCCCTCTTACTCGTTTGAATATGTGAGGATTTATGATTTGATATAACGATAATTTATTTAAAAAAGCTACGCGCTGATACGCGTTGGTATTTTCCTCAGGAATATAATATTTTCATTCTTCCTTACGCCCGGTTTTACAAACATCAGATAAGGAATATTCGTTGAATATTATATGGAACGCCTAATTTGAAACCTCACCTATTTGTCAGCAATAATTTATGTAATGTCATTTTTAAATCGATAGTTTCATACTCATTAGGGTTCGATTCAACCAAACATTGGCTTACACGCGCGTAACTTTACGAAAAATAATTTGGTCCCTCGATGGAATAGGAATTACTAAACTCGCATAACAGAACGAATGATTGAACTGTATTATTATTATCATCCGGTATATTAATGTTGCAACAAAGCAGTATGATGTGAGAGTAAAAATCCTGTCAACTACAAAATGTCGTATTATACTGAGGAAGTTTCGACGACCTTCGTGGTGTAGTGGCTAAGTACGCTGGGTTTCAAGGCGTCGCCGCTCCGAGGTCCCGGGTTCCGTTACCGGTCGGGTCAATATGGAAATTAAAAAAAAAAGTCTCGGGTCTGGGTGTTGTGGTACCACTGTTGTGTTTTATTTCCAACACAAGTGCACTAGCTACTTACTTGCAATCAGATCAATGTATGTGATTGTTGTCCAATATTTAATTTTTTCGAGTTGTCAAAAGAATATTGAATTTGACAGAACATACTGACATAAATCATATTATAGCAAGTGGACGTCATAACGTTATACTTAAATTAGCTCTTACTTCACGCAATCACGCAATAAAGTGGATATAAGAGTTACTTTCGTATAAACGCCATATTCTAGAATAGCAGATGGTAAAATCTATTATATTATCTGGGGTAAAATGTAAAATTGATGTACTCTCAGATAACTAGAGATTTATTCTAAGGTTTTTTTTTCTTGTTTGGTCGAATCCAACCTGTTTTAACTAATTGATAAGTCTTATCTGCCGTTGATTAATCGACAATTACTTTTTTTTAAAGGAAAGAAGTCAAATTTTAGACCTCAGTCATTTCATAATATCGTGTTCTTTTGTTACCATTCTCGAAACTAGCATCGTAGGCCTAAATAAACTATTAAACCCAAATGTTTTGATAGCGCTCCATACAACCCTTTGAGAAATATCTTCGCGTCCTACATTAATATTAGTACAAGATATATTGACGATCTGAAACAATATCATTAGCCAGACATAATTTATTTAATTGATGATATGAAACAGTAGAAGAAAGAAGATCTAATCCAAAGAAAATAATAGATTTATGTGCCCGATCTCCATACCAAAAAATATTCTTAGTCTTGCTTATTTAATACACAGTCTTTACCCCTTATTCATAATAACGCAAACAGTCTTATAAACCTGTTTTAACTATAACACTGTTTTATCTCGTTCTTTCTAGACGCTGTCATCATTTGACAGAAAGCGACAAAACAGTCTAATAGCTAAATTAGGTTTTTTAGACTGTTTGAGTTATTATGAATAAGAGGGTTGTGTTTTTACTTTGTAAATCATGAGTTTAATTGTATTACAGGGATCATGGATTCGTGATTTTTTGCTATTTAATCATATCTCAAAAGCTACTGGGCCGATTATGATGAAACTTGCAGTGTACCTTAAGTTGAATATACCTTATCGAATTAAATTATGAAAGAATAAGAATCATCTCGCTACGACTACTTGTTTTCGAGAAATCCTTGAACTAACAAACAAATATAGAAATATACACACACTTATGATATTTGATTTAAGATCAACATTATTCAAATATTATTTCATTTCAGCAATATCACATATATAAACATTGAATTGATAAGTCTTTTTTTGAAGTCAGTAAAAATCAGTTCAAAAGTATTTGTTTTACATTTCCATGAACAATTGACTTCGTTTTAATTCACAAAGTTCTAATTCGCCTCAACTCCCAAGACTTAAGTCAATTTACTCACCAAACCTAACTTTCAACAATATCGCAAAGACCTAGAACATTTGACACCTCTCCAATTACGTTAATCCAGATTGAAGCCTCGCAAACATCTTAATTGGGGTCGTTGACCTGGCCTCGTTTCTTGAAAACTGCGAGAAAAACTTTCCCCGAACGTAACAAGACGGGAAGTAGGTAAAAGTCAGACGTAGTTAGCAGCTTGCCTGCTCAAAACGGCTGGGCGTATCGCTTCAATTTCTTGCGGGCCACATCAACTAGGTGATAATTTTTTTTTTCTCGTCTGGCAACATTACCGCTAACACCTGATCGGCTTTTGTCCCATAAAATAATTTTAATTTAATTAGTTTTTAAGTGTTTTACAGGTCAAAAACGTACCTAAGAAAAACGTTTGAAAATCGTATTCTGTGTGCGTTTGTGCTAATCAGTGTTTTAAATACGTATTTAGTGTTAAGTGCTACGCTAGTGATAACCGGTCAATGACTTAGCGAAAATTCAAATTGTTAATCGTTGTCATCGCTTTTATTTCATCCGATCTAGCATTATAACCGTGTGTATTCAATATATCACGTGTTTATAAGCTTATTTTTATGAATATCTAACAATTAACTTAGCTACGGTTTTGTGTTTCTATCGCGTTGAGGTTATAACTTTGTTTACATTCTGTAAATAGCCTCGAGTTGGTCGAGCGGCACTTTGGTTTACGTTTTTGTATTGATCCTTTGTATTTTGACGTAAGTATGCTTACTCGCAAGGCCTGCGCTCGCCAGGAGGAGTCCAAGCTCAGGATGGCTTTGAGCGAACTACAGGCGGCCAAGGAGTCGATCGAAGAACTGCATAGGGAAAGAGATGACAATGAAAGGAAAATGTTAGGTGAGTTTGATAGGAACGCTCAACTAAGAAAAGAGATGGCTGAGCTGCACACCAACTATATCTTGGTTGTTAAAGAACGGGACCAATTGAAATTGGTGATAGAAGGGTTCGGTGAGTGCTGTGAGGAGTATGAACGGAACCTGAAACGCATATCTGTTCTTGAACAAGATCTTGGTGATGCCCATGATTATATCAACCAGCTGGAGACGGAGAAACAGGACCAAATAAACAGCCAAACCACCCTTCTATTAAATAAGTTGGTTGGTAGTGCGCCCAGCCTGACAACAGCTGCACCTAGTAATCAACCAATTTTCACAATAGATTTAACTCATGACACACCTTCTAAAGGTGTTACTAAGTGCAGCAAAAATAAGTTTAAGAAATATGTTTGAATAAACCGTTTCATAAAAAAAACTAATAAATTAATTAAAAAAACAAAAATCCTTACACACTAAAGTAAAATACATCAATGAGCGGAGACAACTTGGAGATGAACTGGATATGTATTCTTTAATTTTAGAACAAAATGTGGGCAAATATGAGAAAGATGTTATGAGTTTAGAATGTCAAATTAGGGAACTTAAGCAGTCATTAAAAATAATGACTGAAACTTATAATTGTACAAAAAAGGAGTGTGGTGAACATATCCAGGCTTTGACAAATATAATAGCTTCCTGTGAATGTAACTCTTCACATGTGATTTCAAAAAACTCCATTGATATCTCTGGAAATGAGTCATCACAACTCACCAACAAGATAGATAGATAGATAGATAACTCTTTATTGCACACCAGAAAGGTAAATAACAAATTAATTTCAAGAAAATGTACAATTTAGGCGGTCTTATCGCTATAAGCGATCTCTTCCAGACAACCTTCGGGTAAAGAAATAATGAGCTTATAGGAAGGGGTATTATGTGCATAATAAATTAAGACAATTTTTTATTTATAATATATTATATTAAACATACATATATTCGTATATATATTAATAAATACAATCATAAAAATTAAAATCAAAATGCATAATTACAGATAAAACAAATTAATGTAATTATATACCAACACAATATAAACTATAAACATACTTATACATACATATACATACATATAAACCAATGTGAAATGAAAGAAATTTACCGAGACACCAGAGAAAAGGAGAATTATTTTGAAGAGAGAAGATGTTCTTTTAGGCGATTTTTAAAAACAGTTATTGAAATTGACTGCCTAATAGCAAGGGGTAAGGAGTTCCACAGTCGTACTGATTGAACTGTAAAAGAATTAGAATAATAGCTCGTTGTGTGACAGGGGGATTCAAGGTGGAGTTTCCTCGATGTCCGCATGTCAAGACCACGCGACGGCTGCAGAAAATGAAAGCGCTCCTTGAGATAAGGTGGGAATTTCGGATTGAAAAGTATGGAGTATAATAAACAGAGAATATGAAAGTTACGCCGAAGTCGAATTGGGAGCCACTTGAGCCGAGAGCGGTATTCGGAGACATGATCATACTTCCGTAAACCATAGATTATCCTAATACAGAAATTTTGGAGACGTTCGAGCTTGTCGAGAAGAATTTCATTTAAATCAAGATAGCAGCTATCTGCATAATCTAAAATTGGAAACAATAGAGCCTGGACAAGCGCAATTTTAGTGGGTATAGGTATGAAGTTCCGAAGTCTGTTTAGCGACGCCGCTGCGGCAAAAATTTTCCGACTAACGTATGCAGTTTGTTGGGACCATGAGAGCGAACAGTCAATATGTATACCCAGGTTTTTCACGGATTTGCTAAAAGGAATTTGGACACCGTCAAATTTAATCGGGGGCATGGCCGGCCAGTCAATCCTAGCAATTTGCCAAGAACCGCCCACAATTATAACCTGCGTTTTAGTAGGGTTGACCTTGAGACCGAAGGCTTTACTCAACAAGACCGAAGGCTTTACAAGATTACTAGAACTAAGTGTAATGTGAACCCTTCCTGTTCTCAACCCAGTGGATCGCTAAGCAGGTCTGTTAAAAATATAGTTTTGTTTAGTGATCAGATTGGGAAAAACATGGGTCACTTATTATCAAAATACATGGGACAAAACGTGATCAACCATTGCATGCCAGGGGCATCATATTCAGAAATAGTTCAGAAAGTGCTTTCTTATGAGTTTCAAGAAAATTCAGATTTAATTATTTTCATAGGAAACAGAGGTAATATGAACAAGAAAAACCTAAGTACATACTTTGACAGTTTAAGAAAATTAAATGTGAATAAAACAATATTGTTTACATTACCTTACAGTAGTGGATTGACAGACGAAGAAAATGATTTAAGATATAAAATTAATTTGCAACTGCATAAATTGACATTATATGAGGTGAATAAATTCCACCTAATTGACATGAATAATTATTTAAAAAACAAAGTATATTTGACGCGAGATAATTATTATGTTAATAATTATTTCAAACGACAGATAGCAATGTCGCTATCATATTATTTTGACTATTCAGCCAAGAACTTGGCTACCAAATCTGCTTTTATTGAGCAGATTATTGACATGAATATTCAACGATTGGAATCAGTTCCAATAACAAACAATCATTTAAATTAGTAGATCAGACAATAGAGGATCACTCTTGCTTATCAGAAATTGTAGAATCAAATCAATTAAATATAGTACATCAAAATATTCAAGGCTTTTCTGGAAAAGATTTGGAAATTGAATTGTTTTTGAATAAAATGAATATTCATGTTCTCTGCATAACTGAGCACTGGCTCAAGCGGCATGAACTGATGTTATCGATAGATAATTATAATCTTATTAGTTCGTTCACTAGGGAGACTGCCATTCGCGGCGGGACACTTATATTAATTAATAATAAACTAAAATGTAAAGAGCGAAAAGACATAGTGTCTCTCACTATTGAGCGAACAATTGAGATATCGTGTGCGGAGCTGGACGACTACATTATTGTCTGTGTTTATAGACCCTCAAGTGGAAACTTTAAATTATTTGAATCTGTAATGGAAAATGTGTTAAACAAAATATGTAAAACTACAAAGAAAGTAGTTGTATGTGGAGATTTCAATGTGGACATTATAGATATTACGGAGGAACATCGCGTTCGGTTTTTGAGCATTTTCAAATCATTTGACCTCACTCCGGTTTTTGCTGAGCCCACTAGAGTTACTCCTACAACAGCTACTTGCTTAGATAATATTCTCTGCAACTGTAAAATCATCAAACAGTCTATAATTAATTTTGTAAAATCGGATCATCGCGGTCAGATAGTTACACTACAGAACCGTTTTATTCCACCCCGTCTAGAAATCAAATGCAGGCCGGTCACTGCATCTCGTAAGGACAAATTTAAAAACCTTGTAAGTGATAAAATACCGTTTATACCTTTTGATAAAAAAAATGCTAGTGACTTGTATGAACAATTATTTCAGGTAGTTAAAAAACAATTTGATATTACTTTCCCTTTAAAAGAAAATAGTTATCAATAACTGCAAACCGAAATTCAGTGACTGGGCTACACGAGGAGTTTATACAAGTAGGAAAAAAATGTTTGAATTGTATAACAAAAAAGCATATAGAAAGGATCTATCGTTTCATGAGTACGTTAAGAGGTACTCAAAAATTTTCAAAAGAGTTTGCTATATAGCTAAGTCGAATTACATACGCGATAAAATTAAAAAATCTAGTAATAAAATCAAAGAAACATGGAATATTATAAATAAAGACACATGTAAAACGAAATCTCATGATAACAAATTTAGTCTAGAAATAAACAACAAGCTTATTAAATCTGATGACGAGGTAGCAAACGCTTTTGAGGATTATTTCTGTAATATTCCTATAGAGACGACTAAATAGTTGAGTTCTTGCTCAAGTCACGCGAAATCATTACTAGTGTCGAGTGTTCATAGGTGCGAATCCTCATTTAAATTCAGAAATATTGGTCCTTTAGACATCATAAAAACATTTAAAGAATTAAAGCAAAAGAAAACAGAGGATAAATCGGGTATATCAATAGACACAATAAAACCCATTATACCTCTAATAGCTCCTTACTTATCTTATATCTTTAATGAATGTATTGACCAAAATCAGTTTCCAAATTTATTGAAACATAGTAAGGTTGTCCCTTTATTTAAATCAGGAGACAAAAGTGACCCCAGCAATTTTAGGCCTATTTCAATATTACCCACGATAAGTAAAATTTTTGAAAAACTCATTTATAATCAATTACTTTCCCATTTTAAACTTAATAATTTACTACACGAAAAACAGTTTGGGTTCTCTAAAGGTAGAAATACAACTGATGCCGGAATAGCACTCATCAGACACATTCTTGATGCTTATGAAGACAAACATGATGCCGTAGGTGTATTCTGTGATTTGACAAAGGCGTTTGATTGTGTAGACCATCAGACACTGCTCATTAAGTTAGAACACTATGGTGTCTCGGAAAACTCATCTAAGTCGTTAAGTTCGTACTTATCGGGTAGAATACAATCAGTTAACATAAATGGTACCTACTCTTCCGGAGCCCCTCTTCAAATGGGGGTCCCCCAGGGCTCAATATTGGGGCCTTTACTTTTCCTGATATATGTAAATGACCTGCCATTTTATTCCACAAATCTTTGTGAGATAGTTCTGTTTGCTGATGACACTTCTTTGATTTTTAAAATGAAAAGACATGAAGAAAATTTTGACGAAGTAAACAATACTCTCTCCAAAGTATTGAATTGGTTCACCACCAATAACTTGTTGCTGAATGCTAGTAAAACTAAATGTGTAAAATTCACTTTGCCTAATGTAAAACAACTTACACCAAATATTGTACTAAATGGTAATAATCTAGTCTTAATAGACTCCACTGTATTTCTGGGCATTACACTTGACTCAAAATTACAGTGGGGACCTCATATTGAAGCCCTAGCTAGGAGGCTAAGCTCGGCTGCCTTTGCAGTTAGAAAAATAAGGTATCTGACTGATGTTGAAACGGCGAGGCTTGTGTATTTTAGTTACTTCCACAGTATTATGTCTTACGGTCTTCTCTTGTGGGGTTCTGCTGCAGACATTGATATCATATTTATTTTGCAGAAAAGAGCCATTCGTGCTATTTATAAACTTAGTCCCCGTGACTCCCTGAGAGAGGTCTTTAAGAAAATCAACATATTAACTGTGGCTTCTCAATACATTTTTGACAATATAATGTACGTCCGTAAAAATTTAGATAATTTCATGAAGAAGAGCGACATTCACTCATATAACACAAGACATAAACACAAGCTTGTCGTTCCTAACTTCAGATTAGTTAAAACTAGTAATTCGTTCATGGGAAATTGTATAAAATTCTTTAATAATATACCACACAATCTTGTCGAATTGCCGGTTGATAAATTTAAGAAACACGTTAAAAACACGCTTATGTCTAAAGGCTATTATAAGGTTCAAGACTACCTGAACGACACGAATGTGTGGTCCGTCCAGCCTGCACCGACTGATGTACTTACCTTTGATGATTTTGATTTTACGGCAGCTAGTGGTGACTGAGTTTGTTCCGGCGTTTCTTCTCAGCACTTGCCTAATTGTCTGTGTTCTGTCTCGAAGCGCTGGTAGGGCCCAAAAGATAAGGAGACATGATTCGGCCCCTTCAGGGCACATTTATTTTTATTTTATTTTTCACTGTACATTTGACGTTCATAAGTGGCATATTGTGTCCTAAATTGAATAAACAATATTTGACTTTGACTTTGACTTTGACTTTGGTGGCCGGCTTAAACGACAAGCAAATAGCGATATACATAAAACCTTAATAGTACGTCACCGCTTAATACGATTTCGCGTATGTAACGCTGTGTACAACGTCATTTGTTTCTTCTCCTCTCATTTTAGATAACAATTTATATATTTTATTTGGTGCAAACTACAGATCTACAACCATTTCATTACAATATAATACAAAATTATACATTATAATTTGTTGCAGCTCCAAGAGCGTTTATTCACAGCATGCTTAACAGGCCAACGGTATAATTTGGTGAATTAAATTGAATTTTACATTATATAACATCAATAAAAGAAAATCATTGGATTATAATGAGTGGAAAATTGAATTAATAAATAAGAAAAGGACACCGATGAAAAAAAATAAAAAATAAACTTTAAAAAAAAGTAAAAACCGACTTCAAAACCTAAATGCACTAAAAAGTCTTAAATAAACTCTTCACCATTGAAAGGAAAGGAATCCGTTTTAGGCAAACAATTTCTTTTTGGAGTCGGTGCCATCACTTTGACCATCAAGCATCAACTATCCCAGCACATTTCTTTCCAAGATGTTGACTATCAGACGTAACAGTACGTCATCATTAAGATTCTAGTAAAGAAACACTATACGTGCCACCAAGATCCCATCATCAGATCCCAAAATGGAAAAAATGGGAACAACTAGAAGGTACACCTCTAAGTACGTCAAAAAAATCGATTCGGTCTACAAACGACTGAGATATGAGGTAACATACATACAAAAAAAAAAAACATACAGTCGAATTGATAACCTCCTCCTTTTTTGGAGTCGGTTAAAAATAAAAAATAAATTAAATAAAGACAAGTAACACTCATTTCGTGAGCTACACAGAAGAGAGATACCTAGGTCAACTCATAAGGTAGCAATTTAATTACAGCTGATATAAATTTATTTCTATAAAAGTTGTAGATGTCACATACTTCGTCGCTGTCAGATGTGAGATAACTATAATCATCAAATTGTCATGATTGATCGATAAAGTGGTGTAAAAACTGTCTGATGACTAATTATAGGTGCAAAAGCGAACTGCAAACTCCATTTAAATCAGTTGCATTTATATTTCTACTGATATTGTGTACTCGTAGGATTACTTTATTGTGTACTTAAGTATATTTTGTACTTGCATTTTGTTTATTTATCAGTACTTATTCGAATTAGTCAAAAATTTTACGAAGATTGATAAGGCAAAAAATAGCTACATATTGTGATTGCAGCTCTTATAAAGAGTTCATATGGACATACATAATGATTCTGCCATATAAATAATTAATTTCCCTGTTCCATAGGTCCATGCTTATAACGCGTTTTTGGCTAGGTCTTACAATTGGTATTTTCCATAGTTATTTTCTCTTTTATGTTTAAAACACTAAAACACTAGTACTAGACAAAATAAACTGAGATATGCATGAAATCATTAAAAAGTCACTTTTAAAAAAAAAACAGCTAAGTGCAAGTCGGACTCACGCACTGAGAGTTCCGTGACAACTTTAACTAAAACTTTATATAAATTGTAATACCTACCTTTTAGATTACAAAACGAAATCGTTTCCTTGTGGCAAACATTAGTTGTAGATAGTCCAATTAGAGAACCTATAAAATTATAGTCCGCCCTGAAAAGGTACTGATGCAGAGCAGTTCTATCACCGTCAACTGTTTTCAAAGCAGAGAGATGTTTCAATTTTTTTCTTGGCCTACTGGTGATATACTGTAGGTATCGCTCGCTAGCAAGTGGTAAACTTACTCTTTTGAAGAATTCCAGTTTTCAGGCATGGCAAGGGTACACAAGCTAGCTCCTTTACGCACACGCATTTATTACGTTACGATTTCAAAAAGTGTGTTTAAATCTGTGTGCTTCGTAATACATGTTTATTCGTGGTTCTGGCTAAGGCAGATTATACAGGGTGTAACAAAAAGGCGAAATAATATTTAAGGGTATGTATGTATGTAATGTAAACATTAAGTAGTAAAAGTTTCAGTTAAAAATAAACAACTTTTGTTTCCAATACTAAGTAAATAAATTGTTTTTTTACCGAAAGTGTTGACAACCCTGAATCTGCGGACAGTCGTTAGCGAACCCCTGTCCGCAACCCTCGCCCGCCGCACACACATACCTAACAGCTGATATTTAAGGTTGTCACCGATAAGTTTTTGTTGAAACTTTAGCATCAATTTACTCAGTAATTTATACTCGCACAAGTTTTTGGTTTTACATAGGAACTACACATATACTACTCTACACGTCCTTTAAATTTTATTTCGCCTTTTTGTTACACCCTGGATAACTTATTGTAACTGTAAACAGAAGCCCTTGAGGCGACATGTAACATCTAACAATAAGGGTTACACGTATGTTGGAGTATAGCTCATGCCTAGGCTTTTATCCAGACTAGTGCCTAAAACTTTTTTCTCAAAGAATGCCCTAAATAAAATATGACGCCGGTGATATCTCCTCACTTGCGACAACACATCACAGCAGCGCAACAGAAGCGCGCAGAGCTGCGGAAATTGGTCGACTCGGCGAATTAAACCAAACGGTGTAGGATAGGGATACATGGATATAGATCGGAGAGCCTCGATTACCTGGACAGCCCCCTGTCCACGGATATTGAATTTTTTTACGCCACGTGTCAACACAGCGTCCCCTGAAAATCCATGTCATCAAAGGGTATTTCAATAGTCATAAAAAGGGAAGTGCATCGCCTCTCGTTTTATTTGATTGTATTGATCGCAATATTGATAATTCAAGCTACACACTAGGGATCGGATAATAGGATGCATATTTACCTAAAAATCAGGTGTTAGCTTATATGGAATGCACTTTTATAACGAAAAATCCCGGGATTTCTGATTTGACCAATCTAGTGTTTTTATAATAGAACGAAATGGGGTATACTAGTGTGTAAGTATGTACTGTCTACTACTCTTTTTACACTGAACATACTCATTAATTGACGGGGAGCTTAGAATTAACTTCACATTCAATAATATGTTATTTAGAGACGTCATTTCCTCACCATGTTACAGACTGGTCAGACACTAGTTTCGCATTCCGAATTTACCGGAATCCAGGGATATATATAAAAAATATTTTTTTAAGAAGCCGCCGCTATAATATCTTAGCCATAATTGAACTTTACGTGAATATGCATCCGTTTAACCGATCACTGTACATAACATAAAAAGCTGTTAATATTTTCAGTACAAAACAAAACTAGAATGACTCACAATCCAGTGGCATATTGTTAGCTAAACTGTGTCATGAATCAGTTTTGATTTACTTAGTCCTTGCTTAATATACCACATATTCTGATAGATGATAGCCTAGGAGTAAGTTCTCGTATGCAGCAAAGGAAACAGCCGTTACAACATAGGCACTTTGCCAGAACTTGTACTGAAGATATCTACGGGTTATGCACTCACTCTGTATGAAACTTTTGTCATTACTGTTCTTTCAGAACCTTTTACTGACCCTATTTCAGACTGCGAATCTTTCAGATTCTGATTCATTTATTTGCTTGAATTATAGTACAATAATGGTACATACAAACAAAGTCAAGGTTCGCACAGTTCACCAATACTATACTTCGTATAATTCAAGATCGGTAAAATCACGTGCGGTATTTTTTCTTTCTTATACATTCTATCGAATCTTTTTTTTCCCCAATAAGTTTAAACGACTGATTTCCTACTGCATCAAAAATCTTTTCAACTTGTGTAGCAATTTCTTTAATAAATTGAAAAATTTGTATAGTATTGTTATCAATATACACGACTAGCGGTCCCCCGCGACTTCGTCCGCGCGTTTTGAGTTTGCTCCCTCCCCTCCCGTCGCAGCGTCATGTTTTATATCCTAAAGCCTTTCTCGATAAATAAGCTATCCAACACAGAAATATTTCTTCATATCGGTCCAGTAGTTCCTGAGATAAGCGCGTTCAAACAAACAAACTCTTGAGCTTTATAATATTAGTATAGATTAGCGCAAGCGCACGTTGTACTTAAGCTGCGAACATTATTTTGGTGTGGAGTTATGTTAAAACTGTGATAGCTCCTAAGATATTTATTGAAATCAAATGATGTAAAGGGCAACTTGGTTCTAAATGAAATGCTTGTGGTGATGAATGTATTTATTTTGATAAGAATAGATACCTGTGTGTATAATACACCTCTAAAAATAATGCATTATTTTTTTACAAATTTATTAACATAAAAAAGGTTGTAGTAAGTCAACCATAAAAGATAGACATATGCTGTCGCGGACTTTATTATAGAACTCTTAATGTTGCACAATCCTGTCATACATGATTTTTGTGTAACTTAAGCGGTTTCCGCAGCGTATGCAGCGGAAGCTCTCAAAAGGAATATCTTTCTCCCGTTTTCGCAACATTTTTCATTGCTGCTGTGGTCTTATGTGTCGTATCTTTATGTTATATAGCCTAAAGCCTTCCTCGATAAATGGACTATCCAACGTAAAAATAACTTTTCAAATCGGGCCAGTAGTTTTTGAGATTAGCGCGTTCAAACAAACAAACAAACAAACAAACTCTTCAGCTTTATAATATTAGTAGTAGTATACACGATAACACGAATTTTATCTCAGCATTTTTCGAGCCACCTGGTGTTCGATAAATGAAACCGTGTCGAGACTTCCGAACCTTGCATCGATAGTTAGTCGTCGGATTGGTAAGCGATACTATCGCAAACTGATCAATTGCTCGAATTGAGCAAATTTCAAATTACAGCCTGAGAGGAGGATGGCGATAGCTTTAAAGCTTTATTGTTGGCGGCTAAAATGACGCTTCATAAACTACTTTTGATAACAATGTTTTATTAATAGTTAGTAAAGTACAGACTAACAAAACTTTATTTTTCCAGTGACAGCGCCCAAAAGTACCCAAATATAAGATCACTAGTAGTCACAATAAAATGAAAGTAAATATTACAGCGTAAAGCATTATTTTATAGGATTTTTTCAATGATATCCATAAGTCAAGCCTTATTAGTTGACCAGTTAAATAGACTACAAAATAAGTTTATGAAAGTTAACTTCATTTCAAAACACAAAATAATTCTAAGAAAGTAAATATATGGTAGCGGTGACACTACGTGTATTATTTATAGTAACATTATAGATTGAAAACAAGAAACAAGTCCAAACAAAACCTAAACGAAAATTTAACAGTCTTTGTGCTTGTATAAGTTCAGTTTATCTGCAGTCAAGAGCGTTCCTTCTCACTCAAGCATTGTTCAAACCACTGCAGCATTTTAACGACCGTCTGAAATCATAAAACGAAGTGAAATCTTAGAGCGAGAAGGTTCTAACACTCTCATTACTATGTATCTGATCGGACCGTTTTAAAGTGACGACCGTTCTAGGTGCGTACGCGTTCCCCCGAATAAAGCATTTCACGGGTACAAATAAAATCGGAGAATGTGCCAGCGTTTCAGGACAATTTTCACACTTGTACGACACGGTTTTGCAGTTTATGACAGGGTCTTGTTAGAGTTGACCTTGTAGGTTTTACTGCCTGAGTTCGGATGAGGTCGTGTTATTTCGAGCCTTTAAGGAGAATTCTACAGTAACTTGCACACATAAAATACACAGTGACAAATTACGCCGTCGCAAGGTACTCTCTAACTGTAGATTATCTTTTTCGACTGTTTTTTTATTTGACAGATCTCTACATTTGATTGCGGAAGGTATAATAAAGGTACTTAAAAAAGGTTAATGTAGCCAAAAAGTTACTTCGGATTTTTCTAACGTTAGATAAAACATAGCAGACTGATAAAGTTTAAAGGAAATGATTTTAAAATTTCAGCTACGTAAATAATTGCCGACGATTTGAAATTGGCCACATTGTATTTTGTTAGATGAATATTTCTTATATGAAAACTTAGAAATCGGTTTTTGTGTCAACTATTAGTCAATTTATATGGTAAATCATTTTTTTTAGTTAATTTACATTTATAAAATAGCTTACGCTCAAGCATGTACTTTAAATCACTAAAGGTCAATTTAACCAACGTCAGATTAGACTTTTAAAATGATGTTCACCTTATATAAATGACTAGCGGTCCCCCGCGACTTCGTCCGCGCGTTTTGAGTTTGCTCCCTCCCCTCCCGTCGCAGCGTGATGTTTTATATCCTAAAGCCTTTCTCAATGAATAAGCTATCTAACACAGAAATATTTTTTCAAATCGGTTCAGCAGTTCCTGTGATAAGCGCGTTCAAACCAACAAACTCTTCAGCTTTTTAATATAATTAGTGCAAGCGCACGTTGTACTTAAGCTGCGAACATTATTTTGGTGCGGAGTTATGTTAAAACTGTGATAGCTCCTAAGATATTTATTGGATTCAAATGATATAAAGGGCAACTTTGTTTGAAATGAAATGCTCGTGATGATGAATGTATTTATTTTGATAAGAATAAATACCTGTGTGTACAATACACCTCTAATAATGATGCATTATTTTTTTACAAATTTATTAACATAAAAAAAGGTTGTAGTAAGTCAACTATAAAATATAGACTTATGCTGTCGCGGACTTTATTATAGAACTCTTAATGTTGAACAATATTGTCATACATGATTTTTGTGTGACTTTAGCGGTTTCCGCAGCGTACGCAGCGGAAGCTCTCAAAAGGAATATCTTTCTCCCGTTTTCGCAACATTTTTCATTGCTGCTATGGTCTTGCGAGTCGTATCTTTATGTTATATAGCTTAAAGCCTTCCTCGATAAATGGACTATCCAACATAAAAATATTTTTTCAAATCGGGCCAGTAGTTTCTGAGATTAGCGCGTTCAAACAAACAAACAAACAAACTCTTCAGCTTTATAATATTAGTATAGATTGCCGACAAATAGGAGACTTTTTCAAATTAGGCGACTATATCATCATCATCATCATTATCAGCCAAAGGACGTCCACTGCTGAACATAGGCCTTCCCCACAGTTTTCCACAGCGACCGATCACAAGCATGCATCCAGTTTGATCTATACAAGGTCATCTGTCCATCTTACTGGTGGATATCCTACGCCGCGTCTTTAGTCGAACGGTCTCCTAACTAGAACTATTCCGCCTCAACGGCCATCAGATCTTCGCACTATGAGCCCTTCCCATTGCCACTTGAGCTTACTGATTCTGAGGCGTTAGCCGTAGAAAAATAAAGCCTTAAACTATTACTTATCCTAAACCAACTTTTATCAAAAAATACAAGTGATTTTTCCTCCCCATTTCAAGTCCGCGTACATTGCAATATCAAATATCAACACGAAGCAGGGCCGTAGAATGGTACACCTTATATCTCAAGACAAAATGATATTAGACTTGTCTTGTCTATCATTTACTCGGGGAAGGTGTATGCCACTTTGTACTCTCGTTCGCCCCTTAAGACGTTAAAAGTGAGATTTGACGGAGCAATAATTAAGGAGTTCCTTGTAACTCTCATGAGGATTTTTTGTCGATTTCTTAGAAATGTTAGCGGGAAAATATGTAGTGTGTTGTTAACAAGGCGAAAACTTGAGGTTTTTTTTGTAACACGTGCGCAAAAAAGCCACAGTTTCTGTTAACATGAATGTTGTAATAATAATGTATATATAGAGAGACACTTTAGTAATAACCTGACATAGTGTATCTAAGACACTTTCACACTACAACATTTAGCAGTGATGTAGTCGCAAAATGACAATCGTTACACACTGCGCTACTTTTAGCATTGATACAGTCGCGATGCTAACGCGCGTCAGCGTCGATACAGTCGCGATGCAGAAGCTGGAAAGTGACAAATTATGTACTGAGTAACAATTGTTTAATTTCATCAAGAATTCCTGTGTGTAATGTTTTCTTGTTTCAGGCAAATTACTTGGAAATATCAAGTTACGAAATATGAAAGCGTCAAAATATGTCAGATGGCTAGTTGTGGCCTAGTTGTATTTATTCTTAAACTGATACGAAAATAACGGTACACAAGGAAACCTGCCCCCCGATTCAGAACCATTCGGTTACGGATTGGGTTACGATTCGATAAATTTTAACTTAAGCGGTTTCCGCAGCATATGCAACGGAAGCTCTCAAAAGGAATATCTTTCTCCCGTTTTCGCAACATTTTTCATTGCTGCTGTGGTCTTATGAGTCGTATCTTTATGTTATATAGCCTAAAGCCTTCCTTGATAAATGGACTATCCAACGTAAAAATATTTTTTCAAATCGGGCCAGTAGTTTTTGAGATTAGCGCGTTCAAACAAACAAACAAACAAACAAACTCTTCAGCTTTATAATATTAGTATAGATTAAAATATTGAACACCAATCACATACATTGCTTTAATCCTAAAGTAAGTAATTGAATTTATGTTATGGAAATCAGACACAACGGTGGTACCACAACCAGACCCGAGACAATATAGAAAATTATGATTTCTAAATTGAGCCGACTGGGAAATGAACCCGGGACCTCGGAGCGGCGAAGCCTTGAAACCAGCGTGTTTAGCTACACCACGGAAGTCGACAAAGGAGTGATATTGTTCTGTTCTTAGACTAACTTCCGGTTTTAAACTGCCTAAATATGTTTTGTTTAGTGTTATTTGCCAGATACTTAAAACGAAATGACGTTCCTTCTTGAAATCGTTCATGTTCGTATTTGTCTATTGTTTGTGTGCAAAACAGGCTACTAATTATCCTCATATGAGTTTTCAATCAACAAAGAGACTGAAACTCATAATCATTAGGTATATTAACTCAATGCTCTAGGGATCAAATTCACGTTCTCAAAAATAATTCCCGTAGATTTTAGGTAGTAGCGCTTTACATTCATTACCCGTGGAAAAAAATATGAGAAGGTATTTTAATGCGCTTAATACCTTAAGCCTGTAATTAACGTGAGAATACAGACTACAGGGTAAATAAATTTGATGTATGGAATTCGATATTGCGGCTGCTGTTTTCATACTAACATGTTCAGGCAGACGGATCGATGTAATCGCTCAAATTGCAACTCGTGATAATATCTCCGCCATCAATATTCAGACATGAATAGCGAATCGAAAAACACGCTAGGTGCAATCGAAATAAACTCTCGCAAATTTCGCATTGGCCAATTTAAAAAAAATGTTAATATTTTGCATTGAACGGAGTTAATTTTTTGTTAACAAAGCTTCTGACACGAGGGAGATTTTATCGACATTTCCGATGCTAAAACATTTAACAATCTGAAATTAAAAGTTTTAAACATAATTAAAGGTAACCTGTAAACATACGACGGCTGGAAAAAGGCCTCTCCTCTAGTATGAGGTGGTATAATCAATACTTCATCACGCGAGTTCAGTGCAGCTTGGCGAAGGGAGTTTGCAATGCAAGCGACGAGCCTTTCTGACAGATTTTATCTATCCACCCTAGGCTAGGCATAACAGCTAACATCAAACGATACTAGCCGGTAGTAGCCGGTAACCAATAACCTTTACATGCCTTCCTCATTCCGCTTGTAAATATACGTTTCCTATAGGGACGGATAGGCACCCATTCAAACGCAACCGCGCGTAATTTGCTTAACTTCAGCATCAAACACTTATTTATGTACTACCCTACTTAATAACAAATAAAGATATTTGTATTTTGTATTTGTATTTGTATCACTATCAATACACTGCCACAACTGCGCTTTGAGCACCTCAAGAGACTTAGTTAAAATATTTTAACGGATCATCATAAATACGTGATTGTAATCAACAGTAGACCTTTTTTGGCTAATAATTATGCTGCTATGTTAATAAATGGAAGTGGATCTCGTTATGAGTGTTACCTCATGTCCTACTATTTATAACACGCTTAGCTTAGTTTAGAACCATGGGTCATTAACTATAACCATTTATTTTTGGATTGAATGCGTTACCAATGATTCAGAGCATCGAGGTACGTGCAATTAAACTCGCTCCTTCGAAAGAAAGCAAGCTAGTGTGATGTGTATTTGTAAGTTATGATGAAGGAAACTCTCTGCCGTGTGTAGTGGTCTGGAATATCTGGATTTACGCGCCGTCTCTGGCTGAAACTCTAACAGGATATTGGTGATGCACACAGGGTGTTGAATATACCTGTAGAACCTTCTTAATTTGCAAAACAATGTAACCAACTTGAGGTGACAGTATTCTTACTTGAAGATATCAAGCTAGATTTTCTAGACAATTATATAAAAATAAAAATATGAATTGCATCTAAACGGAACGAATGCCACTTGTGACACCCCCCTCTGTGGGAAACATTAAAATATTTTGAATATTGGACATCACATACCTACATTGCTGTGATCCCAAAGTAGCCAATGCACTTTTGTTATGGAAATCTGACACAACGGTGGTACCACAACACGCAGACCCGAGACGATATTGGAAATATCGTTTTCTACATTGACCCGACCGGGAATCGAACCCGGAACCTCACGAGATGGCGACGCTTGAAACCAGCGTGCTAGCCACTCGACCACGGAGGTCGACAATCATCGGAGTCGTTATTACATTCAGATACTACAAATAAAATAATGAAAAGTTTTTATCAGCATTTTAAATAAATATTGAAAATATTAATTTGTTTCCTTCATATTAAAATATCCTAACCTTTCCACGAAGATGAAAAAGTAAGTAAGCTTCCCAAAAAATACGGACATATCATAAATAAGTACACACACAGACCTAACTCAACAAAAACCTGACCAAATCACAAACGAGGAAGGTAATAAAAAAAAGTAAAAACCGACTTCAAAACCAAAATGCACTAAAAAGTATTAAATAAACTCTTCACCATTAAAGGGAAAGGAATCCGTTTTAGGCAAACAATTTCTTTTTGGAGTCGGTGCTGTGATAGTTGATGCTTGATGGTCAAAGTGATGGCACCGACTCCAAAAAGAAATTGTTTGCCTAAAACGGATTCCTTTCCCTTTAATGGTGAAGAGTTTATTTAATACTTTTTAGTGCATTTTGGTTTTGAAGTCGGTTTTTACTTTTTTTTAAAGTTTATTTTTTTTCTTCATTTTTAGTGATTACATAAGAGGGGGGGGGGAGTTGCACCTTATGATTCTATTTTTTAAGAAGCTACGAATTACCTATCATAAGTTCCGTCATTATAATTACTGAACTCCTAAGCGTTAAGGAGTTCCACCATCAGCTCAGCCCCACAAGATGTTGACTATCAGACGTAACAACACGTCAACATTAAGATTCTAGTAAAGAAACACTATACGTGCCTTTAAAATTTGAGGGTTTCCCTCAATTACACCAAGATCCCATCATCAGATCCCAAAATGGAAAAAATGGGACCAACTAGAAGGTACATCCTCTAAGTAGGCGAAAAAATTTTTCGATTCGGTCGACAAACGACTGAGATATGAGGTAACATACATACAAAAAAAAATAATGTTATAAAAAAAAACATACAGTCGAATTGATAACCTCCTCCTTTTTTGAAGTCGGTTAAAAAGGAAATCTTTTCATTTGTAAAACCGGACCGAAAATCTGTACGAAAATCCGAGGTTTTCTCTTCAAATATTTCCTGCAGTGTATTTATGACGTGTGCAGTACAGCCTTCAAAGGGGGTCAATGAACTGTAACCGGAAGATCGACAGGACCGAAGGGTTGACGGGACAAACTGAAAACATCTACCCCATGAGGATAAATAACCATAAATAAGATCAAAATGCCTGAACAGATACGGAATAGTGCTGACAAACGATTGAGTTGAAGACTCGTTATAAGTAACTAGCGGTCCGCCGCGACTGCGTCCGCGCGTTTTGAGTTTACTCGCTTCCCTCTCGTCGCAGCTTAATGTTTTACCGACATAAGTATTCCTCGATAAATAAGCCTTCTAACAAAAAAAGTTTCTTTTACAATCGGTCCAGCAGCTCCTGAGATTAGTGCGTTCAGACAAACGAACAAACTCTTCAGCTTTTTAATATTATTAATGTATCGATAGAAGATAGTACTTGCTTAAATCTTGTTTTGCCTTTAAAAAGTACCATTCTTGCATTAAATATCTGTCTATTTAGCTAAAACTTAAATCGTTAACTTAGTTGAAGGAAACCGAACTCGTAGTATTGTGTTTGTAACTCTGAAGATATTAACAAAACCAAACGCAAAGATGCTTAAATTGTTTAACTATTGATAAAGAAAAATCATTAACTTCCCCGTGCAGTACCATTAACATGAGTTTACGGCGATTTTACTCGCTTTTTGACGAAATGAAAGAGTTAATAATAAATTATAGCTCTGCAAGTGACCGCTAGAGGCGCTATACAATTTTCCATAGACTTTTTTACGTCGTCGCTAGCGAGTAAACCCAACGTAAACACATGGTAACGGTACTGATCTCCGTTAAGATTGACCATGGTGGTCAACTTCTCCAGGATGGTCTTTTCTACATTATCATTAAACAAATACATCGATAAGACACAATACATGACATCGACAAGCACAACACTACACCAGAAAGCGTTTCTTTCGAATGGGCTCGGATCAACGCTGACTGAAATGACGTGACATTAATTTCCTTACCTTTATCTCTTTCGGTATATTTGTTGTCTTTACACTTTGGTGCGGAAATCGTTTCTTGTTTATCTTCAAGTATTCTCAGTGAAGTTGAATTTATATGCCATTTTCATGTGACATTGGACCAAAACCGGTTTAAATCCTAATATGTATTTGCTCTGAACTTTATTTTGACGACCTCCGTGGTCGAGTGGCTAGCACGCTGGTTTCAAGCGTCGCCATCTCGTGAGATTCTGTCGATTCCCTCTAGATCTTTTCTATATTGTCTCGGGTCTGGGTGTTGTGGTACCACCGTTTTTTTCTGATTTCCATAACACAAGTGCTTTAGCTACTTAGATTGGGATCGCAGCAATGTATGTGATGTTGTCAAATATTTATTCATTTATTTATATAATATACTAGTGGTCCTCCGCGACTTCGTCCGCGCGTTTTCCGATTTTTTCTCGCCTTTTGAACCTTCCCTAGACCTCCACGAACACTTCAAGACTAAGATAAGATAAATCCGATCGGCCGTTCTCGAGTTTTAGGGAGATTAACGAACAGCAATTCATTTTTATATAAATAGATAGATAGATATATTTTCCATTTCAATTGTACTTCAAAATCAATGAAAAAGTATTTTTTTGTAAAAGTATACATAACAAAAAAAAACCTATAACATGCCTTCAAATTTGGCAATATGTCCACGGAATTACTGAAACTGATAACTAATAAACAAACAAAAACTCAATTACAAACGTTTGGTGAATATGGAAAATTTTTACGATTCTTTATTTGGAAATACTTTAGGTAATATTTCCACCACTTTTCAGCGTTTTTTTAAACACACGCATTTGTGAACAAACAAAATGGAATAACAAGTACATGTAAAGCTATTTTTTGTAAAAAAAAAACATCAATTTGTTTTAAATTGAAAATTAAATTACACGCAGCTGTCAAGTACGAGCCAAAAAAGTAATTGCATGTGAAAAATAACAAACAGACATCGCGGAACCAATGCTTACAATAAAACAATATCCTGTTACATAGATTTTTAATAGAAACTTCCCAGTTACCAAATCCATAAAATATTTTTCAGAATGAATACGCCAAAGATTGAAAACGTCTCTACCAACTTCATTCCTGAAACACTTTTTTAAATGTTTTATTAAAACTAAAACTTTTCATCCTGTTTTATACTTTCGCATTGAAAAAAAACATCGAGCAAACTTTAGTACTAACATAAAGAGCATCGGGCGTCTGTTTGAATGACTCTCTCGAGCAACAAAGGGGGGCTATTATGAAACTTACACACAATCGCCATAAAGCTATCCTTGGTCGGAGCTAGCAAGCAAAAGGTTCCCGCATCGTCAAACGCATCATCATTATCAGCCAAAGGCCGTCCACTGTTAAACATAAGCCCCCTCGGTTGTCTACGTATCATTTAGTCAGGTTTGCCTTGAGGTCAGTCATATTTGGAACTTTGAAAAGAGTATCGTGTTACTATTGTGATACCATTAACACACAATCGTAATGTAAATATTGTAAATAGGATCCATTGAACTACTGTTACTAGCGCATAGTTGTGACTAACAGCCAACAGACACCACGAACAGTTTTTGTGCTCCATGAATTGACACCACTTGTCATCAACTCATGCATTCATCATGTTCGACATTCAAATTTTAAGGTCTTGCCATAAATTTGAGATACATTTTTTGGTTGGCAAAGGTTCTCTTTACGTAAAAATGTAAACTCACTAATGGGATCAAGCTATTTTTATTTAGCTGAAATTGCATGCGTGGCCGACTTAGAGTTGACGATGGAGGTTCATTCTAATGAAGCCTGTAGACTTTACTTTGAATATATTCGGCATATTATAAATGTGTAATCAATAATTAAATTTTAATTGTCACTTGCACGTTTGTGAGCAGACTGAGCACATGTTATGTTGACTTATAATGATATTTTTATTAATAAAAACAAGACACAGTAAACTGTGTCCTTGCAATTAAACGTTTGGTTTAAGAAACATTAAAGCGGCTTGTCAGTTTTCCTTTTTAGCTCGGATCATGATCAATTGTTAAGAAGGAAATTATTTAAGAATATAGTTAACACTTTTCAATGGGTTAGTTAATACCCCTGTCGTTTCGGCTAAGCTAGCGCGAGTCAGTTTCGGCTTAGGCTTTCGGCTGCGCAAGGTGACGAGTTCCGAACTTACCGCATTCTATTTGTCTTTTACGGCCGCTATCTGGCAGGTAAGTCGAAGTTTTTTGGGGTTTCATTGATAATAGAATATAATTTTGAAGATTGTGTTTAGGGCTGTAAAGAAGTTTTTAATTTTACCGGCTAGCTCTAGCTGGATGGCTTGATTTCATCCGAAGAAGGTTGTTTACTTAGACTTTATAAATAAATAAATATACGCCAGACATGACACCAATTATCTGGCTTAAATGAAGGGATTTTCTTTCTTGTGTTACGAATACTATACAACGACGGGGGCGTGTCTCATAAATACTTCAATACATATGTTAAACATCCAAGACTTACAAACAAATGTAAGTGCTCATCACATAAACATTTGCCCTGTGCGGGATTTGAACCAGCGATCGCTGGCATAGTAGCCAGAAGCGCTAAGCATTACACCAAACGAAGTATAATTAATGTTACTTAGCCGCTGGGGCAGAAGAGTTCTAGATTGTAAACCCTTTGACCAAAGGCGCAGCGTAGGAAGTCCACTGACAAGATGGACATATGACCTTGTAAAAGTCGTAGGATCACAATGGATGCAGTCGCTGTGGAAAACCGTGGGGGAGGCTAATGTTCAGCAGTGGACGTCTTTTTGCTGATAATGATTTGTCTTATTAAACATGTTGGGTCCATGAGAGCATTTCCTAAGTTACTCACTAAGTTACATATCAGTTAAGGCAACTCCCATTCCTAAATCTAAGTCAGTACAAACATACTCGTAAGTAGACCGCTTCAAATATTCTTAATTATAAGGTTTTTAAAATTTACATTTTGATACGGAACCTGTTTACTTTAACTCTTATTCGTATTGACTATTTTATCCGTACTTTTATTTTGTTGCCCTTTGGACGTGCGCCACCAAGATTGGTGTAGTTTTTCTTTTAATCTAGATTTAGAGGGAAAGTTTATTTACAGGCGTGTCTAACCAGGGCCAATTCTCATAATTCTTATAATAAAAAAGTTCACCGATCGAATTTAATTTTTCCGAGAAAAAATATTTTTCGATTTCTCAGGGTCACGATTTTTAAGTATTTAGATTTTGTTCGCGTGATATTTTTACTGGATTTTTCAGGTAAAACGGTTGAACTCGCCCTGTTGAACTTACCACATGAAAAAAGTTCGATTAACGCGAGAATCGGCCTCCAGGATAGCTTGCACTAACGCGTAAGATGCTCCTTTGATTAACCAAGCTTGCCGGAAAAAAGATATATTATCATGGATAAAAACTTCTGGGCCGATTTCAAAAAAACTCTTTGTGTTGGATAGCTTATTTATCGACGAAGGTTTTAGGCTATAAAACATCACGCTGCAACGGGAGGGGAGGTTGCAAATTCAAAACACGCGAACAAAGTCGCGGGGGACCGCTATCATGGATAAGAATTTTGATTGCATTTAGTTGATGTAGCAAGCGAAACAATGATAGAGCTCTATCGTAGAAGGTTATAACTCTGTATTTTTAACCGACTTTAAAAAAAGGAGGTTCTCAATTTGAACGTATCTATGTTTGTATGTATCTATGTTTGCCCGCGAATTTCTCGCGTTTGGCTGGACCGATTTTGATGCGGTTTTCACGAAAGTGTTTGTTACACGAAGGATAAGTTTTAAGTTACTATTTTAGTTTAATCAAATACATTGTGACTTAAACAATAACTAAAAACAACAAAAAAATCTTATTCATTAAAATTGAACCGCCTTAAAAACCCTAAAAGGACTTAAATAAACTTACAGGAGAAATAAACTCATTTGCAAAAAACGTTAACGCACATCATACGTCAACATCAAATGAGTTTGTTTCTCAAATTAGCGTTATTTTAGTCCTCTAAGTGCTGATTTTTCAATAGTCAGAGAGGAAATATTTATAAAGAAAATAAGGTCAGAGTAGACGCAATCTGAGAAGCAACATTTTTCATGTGATGAGACCAGCGGGCGTAGTCAGGAGGCGATTCTCGCGACAGTCGAACTTTTTTCGTGTGTTAATGCGAGTGCGAGTTTAACCGTTTTAACTTAAAAATCAAGTAAAATATCTGCACCTAAAAAACTATCGCACAACCAAAATGTAAATACATAGAAATCGTGACCCTAAAAATCAAAATCCTTTTTTTCTTTGACAAAGAAAATTCGATCGGTGAACTTTTTTCGTATACGAATTACACGAGAATTGCCCCCATGCCTCATTTTTGACATTTCGCGTCGACAATTTCAATTTTATGATTTTTTAATTCATCAAATATCATTTTAACTTACGTAACTATATCTTTAATAAATCTTAAAAAATAATTGTAGTTTTTAAAGCATCATTCAAAAATTCTTTTCAATCAATAAATACACGAAAACACCAATTTTGTCTCAGCATTTTTCGAGCGCCACCTGGTGGTTTTACACGGAACTATGTCGAGACTTCCGACACAGAGATAGTAACATGTCTCTGGATGAGACGCATGTTTCATTTAAGAATAAAAGCATCACCGACAGATGTCACAAAAAGGAGTAACTCTTTAAAATTTTAACAACACTTGCACAACTTCCGTCGTAAGTCAGAGTTTTTTATCTTACGAGGACTATAAACGAAAGAGGCGCATTTATAATGAGTACTTTTCACTTAAGTTTTAAAATAATATACTTGGGAAAACTTTATCAGAGCTTGGAGACCGACTTACTGACTTCAAAATAAAAATATAAAAACTGAAGTCAAACTTTATTATACATAAGTAATATTTTATCATATTATCTACAAGAAAACATTAGTCTTATGTTAATGATTGAGCTAAGACAAAACATTTTAGACCCCTTACACACTGCGACTTTTAGCATCGATGCAGTCGCGCGTTTTGAAAACGCGCTTCGGCATGCAGTTGCGCGTTAGCATCGATGCAGAATCGTGACTGCATCGATGCAGTCAGTATGCAGAAGCTGGACATTGACAAATTATGTACGGTATATTGTATAATAAGTAATAAGTCTATACGCAATCTTTTTCTCAATGAGAATAAATAACATGATATCTGTTCAGCGTGAAGTATGGATTTTATTGTATTTATGTATAGTTTTATTTAAAAAGTATTTATGTAAGTATATGTAGTTCATTAATTTTGTTAGTTTTTTGTTATGTTACGCCACCAGTTCAACTGTCAACTGTTTCTGCCTCACCCTATGGTTGACTGGTAGAGAATGCTTTAAAGCATTAAGCAAAAGCATATATATATTGACGACGGCGTGACTGCATCGACGCTAAAAGTCGCAGTGTACAAGGGGTCTGAGACAACGTAAATAAGTACTTAATTTCTTAAGTGCAAACAATTTTTTTTACAACCGCCCAAGTTTTTTTTAATGATCGCCTAAGTTTAAAAAAAAATAGAATTAAATTGAAGACTCTTTAAAACCCAGCATTGTTCGGACAACATACGTCGATGAGTAAGCAAGATGCCACGAATGCCATCCTTAGCCGACCTGAGAATCACTCGTAAATCGTTAATGCACTGGCGAGATGCTAATATTATAAATACACTTGCTTGCAAAGAAATCAAGCTACGGTCTTTAACAAGCTTAACTAAGTAAACCTTTTGACATTAGTTAGTTTGGCTGTGGTGTTTTCCGCACTGAGCCTCACGATTGGGCCATTGTTCGTATGTCCCTCTTTTCTATTCTAACCAATCCAGGCTTACCCAGAAGCCTAGCAACCTGTTCAGATTACCTAGGACTTTGGGAAAGCTGCTGGGGTTTTTAGAATATTTGCCCGTTGTTTTACCACACTTGTGCACTCCTTGAGCACATTTTGTGGTGTTTCTTCTGTCTCCATGCACCCTCTGCGTAATGGGGGTGTCTGTGACCTATTTTGAAAAGGTGTTTGTTTAAGAGACTATGTAAAAGACTACATATAAGTGACGTTATCACAAGCATCGCCGTGCTTCGAAAGGCACGTTAAGCCGTTGGTCTCGGCTAATATTAGTTGATATAAGTCGTTAGGCCTAGTCAGAGGCCTAATAAGCGGCTTGATAACATCTGAGAGCAGGGTAAGTCGGTTGCCTTGCAAACACCAATCCGGACTAATGTCGTGTCCATTACGCGGGCTCAAACTACCTCATAGTTGAGGTAAGGCCTTTGCCCAGCAGTAGGACGTTACATTTACTATATTAAATACACAACCATCAAAACGCATTAAAAAAAGTTTGCGATGACTAGTATAAGCCGTTTTACTTTTGAAATGTAACTGTATCAAGAAAACATATTTGTTGTGTTTTTCCTAAAATATGAAAGCTCTTGAAATTTATTAACAATAAGATGTCATTATATCATATTACCGAAACAAAAACATTTTGATTTTTCAAGGTTATTTTATGTGTCCTGTACACATCAAAGATTCATTTTGAGTCTTAATAAATCGAACTTCTAGAACCAAAACAAGCACCGTGTCTAGCCGCCAGAAATATCGTCCATTTTCCATGCTCGTCAGTACATTTGATGCAGAACCGAGAAAATATTGAAATTGTTTACCATAAACTCTAAAATACGATCATGGTTATGAAAAAGAATACATTGAAGCTCCCTTCAAGCTGTTGCTGAATTTGCTGCTGAAAGGGGATATTATTTTGCTTTGTTATTGTTTGTGTTATACACTTTTCACACTCTAGAAGTATTGCAAGTCTGGTCTGTGTTAAGATAAGGATACTTTTTACATGCAAGTTATAAGTTTTTAGTTTTCATAAATAAAGAAAGGAATTCCGTTAAGATACGTGTTGAAGTTTAGTAATAAAAACATATTTATAACATTATAAGGAAAATAAGAAAAGCCTTAATAGGTTTGTATGGTTTTAGGTTATGGTTTGGTAATAAGTAGTTTATTCACATTACCATAAATTAGTTTCATTTAATTGTCCTTAGAAATAATTATAAATTATTAAATCCAATTTATTTTTTGTAATTATAAGTTTCAACCAAATAACGTTTAACTATTGAACAGAAGACAAATAACATGTCCCAGATTTAGATCTCATTTGCCAAAAAACTGCTTGGTTACGCAAAAAATTATCAGTAGGGTTATACTCAAAAACTTGAATTCGATAAAATAAAAAAAATAGTTATTGAAATATCAAGCTTTCAAACAAATAAAACGTATCCATCAACGGTTTATGTAAAGCCAGATTCTCAAAAGCACTTTATCACACATCGGCGAAGTTTCCAGACTTTAAACAAAACAGAACACTTTAATGCCCCAAGTTAATAAATCCCATTTTCCAGCGGAATGTTTGGTTTCCCCATAAAATAACGTTATGGTTCCCTTTCTTCCTTGCGAGATGCCAGAGAGGACCAAAGCCAATATAAATTCCACGCCGTATTATTTCTAGCGAGTCTATTGAAAAACTCAAGAGTTTTGCTTATTCTAGCGAGGTGCTATTTTAAAATGGCATAAAGTTTAATACAGAATGGTTATCGGTTTGCTTTTTAAAAGAGAATAGTTGTGTAAACTTGAGCTTAATATTGATATGTATACCGACTTCAAAAATAGAAGGTAATCAATTCAACATATATGTATGTGATATCGGCAGAATTAGATAAAATTTCAGTATGTTGATATATTAGGGCTTCCCAACACGTGTGCTAATTTCGTAACTACGAGGGTCAAACTGAAAGTTCTTAGAAAATCAAAAACTGATTACATTAGCCAGTTATTAGTTTCATTATATCTTTTCAAAATATTGTCCACTGACGTCAATACACCGCTGCATGCGATGGAACCACTGGGAAAAGCACTTTGCCCACTCGTCCTTAGGGGTCTCTTCAATGGCATCGCGATACGCAGCCACCGCTTCTTCAGCATTCATAAACCGCTTTCCTTTAAGTTTTTCTTTAATTTTTGGAAATAAATAAAAATCACAAGGCGCGAGGTCGGGGCTATACGGCGGGTGACCCAGTAATTCAACGTTTGATGTCGCCAAATAGTCGATCGTTCGCTTGGCGGTGTGCGACGAGGCGTTGTCGTGGTGAAGGAGGATCCTACTGCGAGGTCGTTTCTCTCGAACTTTTTCCAAGACAAGTGGCAAACAATTGGTAGTGTACCATTCTGCAGAAACTGTTTTTTGATCCTCTAACACAATTGTTGCGAAATGACCTATCCTTCCAAAGAACGAGGCCACCATTTTTTTTCCCGCACTTCGATCTCTCTTCACTTTAGTTGGCAACTCCTCGAAAGGAAACACCCACTGAGCAGATTGTCTTTTGGTTTCAGGATCATAACAGTAAATCCAGCTTTCGTCACCTGTTAGTATGTCGAACACAGCATTTGAGTCACCTCCGTTAAATCTTTCAATCATTTTACGGCACCAATCCACACGATGGAGTTTTGAGCCTTAGTCAAATTATGAGGTATCCACCGGGCGCAAAGCTTCCTGACCGCTAAATGTTCGTGGAGGATTTTGTGCACTTGACTCATACCGATGCCTAAGCTTGTCCGAATCTGCTGATAGGTCACTCTTTTGTCAGTCTCTATCATACGCCGCACAACACAGATGTTATTTTCAGTCGTCGCCGTAGAAGGCCGTCCCTCACGTACATCATCAGTGAGATTAGTGCGACCACGTTTAAACTCATTAAACCAGTTGTAAACAGTCGCACGAGATGGGGCTTCATTGTGAAAGGCCAATCGTAGTCTATCATAACTTTCTTGTTGACTTAAATGACATCGAAAGTCATAAAAAATCATTGCACGAAAATTTTCTCGTGTCAAATTCATGTTGACGTGACACAGACAATTTTCAATTTGCCGCCAAATCGTAAAACAAATGACAAATGAATGAAATATATACTCAGTAATATTGGCAAAGAGTTCTATTTTCAAATTTTAGAATATTTTTTTTATTATATTGTTTATAAGTGGCCAGTTCTAAGAACTTTCAGTTTGACCCTCGTATACCTTTATGGATGTTTGTATGTTTGTCCTCGCATTTATCGACAACGAGATGTCTATATATATATGATACTTTGTGTACATGTTTTTTTAGTTTATGTATTTGGTATACTTCAAGTTAAGGTATAGTGTGAGTTTTATGAAAATCGGTCCAGTAGTTTTGTGATATGGGTAACTATATGACTAAGTAAAATTAAATAAAAAGAGGATTTAAAAAAATACCACCTTTAATAAACAGACTAAAAAGTTTATAATAACAAATTTGTTTTCTTTTTAGGAAAAACGAATCCCATCAAAAACAATACTTGTCAAACGCCTGAAAACACGTGTAAATTCAATCGCCTGAAAACACATGTAAATTCAATTATTTAGTGCGATGGCCAAGTCTTAATATATTTATATAAAACATTAAAGAATTTTAATATTGTTATGCGTCACTATAAGATGCTGTTAATTATTACGTAACAACTTAATGCTTCGAGTACGGAGATTCCAGACACAACTGATTTTCAATTGTTATGGACCACGATCGTGGTCTTAGAGACTGGACGTAGGTATTTAGACAGAAAGTCGCTTAAGTAGAGACTGAACATGGATCTCCCAACTATTTACCGCAGAACAACTGAGTTGCGAGACTTGCTTTTTTTGACAAGTATTGTTTTTGATGGGATCTCATTTCTTTTTGTATTTTGTAGAGAGTTCTACTTTTTTCCTTTTCGGTACCTTCTACTTATTGTATATATGTATATCTACCAGCAAAGAATTTTCTTAAAGCCCTCTCTCTGACTTATGAACTTTTCTTATTTTTGAAGGTAGCCTTCCGTTTTCTCTTTTGGGTAAGAATTCTGGGCACATCCGAACAGCATTCAATCGCTCGCGCGTATGAGCGCGGCTGGTGCTCGCTCGGCGACATTCACTTTTTCGCGCTCCCCGCCACTGTCCCCGCCTGGCACCCTCGCGCCTCGCTAGCACCGCGCAGCGCGTAGCAACGGCCCGCGCTCACTCGCTAGCATCGTAGCGCGTGGTATAATGATTAACTTACAACCTTACGCACTCGTAATAAGTACGAATACGCACGTAGGTATGTTTTTTGCATTAAATAATTTAATTTACACGTGTTTTCATGACGGGAATACCCATTTTTTGCTCGATTTGGCAGGGGCACTACCATGCGCCTATATTTATATGGGTCTAGCTTAAACCCGCGGCTTCGCACGCAATAATAATAACTGCCGTAAAACATCGTTACAAATAAAGCCAAAATTGAAAATTTTTACGGAAGACTTGGCTGTATGGGCTTAATTTTTTTTGCGGTCTTTTCTAGATTTTTTAGTTTTTCCTTGATTCATACACCAAACACCACTTATAGTCCAAATTTGAAGCTTCTAGACCTGACCTTCTAGTCAGTGAGTGACAAAATTAATAAGAAATTCGACTCGTTATAATTCTTAGAATACTGGTTCTAATTGGATGAAATTTGAAATATACCGTGTCTTTACAATACCTGCATGGTTACTGAAAAAATTTAGTCTCCTAGTTTTATCCGCAACGAAGTTACAGGGGGTCGAAAATGGTCTGAATTGCTTCGAGAAAAGGATGGTACGGCCGTGACGCTTTTTTGCTCGACTTGGTGGGGGCTGCCGTGCCCCCAGATACACATGATGGAGCTTACGTACACCAACAACATTCACGTGCGTTATGCACCGACTCCGAAAAATTGGTTTCTCTCAAATAGAAGCCAAATGCGTTATTTTTAGCTTTTAAGTCAATATGTTGAAGAGTATTATTTTTTTTAAAATACTTTGTTTTACGGTAGTGAATCAGAAATAGGGGCGGTTAGAACAGTAATGGATCACAGCTTAAAATGTACAATGTGTTAATTTTACACTTAATCAAACTTTTAGGGAGTGCTCTCATGATTGTTTTGAACAACTTTTGCAATGGGACCAACTTCGAAATCGAGAAAGAAAAATCTGCTGTTCCATACAAAAGCTCATTTCATCTCGGAGAAAATGTATGGAACCGCTGATTATTTTTCTCGATATTTTATTTTATTTTATTTTTATTTTTATAGAAACGATGTACAAAACAGGTTACACACAATATTTTAAAAACCAAATGTGGAACATCCTAAGTAACAAGTTTACAACCCTTAGTGTGTACATACTATTATAAATAATTTAAGCAAACTAGACGCTAACTAAATACAACATGATACAAAAAGTAAAACTAAATATACAATAATTGGAGTAAAATCTAATCGTTATAGCTTATAATAAAATAAAAAAGTAAATTTAAAAACAATAAAATAATTCTTAATCTATCTATCTCTAAACTATAACCCTGGCAATATCTCTCCTGAATTTATATCGACTGCTATTAAAAATATCAATGTTTTATATATAAAATATCAATATTGAAGTTGGTCCCATAATAAAAGTTGTTCAAAACCATGAGCAGAGCACTTCCTGAAAGTTTGATCAAGTGTAAAAATACCACATTGCATAAGACAAAGTAAATTCATGTGAATATGTTTGATTAATCATTTTACAACGCATGAATCACCATAAATAAAAGTACTATGACTTGCCAAATTATTTTTGAAGTTTGTCTGGAAGAGGTATTTTATGTATAACAGGATTGGATAATATTACGTTAATTAATCAATAAACTACAAAGGCACATAATCAACATTTACCAAGCCCACATTAAAGCCGGAAAGTTGCGAGAGATTCCTCGCAAATTAAAAACATCGTTTCACTTGACCCGCGTTGACCACCGGCTTTTACTTACCAAACCACAGTTAACCACATAATGAAACCACTACCACTGTTACTTGGTATCTACTTCACTAAACGTAGCTTTTATCAGGAGGTCAGTTTATACTAGAAATGTATAGGTTGAGATGTCTTGGAGTGTTGCGAGGGGAAATGAGTCACGAGAAGTATGAAGTCTTTGTGATGAGCGAGGTATTGCCGACGAATGCCTGCTAAACTGGGCGTATTTTGGAATCACTCGCGCTAAGACGGCGTGTGATTTCATTAAATATTGTCTGGTAAAAATGATCCTGGATTTTTTCGTTGATTTTTAATTCGTTTTTAAACGATAATCACATGCCATATTTAAACGTCTGATTCAACAATTCGGTAAAACTAGAACGACACAATCAAAACTTTGGAACCACTCGAAATTGTCACAGATCGATTATTATTGTATACAACAAATAGAAAAATAAATCTTAATTTACACTGCGTTTGACAGCACTTTTCAAAATCATGCAATAAAATTATTTGTCTATTTAATATATATTTTTGGACTTTTCATGTTTTTAATACTAAATAGTGATAGATAATGTGACACTTACAATAAAATCCTCATATTAAACACAAACTGTGTTATGTCTTTTCTATGCTAATTAAGACCCAACAATAATCTTGATTCGATAGCTCATTGTATTTCTATTGAATGAGTATCGTATGAAAAAAATTTGAAGATGCATCAAAGTTTTTTAAGCATTTTAATTTAGGTAATATTGTATCGAGCTGTTGTATTTGTAAGCTCAACTGATTCAATTCCATTCAATTCATTTTATTTGCATAAAACATGGTAAAAATACATACACATACAAATTGTGGTGTTTATAAATATATTTAAGTTCAGCATGTTTTGTCTGGGTAAGACGTGAAAATTTTGTTGGGCATGCTAGATTATAAGTTCATACAATGTTAACAATATGGATTTTCATAAAGATTAATGTCAGATTTTAGAATTATCATCAACGATGTCTAAGTATTTCATTCAGTAATACACTAAATTTTAATTATGCCATGAGGTTTCTTTATTTATTTAATTAATGTTAAAGTTTGATCATTCAGAAATTCGGAAATAGTATATTAGCATTTATCAGTTAATATTTTATAAAGTTTTTTTTTTAAAATGTGTTGTCCAGATTTTTAAAAGTTGAGGAGATGAGGAGATTAATTTGTTAAAAATCGATCTGATCTATAGAAGACAATCGCGGCGAACTTCTTTTCATCGCCTTCGGCAGCCCAGTCCACATTTAATACTTACTTTCTTTCCGTTATTATATCACCGGTCAAACCTTTCTTGGAATTCCACAAAAAAATTAAGACTAAAATCAGCCAAATCAGTTCAGCCGTTCGCGAGTTTTAGCGAGACTTACATAAAAAACGATTCTTTTTATATATGTATATTAATATGGATTTATCTTCGTTTTCAAATAGTGTGCGTCTATCGATGCTCTAATCGTCCCCTCATCCAGATGCCAGGCACGCCAGGCATCCCAACAAGAGACAGTTAAAATTACATCCGCGATTAACGCACTTATTTCCCAGACGATTAGGCCGATTGGCGCGAATTAGCGGTGAATCGCACACAGGGCCTGCGCGTGAGTCGAACTCCGCGTCAATTGCGCCGGGCGGGACAGCCTTAGATAGTTTGTTAAACACTTCATTAGGTTTTTCTAATCAGACACAGATTATTAAGGCATTTTGCAGTTTAATCCAAATTGAAAATTTCAATTCAATCTTCAAATTGGCTGCCATGAACAACTCTATTTAATCAGTTCGCACGCTTATGGCCTACAGACGCTTCCAATGTGGTAAAATGAACTTCTAAACTAAGCGAGTGTAAATTTCGGTTTTGATAGGATCGAAATAGTAGTTTTTGAGATATAGCACATTTTCAATAACCGCAAACATTACTTTGTTCTTCATACAAGCACATTGAAAAACAAAGCTAAGTTTGCTGTCAACAAAATATTGTGGTATTTTAACTCAGTGGAAGTGAGTGGATTCCCTAATTCAGTTAAAGTTGGCAGGGATCTCTCAGTGCGCGAGTCCGACTCGCACTTGGCCGGTTTTTTTATTTCGATTTGGTAAAATACTCACAATTTTCCCCAGAGAAACTGGCAAACTCAAAGTCGTTAAATTAGTCGAACCACTTCATATTTCTCAAGTCCGAGGAAGCCAGATTCCCCTTTTTTGTTAATTTCGCTAGAAATTCAATCCCGTAACGCGATACCGGAGTTGGTGGTTTCTTTAACGTTTGCCTTCTTGCTCAAGTAGTATTTTGAGGTTTCTCTTTGCCTCACTTTAACTTAAGTAGCTTTAGAAATAAAAGTTATTGGCAGTCTATAAAGTAGTTACACCGAATTCTAATAAGTAGGTACGCTGAATTTTAAAGAAGTTGTTTTGTCATTCAACAACGTAGATAAAAAAATTACAACAGCTAACTAAGCAAAAGTTTTCAAAGATAAAATAATAAGGTAAAAATATGACACTGTAATTGTTAAAAAAACATTCGAAAACAAAGAAAAGTTATTTGTAACTTTCGGTGCGCAGTGCAAAAAAATAAAATCTGTTTTTCTTTACAAGTATAATATTGTTTACAATTTTAGCAATACTTTTAAACGAAAAGATCCATTTAAGAATAAGATAAACACAAAACCCTAAACATTCAACGGTTAATTGCCTATTACTTATCGATTTAGACTGCATTTTTTTTTAAAAATATTTTATTTACTGATAAGTATTGTTTTAAAAGTTATAAAAAAAATGTTGCTAGCCAAATTACCACAATATTTTGTGGATAGCAAATACAACTTTGTTTTTCGTAGTATTTGTATGAATAACAAAGTTTTGATTTCTGTTATTGAAAATGTGTTCTATCATAAAAACTACTAGTTCGAGCTCGTTCAAACCAATTTTCGTTGAAAGTCTTTGTCAAGATCTACATCATGTATATTTGTTTCAAAATTTTCACTTGCTTTATTTTAAAGTTTGATGGAGGGAGGTGGGGGGGGGGGGGGGGCATTTTACCACTTTGGATGCATCTATCTCTCAAACGTTAGACTTTTAGAGACAAAAGTGTTAGGAACATCGATATCATTTTAAAAGACCTATCTATAGCCACCCTACATGCATAGGTTTGACCACAATTTTTTTTTCTTAGATTATAGTTTCATATATGGGAGCACCCAATTGGGTGTTTTGAACAATAGAGCGTCTTAAGTATTATTATATTTTATTTTTAGTATGAGAATTGTAAAGCGGTTAAAGGATACATCTACCTTCTGAGTTTCAACTGTGTAATACTAATAGTTCAGAATAAAGTAGCTGTGAAATACGGACGGAGAGACAGACAGACAGATAGACCACAAACAGACTTGACGAAACTATATGGGTTCCGTTTTCTGCCATTTGGCTACGGAACCCTAAAAACGGACTATAGCCCAACACTATGTGTGCGTTGCGTTTGCGAAATAACTGGTAAAAATCATTTCAATGGTCATTCATTGCTAAAATAAACTATCCGAAATGTCCTTAATTGAAACTGTGTTTATCGAAAATGGTCACCCCCTTCACTGGCGACGCATCAACACCACACATTTGCATTATTCAAAGCCATGTATAACCAAACACATCCCAACAACATGCCAAAATTAACTCTGATCGTTTAATCAACGGACCCCTTTGCAAACCCCTAAAAATCTCTAAAACTTCTGAACAATTATGCTTACGCTATTACGCTATGCAAGGCTCAGATTTCAAAGGGTGATTCAGTTGGAAGAGGGGAAACTGAGAACTTTATTTCTGAGTTTAGAATTATACGGAAAATAGCACGTTTAGCTAAGGGCTGCTGGTGTCTTAAACAGTGGTTATAAGGATTATTTTACAATGAAAATTTATCGTAGGTATATGATAACTCTACGGATGACTTAACAATTCCTTCTTCAAGTTTAATACAATGCGCTGATTTGTTATTGGATACTGAAAATAGACAATCTTTAAACGGGTAGTTTTACTCTGATTCTCATATACTAATTGTCTCCCTTGGACGTTGCCAAATTAGATAGTGGGTAGGATTTGAATACGAGTTGTCGTGCCATCATTTAACAGTTACTCTTTACCGACTTAAAAAAACAGGAGGTAATCAATTTAGTGTGTGATTTTATTGGAATTTTATAATGTTGGAGTATGTTGATCTATGAAAGCTTTTGAAGCAAAAAATCGTCAGATTACATGTATGGTTGATGTTTGTCTACGGATTGCTCAAAAACGAGAAGTCGAAGCGAGCTGTTTATTTTTAGATCAATCAATATTCCAATATTGTACTCTAACAGTGCAAGTTTCATAAAAATCGATCCAGTAGTTTTAAAGATATGGGTAATAACTAAGAATCACGCAAATAACTGTCGCTTTTTTTTCAAACTATTTGACAATAACCACAATTCAACGAACAAACCAACTGTATACATTATCTTTTGTTTTAATCCATATCCATAAGCGTAACAAAGTAAAAGAATATATTTATTACTTGCAGCCTAATAATTGACTAAGCATTAATAATGCGATTCTTTCCGCTCAAAAGATTATTAGATATAGGTAAACAGAGTGTAATATCGGCTCGCTCTTTCAAAGTCTTACTTAGCTAATAATAAGTATTAAGGGATGTAATATCTGAAATATTAAGGACAAACAGACCCACTGGGGGAATAAGTATATGAAACATCAAACAAAATGCTCGGTGAATGAAAAACACGCAAAGAATATGGAGTTAGGGGAATAACGGATTGGTTGTGGCGTAATAAAAGTATTTGTCAAATAAAACATATTTTTGCTTGGAAACTACACGACTTTTAAAATGAAATGATTTTATAAAGCCTTCACATTTCATTACAAAATATCTTTTTATGCGAAAACTGAGGTAAATTTTACTTGTAAAAAAACTGTTAGAGACAAGAAATCGAACTCCATGTCTTTTGTCTGTCTGTCTGTCTGTCTATCTGTCTATCTGTCGTCCTGTTAAAATTATTTTATCTCAAAGTCTAACATTTGTAAGGTAGTCGCCCCCTCCTCTACTTTTTGAAGTAAGCTAGCGTAAATTTTGGCAAAAATAAACGATGTAAATCTTTACAAATACTTTCAACGAGATCGAACCTGTAGAAATCTACTGATTCGATCTCTGGATGTAATATCTCAAATGAGGTATTACACATTTTCAACAACCGCAAACTTAACTTTCTCCGTACAAACACTAAACTATGAAAAACAAAATTATATTTGCTGTTAGCAAAATATTGTGGTATTTTGATTTATTCGCATAAGTTTAATTTGGCTAAGTGGAAGCAAGTAGTTCAGAGCAAGTTCTCAGAACACTCTGTACGCGAGTTAAACTCGCACTTGACCGGTTTTTTATTTACTTTACACGTGGGTCTCATAATATCATTAAATTACCATATCATTATTATGTACTCTCTTTTTACCCTAAAGACTACGAGTCAACTAAGTGTACACCAAACAATAACTTGTTTAGGAGAAACTATTTGTGACGGCTACAATATCTTTGCAACTTCCTTAACACCAATTGCTAGAGGCAATCCAGACCTTGTTTTCTACAAGATAGAGTACAAAGTTGAAGTGGTGTTGTGGAACAATTATAGCAGTTTACAAGAGGAAATTATCGGCGATAAAGACATCTGGAACACTGTCGCGGGCCATTTTGTTAGGTAGAGTTATTATGTAACTTGTGCACAATCGCTATACGATTACAATCACTGTTAAAAGTATTTAAACTTCTTTCTGCCTCTATAAGTATAAAAAAAAATTACACAAAGACCTCACTGCGACTTTTAGCAGCGATGCAGTCACAATGCTAACGCGCGTTAGTATCGATACAGACGCGATGTAACAGCTGGAAATTGACAAATTATGTTCTGAATTTTGGCCACTGCATCGATACTAACGTGCGACTGCATCGATGCAGTCGCGCTTCTGCATGATACTAGCGCGCCGCGCCGCGTCTGAGACAGACCCAACAGCCTCTTGGCGGCGATAGGGAGTCGCCACTGCTGCCCAATCTTGAGGCACTGGAACAGCATCCATGTTGGTTCGAGACTTGCCTTAGTCAATATTAAGTAGGTCATATTGTTTTGTGTTACATCTTTTAATGTACTAACCCTACTCGTAAGATATTTTCTGTATCTAGTAACCCAACCTATGAAAAGTAATTTCTGTAATACTCTTATTATTGCGTGAGCGATGCTGAAACGCGTTTTCAAAACGCGCGACTGCATCGATGCTAAAAGTCGCAGTGTGTAAGGGGTCTAAGATCGTGCAATTGAACCCAATTCAGGGTTTTGATCGGTAAGCGACTCAGTTTTACTGTCAAATTAGCAATTCGTATTGCGATTTATAGTATTTTTGTAAAATTATTATATTGATATCCGTTTAGACTGTGTCGGAATTTAGTTGCCTGGAAATTGAAAGGCTGAAGTTGGATCACAATACCTCATGTCTTGAAAGTAAAAATGGCAGTCACATCGGCACTAATGTTTCAGCAGATTATTCTTAAAGGGCGCCAAAACCTGGAAATGATTTCTCAGGAAAAATACTGTCATTATTGCATTAAACATTTGAAAGGTACGTAGTTAGTTAATAACTCTATTCTTTGAAGTTTGTAAAATAATGTACTAAGATCTTAGAAACTTGTTTTATGTCTTCGTTTGCTTGACGAATAAGTTACGATGAAACTCTATGAAACAAAACATGAACAATGTTTCTAATTTTTCCATAAAATTATGTATTAGTGTAGGTATTTCTAAGTCAAGTCTAAGTGATTTTCACGTAAGTACAAATTGTGTTCTGCTTAATTCTTGGTAACGCATTATTTTTTAAACTACAAAAACGGTACGTCTACGGTTAAGTTTCTGTATAAATTAGGTACCTATATTCTTCATTAAATTTTCAGCTTTGTTGGGTGTGGTGTTTGCTTTATTCTCAAGTGGCAATCTTTATTGCTATTCATTGGGTTGGTTAGTTCGGATTGGCTAAATATTCAAACACCTGAAACATTCTGAAGAAGGATTTACCTAAAAAGTCCACTAATTCTAGTTTAAGCACAAAACGAATACCAACCACCTACAAATAATTAAGTTGCATAAATATACACATTCATTGTATATCTGTACAAAATCATTGAAGGGATACGAATAAAGCTAAATAATAATAATAACATCTGGTAAAAAAGTACGAATTACTGTGCTTACCTACAGTAGTTCAGCTCTTTTCAATTCGTCACATCCTTTGTGCAATCTGTTCCATCATTTTATTAATAACAGCACTTAGACCATCCACAGCAGACCTTAATTAACCTTTCAAACGGCACACCACAATATGCAGAATCACCACAACCGGTCCGAAATGTCCAGTTACCACCCAGAATTACTATTGTGTTTTCACAATAAACGAAAATTGACACAGTGCAGACGAACAGGTTATTAAAAATTCCATTAAGGGATCACTGGCGGCGGTGTAGAGTTTTTAACCTATGCCCAAGGTCACACAAAGAGCCCATTCAGTTCTTTTCACGTGAATATAACCTGTTTGAGGGATATGAAAGCGCTGAAATGCCTTCGCGCGGTTGTAGGCTGGTTTTCAGTGGTCGCATCTGGGGGGTTAAAGGTCTTTTGTTTGTCTCTGTCCGCTTTTTGGTGAGCTCTATTTGTGTGTAGGAGGGTAAATATTAACAGGTACCTATGCATTAAGTTGAGGTGAGTTATAAATGTTACATATGTGATATTTTTTGTAACGCTTCCATTTACAAAATGCTTAACTTATAAAGAAATTAACATAATATTAACGCACATAAACACGATGTGCGAATGAGCTTCAGTTCAGCAGTTAATTTAATTTTTTTTTTTTTGAACAAAAATATGACTAAAACGCTTCATTAAGTGACCAGTACGCAATTTTTAGGGCCGAATGGCAAAAAACCGAACCCTTATAGTTTCGTCAAGTCTGTCTGTCTGTCTATCCGTCCGTCCGTATGTCACAGCCGTATTATTCTGTAACTATAAGCATCACACTGTTGGAATTTAGCAGAAAGATGTATTATTATTATTATTATTATTTTATTTTATTTAACAATACAAATACAAATTTACTAAATTGCCTCGCAAACCACTTTAGTGATGTATTGTGAATCAGCTTAACTCTTATTTATCTGATAATAACATAATAAATGACAGTCAGTATGGATTCCAACTGGGCAAGGGTTGTGCTTCTCTCATATCTTCGTTCACTAATGAAATTAACCAATCATTAAATGATAAGAAGATCGTGGTGGCTGTATTTTTTGACCATAAAAAGGCCTTCGACACCCTGGAGCACGAGACTCTGCTTCAGGCTATACGGGAATGCGGAATAGAACAGCCTCTGTGCCCGTGGTTCGGCTCGTACCTGTCGGGGCGCTCGTACAGAGTGCGCGTGAGCGGCAAGAACAGCGCGCCGCGCGCCGCGCCCTTAGGGGTGCCCCAGGGCTCGGGGTGCGGCCCGCTTGCGTACCTCATGCACGTCAACAGCCTCACCAACGTAATCCGTCATTGCACTCCTTACATGTTCGCCGACGACCTGTGCGTGCTCAGGGACGGTACTGATCTGCAGAGTATACTAGAACTCGTGCAACGGGATGTCGACAGCATTGTTAAATGGTCCCACGATAATGGAATTGTATTATGTGCTCAGAAAACTAAAATGTTGATTATAAAATCACCTTATTCTCAAATCCCTATGTCAAACGATCCCATAGTTATAGCTCATTCTTATGATTGTCTACGCAAAGGCGTCAATATTCATTGTAATTGCATTCCTATCGAAAGAGTATCCAATGTCAAATATTTAGGATTAATAGTCGATCAACATTTCTCCTGGTCTGACCATATTGATTATATTTGTAATAAACTTGGAATACTGTTGGGTAAATTTTATCACTTAAAGAATAGAACACCTCGAAGTGTATTGAAAATGTTGTATATGACTTTAGTAGAATCCGTGGTGTCATATGCTCTCGATAGCTATGGACTGACCTTTAAATCATACATAGACAAAATTGAAGCTTTACAAATGAGATTTCTAAAACTACTTGTGAATAAAAAGACAAAATCCAATTGTAACAATAACTACTACCAATTATTTAAAATCTGTAACATCTTGCCAGCCAGTGTTAAACACAAATATCTTTTACTAACTAATAACCAAGGGCGTCGGGAGCGTATGACACCGCTGCAACACAGCCAGCTCACTCGAGCTGTTTCGAGCGGCCGGTATGTTGTACCTAGGGTTCTAAACTACTACGGAGATCGTACACTACAAAAACGCTAATCCTGTTAATCGCTTTACGATTCTCATACAAAACATTAAAAATAATGGCATTCAAGCTCCCATACATAAAACTAAAACCAAAAAAAAATCTGTCAAACCTATCGTGTCCCGTGTCTATGGATAGGTCTTTAAAGTCTAACGTTTCGTAGCTAGACGCTTCCAAGGTGGTAAAATGGGCGTCCCCCCTCCCTCTTACTAACTTCTAAACTTAGTGAGTCTAAATTTTGAAATAATTATTTAATGTAGATCTTAACAAATACTTTCAACGAAAATTGGTTCGGACGGGATCGAACCAGTAGTTTTTATACCATATTTTCAACAACCGCAAACATAACTTTGTACTTTATACAAACACTTTGAAAAAAAAGGTAAATTTGCTGTCAACAAAATATTGTGGTATTGTACTAAGTGGAAGTAAGAGGATTCCCTAATTCAGTTAAAGTTGGCAAGGAGACCTCAGTGCGCGAGTCCGACTCGCACTTGGCCGGTTATTAATGAATCGATTTGAAAATAGCATGCTGGTGTGCTCGTTATCTACACTTCATCGTCATCACCATTATCAGCTTCAGGAAATCCACTGCCTAACACAGTTTTCCACAGAGAACGATCACAAGCGGTCCGTACCCAGTTCGATACTGCGATGTTTGCAAGGTTGTCTGTCCATCTTGTCGGTGGACGTCCTACGCCGCGTCTTTGGTCGAAAGATCTCCAACCTAGAAGTTCTGCACCAACGGCCATCAGTGTTACGCGCTATGTGCCCTTCCCATAGCCTATGGAGCTTACTAATCCCTTCTCCTCATTTCTGATTCGATCTCTTAGAGAAACACCGAGTGTGATTTTGATCGAGCTTCCTTATTAGGCCCATAGTAAGAGACCATTATTCATAACATTTGGTTGAAGACATTCGTCTTCAGACACTGAGGTAATTGACACGAGAAGACACTCTTGTGTGATTTCCCGATCACTGCCCAGCTAAATTGGATTCGTCAATTGACCTCTTTCTTAAAGTTGGATCTACCTAATTAGATTATTTATCCCAGCGAGATGTACTTGTCGACACACATTAACTGAATCCATTTAACATAGTCTTACAGCTAAACCCGTTACATGCTCACGCTGTCTCCTGTCTCCAAGACCATGGATCCCAATTAATATCAAACAGCGGTCGTGCACTTGCGGCCGGTTAAAGGTGAACGTACATTTATCGGAGCCGAACGCGCCGAACGAATCGAAGTCAAGCAGACCTCGCACACTTAGCGACCGAATCGGACGAATCGACCGCGTCGATTAAGTCATGAGATAGCGCTATGAGCGACATCTAAGGTGAAAGTGAGTAAGAATTGAATACCCGGCGAGTCGTCCGAGTCAACCGCATTAGCCGCGCCGAATCTGATGACTTCATCCGAATTCGTCTAGGATTTCTGGGGTTCTTACAGATTCGGACGATTCGACGCGGATTAGTGTGCGAGGATTCATTAGATTTTATATAAAGAATCCTAAAATTCATTTCGTTCGGCGCATTCGGCTCGGGTAAATGTGCGTTCACCATAACAAGCACCACGTAACTGGTTTGATCTGGTTTGCGCCGGATCACCGGCCGACCTGCGACGCCGACAAATTGACTTACACGTCACTTACACTACACTTCCAGTACACGATTTCTGGATGGATATTGAGGTTATGTTTGTAACCATCAAGTAACATTAAGTTGGTAGGAGTCCTGTGAAAAATTTGTGTTTACTAAATAATTATGTACGTTGTCAAAACGACATGTGTATATATAAATATAGCTTTTAAATAGCATATAAGTAGAGTTAAAAATAGAACAGCAATATTTATTTGTAGAATACTCAGCACTTTGAGCGCGGAGCTCTTAAACCAATACCTAGCATAGGTAAATGAAAATAAACTAAAAAATCACGGAACTTACAATATGTGGATCTAAATATAAAATATAAGTTACGGCTACAATAATGTTTGAAGACATTATTTTTCTAACAACTGCATTGGTTGGTAACAAACTGAGTCAATAATGAATTTTTAAGAAATGACTCGTAATTTTTTCCCAAAAATAAAGCAATTAGTTTTCATTAAAACTATAAAGATCCTTTAAGACACGCAATAAAGAACCCAAATTATAAATAAGTAAATCAATTTTATTAAACTCTTCTAATGAATTATAAACAATAAATCACTTGAGAAGTGAAGGTATTTTAATTACTTCATTAGTTAAGTGCTATGCGAAATTTTACCACTTATATTTAGAATCCACTTAATTAAGCTTCAAAGATCACTAAAAGCAATGACTGAAAATAAAACAACAAAAAAACATTTAAATCAAGCAATAGTAAAAAATATTTTTATCCTATTTAAGACAGAGGTTTTAAGACATTTTAAACGCTAACTAAAATAATGACAGACAAAAAAAAACATTGCAATCAATTTCTTAAAGAAAATAATGGAGCTGACGTTGCGCTTTACAAATTCCATTGGCTTAATTTTCCACGTCATCTATTTTAAGATTGCTCTAGCCCCTGATAATTTGTTAGTAGCCGATAATTTTCTCGCCCCTCCCCGCAGCTCAAATCTACTGCACCCAAATAATTTATTCAAAATCATCCCAACCCTCATAGGAGTTATAGGAGTTCCTTATCCGCCTTCCGCAGGGTGATTACGTAACTAAAAAGCGGTAGGAAACAGCAATGCAATCAGAGTGAGGCATGGATGCCTGGTAATTTAATGCGCTGCGGACTCCTGTCAATATTAGTATAAAGAGTTATTTATCGAGTTTGTAAAATCCTAATAGGTGCTTACTTTAAGACCCCTTACATACTGCGCTACTCTTAGCATTGATGATGTCGCGATGTAGAAACTGGAAATTGAAAAATTATGGACCTGTTACATTTTTATTTTAAAAGTGTTTTGTCACTATACAAACTTAATAACATAAATTCCACTTGCAAAAAGCAACTTTGACTGTGTTGCAGACGAGGAAACGAACCCCGTGTCTTACGCTATCCGGGCGTATGCCTATATTCCTCGTCTGTCACCCAGCCACAATAGCTTTTTACAAGTGCAATTTAAATTATGTACTATATTTTGGCGACTGCGTCGATACTAACAATACTAACGCGCGTTTGCATCGATGCAGTCGCGTTTCTGCATCGATACTGACGCGGGAATGCATCGATGATAAATTAAATATGTTCATTGCATGAGTCGCGATGCTGAAGCTAAGGGGTCTAAAGCGTTAAATGTTATTTCATGACATTATTTTATGGATATAATAAGCAATGCAATCCGCCAAAATTGAGTTAGGTACCTACTGTAAGAAAGCGTAGCGTTGCTGTGATCACGGATATATGAAAGTGTGCTTGTGTCACTGTGATCTGTGATAATTTCCTATGTAAATAAATGAACAATAAAACCACTTAACACTTCAAGTCAATCCTCTATTCTGTTATGTTCTTAATCAATACTTATTAATATTTCACAAGATTCTTGAATTATTATAGCACACGCGAAGGTTTGACTGACAATCGATATGACAAACGTCTATCAATATTTACTTGAAAAAATACTTTTCTACATTTTAAATACGAAGAGTCGAACGAACGAGACGTAGAGGTTTTACGCGTAGCTTGAAACCTCCACATCCCCCCCGGTCGGTAAAATTTCAAAGCACAGCTGTGAAATTTACCTATCAATAACTTATAAAACCTACCTATGTGGGAATACTATTTACAACACAGCAATGTCTCTTTAGGGTTGCAGCTAGCAACTAGTAGGAACGAAATGAAAATAGAAATATCGTTCAAACTTCAGCATGAGAAAACCCACATAAAAATCACACCCCATAGTTAACATTGCTGTCTACATATTAAACCAAATCAGACATTTCAATGATTTAGAAAAATTTTACTACCTACCTAACACTATACTGAATAAATCAACCAGTCAGACTTGATATTAAATATTGACAACTTGTGAAACCAGTGAATCCGATAACACATACAACCGTTTGAGTATCCAAGACCTGTGATGAAAAATTCCCTCACTAAACTCTTCCCTCTCATTTATTCCAACTGAAAATATAATAACCCTTCATTTCTTTACTAAAATCTAACAAACCTTGCAATCATTTATTGTGTATAGTATCCAACACAGACACCACCCAATCGCTATGCGAATACAAAGGGCTTACACATAAATAACCACTAAGCTCACTAACCTAACTACCTCCTTATCTTTATAAAAAATTCCATTATTTATATAAAATTACCCCAAAAATAACACGCCTAAATCTTCCCTACATCCTTGGGTGATGACTGGTAGCCATGAACTCCTCTTATCACAGCTTGGATCCCCAACGATGTATCAATAACAACATTGATATGAAGTATTAGCTAGAACAAAAACAAGTATTAGAAATTGAATCTATCTACAATGCAACTAACACTAAAACACAATAACTCACCCTATGTTTACAATAACTTATTTCTGTAATCTTTAACTAAATAGATAACTACATAATTGAATACAATTAAAAGAAAATTATAATTTACAATGAAAATTGTTTGATAACACAACTGACATGACATTGTCAACGTCAAAATCATAGATAACTCGTATCCCTCAACTTTTAAAAAAACTATTTGACGACTTGGGTTTTAATGCCGTTTAAATGATCATTTGACATCTTGTGACGACATTCCTATGATTTGGCTGTCAATTATTATCAACTAACCCTCAACTTAAATGGTTTAAACCATAAAATTATTATCCCTTTGGAATAAAACGACAAAAGCGAGATGTCACTAGCAGCAAACTGTGTGATAAAAAGAAATGGGTAGCAGAACCATTTTTGTCAGATGTCAAACACTTGACCGCCCTGCAGAAGCTCGCTGAAAATTACGTGCATTTGATTTTTATATTTAAAAGTGAAATTGTGTATATTTTGGAGAAATAATGGATCTGAAACATGGTGACTTGATCGGTGATTGATTATTATGCATTACAGCGGCATAACCCCAACAAATAATCATTTAACAGGTAGATTAGTCCAAATCGAAGCCTCTTAATATACGACTTATATTTAGCAATGCGCTACAAATTAAAAGTACGCAGTTTGATTATTCTATTCTACAAACGTTAATTTACGTAAAAAATAAAGACAGAATAACACAGGGAATGTATATCGACGAATATTTTGTATAATGAAATAACATTTAGTTTTACACGAGAGCTGCATGTTCAATATTTTGTGTCGACTGTTAATCATGTAGTAAACTACTATATTTAACTTAGGAACATTGTTATAAATCACCTGATCGAAAGGTTATCTCATTTAAAGCTACAAATGTTACTTACTTATGTTAGTTACTGACATCTTAAATCGGTTTCGTTTGACAGCTTTTACTTGTCCTTCTATTCCGATAGGAATATTAATTTTATGTTTTAAACATATCATGATGAATGACATATTTTCTAATACTAACATCAGATACCTTTTTAATAAGAAAATTGATATTCGACAATACAGGGAGTATTCGATATGGAACTGAATAACTGAAATTCCTAAACTTCGATAGATTGTAATGGTGCTATTAAATCACTCTTTTTTTCTCTCTGAACACAGTTTATACTTTCAGCGTATCTTTCAATCTCTTTCTCAACATCTGGATAATAATATCTTTCACGGAATTTATATAACGTCTTACATAAACCAAAATATCCCATCCATTTATCATCATGAACTTCATGCAAAACTACTTGCAAAAGATTTTTTGGAACAACAATACGATTTTTATAATTATTACTGACTTTAATTTTATGATATAATTTATTATTCTGAATATTAAATCCTTTATAATTCTGACGACGTCCCGAACGTAGTCTGTTGAAAATACGTATACAAAATTCATCATTTTGTTGTTCTGTCTCAAATCTAACAACATCTGTTCTAAACAATTCCATCCGTCCTCAACTATACTCTCTTTCAAAGTCTGGTTTTCGTCTTTCTTATTATCATCTAATAATGGATTCCTACTGAGAAAATCAGCTATTACGTAAGCCTTTCCAGAACAATGTACGATATTGAAATCATACTGTTGGACTGCGAGGGCCCATCGTGCGAGTTTACCATTCATATCCTTCTTATCTTTCAACCACACTAAAGCCTTGTGATCTGTCATGACATCAAACTTCATAACCCATAATAGATGTTTAAAATAATTTAACGCCCATACTAAACATTCTTTTTCCGTTATAACGGAATATATTCTATAGAATATCTCCTCTCACAATCAGATAACTTTCTTGAAGCAAATGCTACCGGTAATAAACTATCATCTCCTTGCATCAAAAATGCTCCTAATGCCACATCACTAGCATCAACATATAATCTAGTTACTTTCACATTATTAGAAAAATGACGAAATAATGGTGGGTTTTGAATTCGATATAAAATATGGTCGAATGCTTGTTGATGAATTGAATTCCAAACGAATTTAGTTCCTTTCTTCAATAAGCTTGTCAATGGCATTGCTATGTTAGCATAATCATCAATCAACTTACGATAATATGAAAATAAACCTAAAACTGACTTAAGTTCTTTGATATTAGTAGGTGTTTTAATAGATTTAATCTCATCCATTTAATTTTATTAGGACGAATTTCTTCAGCTGAAATCTTATATCCTAATACTGTTACTTGTTCAAACCCAAACTTACACTTCGTTGGTTTCAAAGTTAAATTCGCCTGTTTAATTCTTTCTAGAACCTGTTGTAATGCATTGTCAAACTCGTCAAATGTAGAACCATAATATATTATCAATGTTAACAATTTCATTCCTATATTTAAAGCCTGCTAAAATTTTATCCATTGTTCTCTGAAAAATTGCACCACTAGTCTTCAAACCAAAAGGTAAAACGTTAAATTCATTTAAGCCTGACGGTGTTACAAAAGCTATTTTATGTTTATCAGTTTCATTTAAAGCGAGTTGCCAGTATCCTGAATTAAAATCTAAATCTGGAAAATATTTAGCATTTAACATTTGCTATAAAGAATTATGTCATCAATAATTGGTAATGGATAACTATCACAAATAACCTTTTTATTAAGAACTCTATAATCAACACAAAATCTACAAGAATCATCAGGTTTCTTTACTGAAACAACTGGTGATGCATTAGCACTATTGGATTCTCGAATAATATTCTGCTTAAGCATTTGTTCGACTTGATCTCTAATAATCCTATGTTGTTCATGTGACACCCTGTATGGTGGTCTGTGAACTGGGTTCGTGTCAACAGTTTTAATCTCAACTTCCATTAAATTACAACAACCTAATTGTTCGGATGAAAAAGCAAAGTTTTGTTTATAATCATATAATAAATCATTTAAAAGTTCTTTATGTTGCTTTGAAAGATTTAAATTAATGTCAAATTTTATTTCATTAAGCTCATAGCAGTGAAATAGTTTTTCATTATTAGCAAATTCACAAAAACAAATATAGTCTTGTTTTGTCAAAGGGACAGACCCTACCTGTTGAATCTCATTAATCAATTCTAAAGAACATGATTCGTCATGAGAATCTTTACGACAAACAGGCACTTTGCATTTACCTTAATCTACAAACTTATCTAAAAAATTAATAATAGCAGAATTATCGTTTAAAAAGTCCTGCCCTAAAATAATATTAGTGGCTAGTTTATGTACAACTAAAAAATTAATAACAAATAAATTAAACTGTATTTTACAAGTTATGCTTGCTTTCCCAGAAATGTTTAACAAGTTTCCATCTACACCTCGGAGTAACAAGTTATCTTTATTCAGTAAAGGGTTAACATTTAGTTTTTTACAAAAATCTAATGTAATTGTAGACACAGAAGCACCGGTATCTATAAGTCCTGACACTTCGATGTCATTAATAACCATCTTCAAACTTGGGAAAGAATCTCCCGTCTTCTCTGGACCTTGAGAACTTTCCGTTGTAAATAAATCTTCATGTTGTAACAGGTAACTTCTTAAATTATATCTCGTTTGGTTTGAGTTCCGATTGAATTGTCCTCTCTGAAGTTGTCCTCTCATAACCGGAGGTCAGAGTGCTGTTGTCCTCTTGTAATGGGAGATTCGGAGTACTGTTGACCTCTTGTAGCGGGAGGGTCAGAGTGCTGTTGACCTCTTGTAGTGGGAGGGTCAGAGTTCTGTTGACCTCTTGTATTAGGAGGGTTGGAGGGTGATCTCCACTCTTGTTGAGTCGCTCTGAACGTAGAATCACCAAATGGTGGTCTTGCAGGTTGGTAAGATGGCGATGCATGAGGCGTTTGGAATAATTCGCGAGATATAGGGCAATCCTCAGCCAATTGAGTATTATTTAATGGCCCAGTCAACTTGATAGGTAGATTAATGAACATTTATTTGTTATTCTCCTATAAAATGAAAGAGCAGCGCCAGAAAAATAAGCTGCGATTATTTTAGTTTTCGTTTCCTCAGGCCAACCATTGATTGCAGCAATAGTTTCGAATTGTAAAAAAAAGTCGTTAACATGGCCCGAATAGCCGTTGAAAAGAGTAGCCATTTTGGCAGTTAGTGTTACAAATTTACTAAGCTTTTAAATTCCAGGTGTTCGTTGTAGTGATTTCTTTCTCTCGTGTCCGTATTTGGGCCTTTATTTGTTACCTTTCTTGTTCTATTTCAGCATTCTCCAGCTTCCTTATAGTTGTTTGATTATATTATTGAATTTTCTTATTCTGAAATCAAAAATTGGTGTATATCGGGTCGGGTAGCGCCTCCACTGTAAGAAAGCGTAGCGTTGCTGTGATCACGGAGATATGAAAGTGTGTTTGTGTCACTGTGATCTGTGATAATTTCCTATGTAAATAAATGAACAATAAAACCACTTAACACTTTAAGTCAATCCTCTATTCTGTTATGTTCTTAATCAATACTTATTAATATTTCACAAGATTCTTGAATAATTATAGCACTCGCGAAGGTTTGACTGACAATCGATATGACAAACGTCTATCAATATTTACTTGAAAAAATACTTTTCTACATTTTAAATACGAAGAGTCGAACGAACGAGACGTAGAGGTTTTACTCGTAGCTTGAAACCTCTACAGTACATAGCTCTACCGATCTTACATTAATTTTAGTGGCACCGCAAGTCAACCTTAAATTATTTATTTATTTATTTACATAGTAAAAATGGAACCTTTCTTTTAACTTACCTCCTGCGATAGTTTAAGGTTTTTATTGCATTCTTTCGTCTCATTTCGGCACGGCAATTCGTTTGTAGATTCCAAAACAAATATTTTATCAATTTTGACATTGGCGTTGACAGCTTACAAGTATTATTTTCCCGTTGCCACAGATTACGTAGCGATTAGGTTTTTTGAGCTCAGCAATTTCATCTGTCCAATTATTTTTGTTTTGATTCTTAATTCGTTAAATTTGCTTCCAATTAATTCAGAGTACAAATATTATCGCTTTTAAATATTTATCTAAAATTAAATTAAATTGTAATAGTTTTTATTCTACGTGTCTATGGTCGTTTGGTCGAATGCAGTGACAGTGACAGTTGTTGATATAAAAGTACCCGTCAGCAGATTCCGGGTCTTTTTGCTTGGATTTTGCGTCGTGAAGTTCACATCAACCTTTCTACCGCCCAACAGTGCCACCAGCCTCAGAGATCAGTCCCCGAGACCGTTACTCAATTTCAGATCTTTTGATTAACTCTTGGAGGTCACAGGAGACGGCGTGGCAGGCGTGATCCAACAGAAGACTCGGCGCTGAAATCCGATATTCCAACCCCTTTTGAGGAGTTTTTTTTTGTTTTGGTTTGGTTTAAACCTATAACATCCTCTCCGGGTGCCTTCGGGTGCTACCTTTGCGGACTACCCCGGCCTGCCAATTCCGCTCCAGGGTCTCCGATTTCTCTCCGGCCCGAGACATCTACCCCGGTAACCCGTACAGGGAACCTTACTTTTTTAATAATACGGTGCTGCATCCAGCAGTGCCTGGCGCCCACACTTTCTTATATATTTAATTTTACCATACTTTAAGTCAAAATTATGATTGCTCCCTAAAGAAAAACTTGCTACTTATCGGCTCCGGTCTCACCCCAGAATCTACCCACAACTCCTATTGTTTTCTGCCATAGGCTAGACCGGCTATATGTAAAACATGTATTTTATATGTACCTTAATTAAATTTTATTCCATGAAAAATAAAATTCATAATTTATCACGATTTTTCCAGATTTTTCGGCGAGGTTTATCCTCCGATAGCAACTGTGATTTGTTAAGAAAATTCTAGCAACGTGTTAGCTCGTGTGAAGCGGACATCGAAGAAAATCTATGTAATATATACATAAGCATGTCAACCGATCGTAATATTTTCCTCAAGCCAATAAAGTCGCTTCCATTATAATAAGCGATATTGCTTGCAGCCGATGGCTTCTGAAGCCCATACAAACGCCGTGTCTCTCGTGGGACCTATTTAACTTTTATGGGAAGGTTGAAAAACTCATGAATAACGCATCTAGTGATAAGTAGATAAAGCTCATGTTTGTTTAGCTTTTAATATAAGTTAGTTCATTGAGTCTATGAAAATCACATGCACTTACAAATACTACAAAATAATCGAGAGCAGCTCCATATGTGTATTGATATACCTCTGTCTTTCATTTAACGTAACGTACGTTATGTACTTACTTAAAATTAATCACAATAAATTATTCAATTGTAATAATAAATTGGCATCTTTCATCCTAACCGATTGTTAAATATTTGTAAAAATATTTCCTTCGAATATAGTGAAAACAATCTCGCATCATTCTCCTCCTCCGTCGACCTCATTGGTGTAGTGGCTAAGCACGCTGGGTTTCAAGGCGTCGCCGCTCCGAGGTCCCGGGTTCGATTCCCGGTCGGGTCAATGTAGAAATCATAATTTTGGGTCTGGGTGTTGTGGTACCACCGTCGTGTCTGATTTCCATAACACAAGTGCATTGGCTACTTACTTTGGGATCAGAGCAATGTATGTGACTGACTGACCTCTTCTTTTTTTTCTCACATGTGTACCATTAGTATTATTATTATGTGTATGTTTATTATTCCATAATTATGTATTAATGTGTACGGTATTTAAGTAATATGTATGTAAGTTTATTTTTTGTTTAAATACCTATTGTAGGTTCAATCAAGCTCTCACTTTTGCCCTTCTATCACTTTCTTCGCGCCGCCAGCAATTTCTCTGTATAGACCTATGGTTGACTGGTAGAGAATGCCTTTAGCATTTAGTCCGCCATATGTACCTTTTGTTTGTGCATGAAGTATTTTAAATAAATGTGATAGTTGTCCAATACAATACAATACATTGATGATTTCACGCAGCCTACGCGTTAAAATAAGCGCTTGCATAATTTAACAGGTTTGATAATGTGACGGTGGCCCAGTGGTATAGGCATACGCCCGGATAGCATAAGACAAGTTTGTATAGTGACAAAACACTATAAAAAAAAGAAATAATAATATTCTCGTCTTGAAGTAGGACAATTTAATAACGTGATTTTTTCCAGGTAAATTTCATTTTAATAGCCATATTACGATTTATGCCGTTTTCGTAAAGCTAACAAAATAGCGCGGCAATTCGCACAACCCTTAAATCCAGCATTTAAATCTAAACCGTCATAAAACAAAGATAAAACTCGAAAAACGTAATAAAACGTCAGTCAATCGCGTGTTATATTGATGGCCTGTGGCAGGGTGGCAGGTACACAACAAAACCTAGCCGTAAATTGTAATAACCCATTAAGTTTTTCCCGTGGGGCATTGATGTGATGTAGGGACGCCACAGAAGTTATATCGATAGTCAATTGTAAATTATAGGAAGATCGGCCGATTATGGTAGAAGACTGGCAGTCGAGTTTCTGTATAATTTAATAAATAATAGACTCGATTGCATAAGCCTCTGTACTTGATCCAATACAGCGTCTCCAGACGTGCTGTGCTCAAAAGCACGCGTAAGAAGGAAAATACCTCCTATATGAATTTATGCAGAACCAATACAGGCCAGGGAGCTCATTTAAATAGACAACTGTCCATTCTCAACCAGAATTTAAACGGTCTCGACTTTTCCTTTTTAAAATAATATACTGTGTTTAAATAATTATGCAACAGACAACACACCCACTGTCGTGGCTGCGAAGTAATTATTTTTATTTTTCGAAGTAATGAATGTTTGTGTTTATCACACCACATTTGCCCCTTGCAGGATTCAAACCGGCAACGGGGGGTCGGCATAGTATTCAGGAGCTCTAACCACTACACAAAACGAGTCGTCGTGTTTATTTAAAACCTGCAGTTTCGTTACCCGTACATTCCCGAGGGATAGCCTTCTTCACCAGTCTTCATCGGTCAAAGATGTAAGATGAAAATTTATCAAATCAGAATCACTTTATGTCACCAACTGTTTGGATAAACTTATAATACATTTAAAAAAGTTGGACACCAATCACATACATTGCTCTGTTCTCAAAGTAAGTATCCAATGCACTTGTGTTATGGAAATCAGACACATGGGTGGTACCACAGCACCCAGACCCGAGACACGGTAATATTATGTCTATCAGTATTGTAACTGGCCCGTGTCCTTGAAATAAGTACCTACAGGAGCACAGTACGTTAGCATGCGATAGGGCTGTCGCCCACCTACAGCATTTTATTTTATTGCATCTGCCTACTTTGAGTTTCTATCTAGTTTTGAGATTGTAAATTTATTACTTTTTATTTATTTATCTATTAGTACAGATACTAATAGATAAATAAATAAAAACAATATGAAATATAAAATCATCGCAATCAACCTTCTAGTTTTCGAGAAAGTCGTGGACAAACATACATTCATACATACAAATATTACATATGAGTAATATTTGGCACACGTGTTCAGAAGGTAGTATAAATTAACATACGCAAAACATCGAATTGATAACGTCCTTTTTTAAAGTCGGTTAAAAAGGAAATACCAATCCATTAAGACACAAGACACAAATTACGTAGTAGGTAGGTACCTACTTACCCAATAGTAAGTCTTATTATTTTATAGTCTTACCTTTCGGAGTTTCCAGGTAATCGAAAAAAAGTTATCTCTGGGTGCGTTATTGAAGAATTCATGCAACCAAAAACAGCACAATATATTCTACTTGCCATATTAAATAGGTAGCTACTTGTACTTATTTCTAGTAAAAAATCGCGCGGTTACTGATTAAAAACCAACACACCGTCCGATTGTCACTGCGGCACGTCCGCGACTGTAGCATGCCGAGCGCATGCCGGCATCCGAGCGAGTAGGTATAGCTTGCGCGTCGTCCGTTTGTATGAAGTTACAATACTGTAGACATAATACGAGTATTACCGTGCCCGAGACAATATAGAAAATATATTTTTATTATAATTTTGCGTTTTGAATCAGTGGAATATAGCAAAAACAAACAAAAATGCTTATATTACTTTAAATTAGTGCCCTTCTCTTTGATTTTGCTATGGTTGCGTTAAAAAATATTCGTTAAACAGCTTCCTAAACTCTTTCAATCAAGGAAGAGTTTTGCATTGGCTATCCTGATTGAATGCTAGCGCCCCCCTGTCAATCTAATCTATCGGTCAGAAGATCTTTGTCGCAATATATATACGCCTTATTTGAAAACGTCACCTATTTTCCAGCAATCACTGATCTATGTAATGTCATTTTAAATCGTTAGTTTTATACTTATTCACTCTGATAAGTCTTATACGACGTTGCAAAAATCGACCCTTCGTCGTTACCTGATATTTTTTTTATACTTAGTAAAGTTAGCCTATAACATCCCACTGCTGGGCAAAGGCCTTACCTCAACTATGAGGTAGTTTGAGCCATACTCCACCACGCGGGCTCAGTGCGGGTTGGTGGAGGGGTGTTTGCAAGACAAGCGACTAACCCTGCTGTCAGATGTTATCAAGCCGCCCATAAGGCCTCTGACTAGGCTTAACGACTAATATCAACCGATATTAGCCAGGACCAACGGCTTAGCGTGCCTTCCGAAGCATGGAGATGCTCGTGATGCACGTCACTTATATGGTCGGAATGGTCACCCATCCAAACACGACCGCGCCGTAGGTTGCTTCACTGCGCTACGAGCATCTTACTGCACTACGAGCACCTTTTTTTATTCTTATTCACTAGCAATATTTCAGACACATAAATTTAAAAAAAACGCAACCTTGCTTGGTGATTTATATAGTTTTTTTTTTTAAATATTTGACAACATACATACATTGCTCCGGTTCCAAGCTAAGTAGCTAAAGCACTTGTGTTATGAAAATCGGAAACAACGATGGTACCAAACACCGAGACCCGAGACAAAATAGAAAAGATCGTTTCCTACATTGACCCGACCGGAAATTGAACCCGGAACCTCACGAGATGGCCACGCTTGAAACCAGCGTGCTAGCCACTTGACCACGGAGGTCGTCTAAAGTTTAAAATCCTATCGATAAAAAGTGCCGATAGTGGACCTCACGTTTAGCCATCGCTATGGTGGCGTCTGCCCCATAAAGTCTGGAGTCGCTTGGCACGTTTTCAACCAAATTCGTGTGTAATAACGAAAATCCACTTTCAGTTATGTTTTATACGCGCGGCCAACACTCTATTACGTCTGACCACTTCGCACACCAACTAAGTTGAAAGACTCTACGAAAGTATGAAGAGAGCTAAGTTTCAAAAGCTTAGTTATGCGTCAATCATTTGTCAGTCTTACGAAGAATTCCCATTTTCTCCTTGAACTACACACACCAATAAAAGTTTGTGATCAGAAGCATAAGCTAATTCAATTTTTACAGATGAAATAAGAAACCAAAAATTGCGCACGGCTGGGACTCGAACCTGAAACTTCAAGCTAACCTGGCGTTTGACCAGGCTATTCTCATAAAATTGAGCTACTGTGCGGACCAACAGTCCGTCCGTGTGAAATTTCTGGTCCCTTATGGATACGTCATAACGCGTGACGTCAGCGCTATCTACCCGTCTGTTCTTAAGTAATATAAAATATGACACTGTTAGTGTTAAAAATATTCTAAACCATCAGCTATTTTAATTATTTAAATGTATCTCTATTAGGAAAACATATAAGTTGTGTGATTTTTCAAAGTGATCATAAACTTTTTTAACCGACTTCAAAAAAGGAAGAGGTTATTAATGTGTCTATTAATGTAAAAGTTCAGATGAGTAAATAATACAAGTGTAATATTTTAAACGGACATTCTACTATCTTTATAAAAATGAAAAGAAAACATACATAAACCAAAAGATAACTCACCGTTATAGACTTGCAGCAGCTAAACAGTAAGCTTCTGATTTGCTTGTTAAAATAAAAATTAGATTTAGCTTCTAGAGCCTAAGTCGTCTGAATACCGCCCACACTATTATCTGCCTTTTGGAATCTATTTTGATTCAATTTAAGTACCTACTTATTTTGATAAGGAGCTTTAGTATTTATAAGCACTTGATTACCTCTAAAGCTTATTTAAACTATTTTGACCTCCTATGGTTGCTTTGTCAGGTCGCTAATAAAATTATTTAGACTTTTTTTCTCATTGAGTTTAATAAAAACATTAATACAAATTATCGCAAAACTTTAAATCAGAGTCAGAATAACATTATGAACTCAAGTCAGTAAACGTAGTTTCATTAGACAACAGTTTGTTTCTCGCCCTAGTGACGGAACGGGTCAATCGTTTGTTGACTAACGGTCATTTCCTATATCCATTTTTTTTTTAAATGTTTGACACCAATCACATACATTGCTCTGACCCTAAAGTAAGTAGCTAATGCACTTGTGTTATGGAAATCAGACACAACGGTGGTACCACAACACCCAGACCCGAGACAATATAGAACATTTTGATTTATATATTAACCCTACCGGGAATCGAGCCCGGGACCTCACAGCGGCGATGCCTTGAAACCAGCGCGCTTAGCCACTACACCACGGAGGTCGTCAAATTAATTTATCTGTGCTTATGCCTTACTAGAGATAGAAATGGATAGCTACCTAAATCTAAATTTTTTGTCCCTATAAAACTTCTGTCAGTACGATAGTCTATTTCCGACCGAGGAGATCCTATCTCCAGTCGAGGAGCCTATGTACTGTGACTTTAGTTTGTATATCGACGGTTCCCGGGCTATTTGTATTAAGCGACATTTTGGGCGAAATTGACTTATATACATATTCGGAATCAGCGAATTTTTCCGCGTCGTTTGAGCTGGGTTTTGTGACGATCTGAGCACTTTTTTGTCGCTTCATACTATCGCATTTTCGGAGCCCATTTCGCACTGCGATGTATGTACCGACACAAAATTTTGTCAAATTTAGGAACTGTGTACTTAAGCTCACTATGAAATACCAAAGAGTTACTTAAACTCTCATTCCTGGATCAAAATTTACAGGCAATGTTCGTTTAACCAATTAGCCTCACCTTATCAATATTTTGAAATGTCGCTTCATACAATTGGCTCTACCTTATGATTATATATGATTGACGCTTAATAAAATTGGCCTTTCCTTACAGATACATAATAATGTCGCTTCATACAATTAGCTTTACCTCATAAATACATAAGAATGTCGCATAATACAATTAGCTAGATACTTGAATTTACTAGATGAGGTCACTTGAAACATTAGGTTTTTATGGGAATTTTAATATGACCACAAAAAACAAAGAAAATGGTGAAGGAAAATAAAGTGCAGGACCTAAAAAAATATATGGTGATTCCGTTGCCTGAAACGGTAACAGTTTTCAGAAGTCACTGCCCAGCTGAGTTTAGAATACTAAGTACCCTTAATAAATTTAAAATAAGTATGTATGTATGTAGTTCGTTTAAATCATTTATAATGAGACTAAAGACTACTTAAATAAAATACTGTTAACTTGTGATTCCTATACAATTGTGATAAAAAGGTTAATCTGGTAAACTGGAAAGTTACTGTAGTTCATAAAGATGAAATAAGAAACCAAAAATCTTATTTCATCTTTATGAATATAAAATATGACACTGTGAGTGTTAAAAACATTCTAAAAGCACAAGTTACTGTAGTTCCTAGCTGATGATAATTAAAATAAAAAGTACATTTGAGCAATACAATCTGTTTTATTTTTCATTTCCTAATTATTTTTAGGATAATAATTCCTAGGTTCCTTTAAATTCAACAATATTTTAACTGCCCCTTTCAGTAAACTTCATTACTCAGGCACGATTAGGAACAAATTAGTAATCGGCGTAAGTAAATCGGCGCTTAAACTGAATAGGCCATACACGAAATTGTATAGTTTATGGCATTTAAATCATTTAGTTCAGCTATGAAATATGAAAAACTCTTCAATTTAAACCATCTAACCTGGAGCTATTACATTCAGTACTAGGTGGTTAGGTCATTTAACCTGGAGCAAGTATTAAACCTAGGCGGATAAGTCACTTAGCCAGGAACAACAAAAACTAATCTTAGGCGGTAAAATCATTTAGCCTGGAACAAAAAATAAAATAAAAGGATCATTTTGCATTAAACGACATGTATCTTCGTTAATAATAGGAATATCAGAAAAAAAAACCTATATTAACCTATATTATGCAGACTATGTAACCTAATCAATAAATTTCAATTTTTTTCTAAAATTTTACTAGTTGCGATAGTTATGATTTTTTTTTCAAAAATCAGAACGTTAAACAGCTCTGGTGTAAAGTTTACAAAATGTCGCTTAATACAAATAGCCCGGGAACCGTCGATATAAAGAACGGCCGTAAGAGGAGCAAAAGTATTAATTTTAGCGACTGTATTTTTTATTTATTGTACGAAACTATTACTAGACTATCGTGTGCAGGCGGAACAATTGACGGAATTACCTACATTTGCGGTCGAAATATGCTTGCGGCCGGTACCTTTCCCAACCTATAATCCTGTATGGAATGAGACAAATTTGGTCTGATTCGTTTTCATTCATCCTTCTTCTTTTTTTTTAAGAGCTATGCTCTTGTCGGTGGAGTTTTTTCCAATTTGACTACTTGGTAGGTACGACTTGACACCTAACTTCTATTTAATTTGCGTCATGTATGCCCTTCTAGCTCTTCCTCTTTCTGCCCTTCAACTTTTCCCTCTATGATGATCCTGCTGCGTCATTGTCCTCGTTTCACTGCCGTACAAGGCGATGCTCCAGATGTTCATACGTCCTAAACTAAGCATATTTTGACGGCAAATATAGGCAATCGTGCCAATTTTTCTGCCTGCACACAATAATCTTAAGTAAATTAAATATTCCTTCTCTTTGTTATCAATCATAAAGAAGGGAGGATAGATCGCTTCATATTTTTCAAATTAGAATATTGAGAAAATCTCTCAAAAATAAAGATAATTAAAAATAGGATGAAGTTTGAAATGGTAAATGTCTGTTGCCATGCATAACAGGTTCTTACCATGTATGTGAATGACTCACCTTTTTCATTTTGTACACATCTGAATCGATTTCCATGAAATTATAATTATGAGAGAGACGGATATAATCTGAATCTGTTTTTTTTACTATAGGATCACGTCTTAGTGTGTAAACATATGGGGAAGTAAGTTGTATCGAAATTCCTTTATTTGAGTAGTAAGGCTAGTTATTTGAATAAATTAAACCTTAAATAACTCTATGTGCATTTAGTAAACTGATCAAAAACTTTAAATTAATGTTTTAAATAATAAGGAATGATGCAATTTTGATGTTTTTCTACTAAACTATCAGTATACCTACTAACACAGAATTTGTGACACCGATATTATGCGGTTGTGAGCAACAATTCTGAATGTGGTATCTCTCAAATTGCAATTCAGCACAGTCGCTAAAATTGTCTAAAATGAAAGCTCTAACACGTTGTAACTGAGTTGTCATTGTATGTAACATGACAAATGACTGAAGAGATTTTCATTTTTGAAGAGAGGTTCGATCCCCGCACAATACAAACATTTGTGTGCATGAACATGTCTGTTTGTATTGGTCTGGGTGTTTTCTATGTATATCATGTATGTATTTACAAAAAAAAGTATTTTAGTATTATATCCGTTGTCTGGCACCCATAACACAAGCTTTGAGTAGCTTACTTTGGGGCTAGATGGCGATGTGTGGGAATGTCCAAAGGATATTTATTATTTATTATTATTATTTATTATACACCACATGACGAAACAGAAACTGTTACGTAGCTTGCGATATTAAAATTCCTTTAATACTTAACAGCAATCACCATGTATTAATATTTATTTAAAGTCTAGCTACAGAGATACGCAATGACGCCTGGCAAAGGCTTTTTGATATTCCGCTCGCGAATATCAATGTTTCTTTGAATAACCCTGTTTGTAGAATGTGTTGGGAATTTGACAACTTGAAATCCAGCCTCGATCTGTTTAACCAGAGCTACTGGACTTTCAAAAAATTGTTAAACAAAACATAGACTAACTTGTTTATTAAAATTATACTTATTATTCATATTCAATTGTATTGCAAGTCACAAGTGGGTTATGTGATGGTACATGCATGATATTAGAAACAGTACAAGTGACGCCCTGCAAGCGCACAGTAAACATGAGAGGCAACTATTGCCAATTTATTATTAATAAATAAAAATATTTTACTTAAAGTCGTGCATAGTTTTTTAGGTCACTCGACCGGCTGACTGTATGAACATTTCTAATTGTATTATTTTGGTTATTTGATTATTACAGTACCTTTAAAAATAAAAATAAAAATAAAATAAAGGCACAGAATCATAAAAGCTGGAAAAACAAAACCAATGACTGAGTCAACTCTATCAATCAACAGACACACAATATGTACACTTCATCGTTTATCTTTCTTAGATATCAATATTTATTTCCGCATATGTTACCGCTATATGTCTTAATAATCGGTGATCACTTTCCATTTAACTAATCTGCCGTGCAGTTTAAACGTGATGATGATTCGAGTGCAGTCTGCGCCTGCATTTGACGATATCATTTTCATACACTGAATGCATAATAACAACGTTATAATAGAACTTCGGACTCTAAAAAGACCCTCCTCCCCTCTCAATGTGATTCAATAGCTCTAGTCAAACACTCATAGCTTTTAAAACATCATTTATACCTCTACTAGTTGAAGGAGTTTGCTGGTTCTAATTATATGAAAAAAAACGACACCTTCAAAAATATAAATCTTGCTGTATTTCCATAGAAGAACAATTACATAATAATATCTTACGACATCGTGTAGGCTCAACCGGAAAGAATTCAAAGACAAAAAACATAAACTTAAGAATTACTCTATTTGACATAGATAATAAATGGTACTCTTCACGGATAATAAAAATGCATGTTCACACTGGGATTTGAACACTAGTGTTATATGAATGGTCACTACTCTGTTATACCTCTATTAACTGCAGAATAACGGGACAAGATACCATTGTCACTACGTTAGTGTAAATGATTACGATTGAATGGCCACTGTATCTCATATCTGTATAATGACTTTAGAATACACTTCTATACAGGCTGAAGAGTTGTTTTTAGCTTTTCAACGGCAATTTTATTTTAACTAAAATTTCAAGTAAAGCGTGAATAAGATAGTACTTATCAGTCACGATGCATTTTTTGCCGCATTATCACTAACCATTAGGCAGGTGAGATATCGGACCAAAATGTCTAGTTTGAAAGAAAATGCAGCGTATCATCTTAGACGCACTTTGCACAAATCATTTTATTTTATTTGGTAAAACCAATAAACTCACAGTTAGATACAACAGTCTTTCATTCTCTCAACATTCACCACTTGCACTAAACCAATACTACTCAACTATTTTTGTTTACTGAATAGTTGTCTCATAATATTCGCAATCTCGACCACAGTAGGCTTCACATTTTCTTTGAAAAACAACCCTTATATCAATCGCATAAGATACCACAGAGTTTAGCAAGACGTGGTGTTATTCACACTTGTATTGTTGATATGGACATGATGTGGACGTGTTTGGCAGGTTTTCTCTGTACAAAAAAATCATCTCAGATATAATAAAAGCCAAGTATTCTCAATCACCCTCGAATACTGAATAACTGTTGATTTGTTAAATTATTCTTTTCTTATTGTTTTTTTTTTCTAATATTATTTCGTTTTGTCTTCTAATCTTTAAATTTCACACAACGCTGCGAATTGTAAAATCATGTTATGTACACTGTTGTTGGACTACAGTTTCGTCTGTTATTTGGATCTTTTAGTTATAAGCAAGTTAAGACTGTATTCTGTTTGTGTACTGAATAAATAAATAAATAAATTCGAGAAAATGGCCAAAAACAAGCGAAAATAAAGATCGTAACAGCCTCCCGAGCGAATTACTTGTTCTCAATGTTTTTTTTATGACAATCATAAAATATTATCCAGATGCGATGAGGCTGTGGACACGATAACGACTTAATAGAATACTCTGAGCATTGGAGCACTTATTCATAATGCCCTTTTAAGATAGTGCTTGAAAGAAGAAAGGGTACGTAATTCGTTGAGGATATTTTAACGTATTGTGTAGTGTTTTAGTTACACCAAAAACTGTATTAGCAACAATTTTGACTCGACTGCAGCAAATCTCATAAAGAGGGGTGTTAAATTATATGAATAATGTGTATTTCAAAGGGTTCCGTAGCCGAATGGAACACACGGAACACTTATATTTTCGTCAAGTCTGTATATCTGTCCATCCGTATGTCACAGCCAGTTTAACCTGCAACTATTAAAAATACACATTTGAAACTTGCAAATAATAATAATAAAAATATTTGTCCCCCCCTTCATGGAACTAAACCAAAAAAACTAACTAACTAACTTTTGAACGAAGCAATATACAATTTTGGAATAATGCATGATGTTGTACTTTACATTTTTTTAACAAAAAGAAGCTTTTTTTTGCTGTCATCCAAAATATTTGGTATTTTGGCTAAGTGGCAGTAAGTGGACTCCTAATTCAGTCAAAATTTGTACGAAACTCCTAATGCGCGACTCCGACTCGCACTTGACCGGTTTTGAGTACCAAATATCATAGATCTATAGTAAATTCTACCAATTCATACTTCTAATAAATAATAATGTTGTACTATTTTGTAAATTCATTGTTAGACTACATGACGACTAAGAAAAAATAAAGTAAGGCATATTTAATGAAAGTTCGTAAAACTTATTATCTGGGGGCACGACAATGCCCCCACCAAAACGAACAAAAAAGCGTCACGGCCGTACCATCCTTTTCTCGAAGCAATTCAGACCATTTTCGACCCCCTGTAACTTCGTTGTGGATATAACTAGAAGACTGAAATTTTCAGGAACCGTGCAGCATTGTAAAGACTTGGTATATTTAAAATTTCATTCAATTTGAACCAGTATTTTAAGAACTATAACGGGTCAAATTTCTTAATTTTGTCACTCACTGACTCACCGATCATCAAAATTCTAAGGCACTTCTAGCAGACCTATTAGTTTCAAATTTGGAATATTAGTAGTGTTTCGTGTATGAATCAAGGAAAAACTAAAAAATCTAGAAAAGACCGCAAAGAAAATTAAGCCCATACAGCCAAGTTTTCAGTTAAATTTTTCAAAATTGGCTTTATTCGTAACGATGTTTTACGGCAGTTAATATTATCACTTGCGAAGCCGCAGGTTTAAGCAAGTCCCATATAAATATAGGCGCATGGTAGTGCCCCTGCCAAATCAAGCAAAAAATGGGTATTCCCGTCATGAAAACACGTGTAAATTAAATTATTTAATGCAAAACACGTACCTACGTGCGTATTCGTACTTATTACGAGTGCGTAAGGTTGTAAATTAATTATTATACCACGCGCTGCGATGCTAGCGAGTGAGCGCGGGCCGTAACTACGCGCTGCGCGGTGCTAGCGCGAGGGCGCGGGGCGGGGACAGTGGCGGGGCACGCGGAAAGGTGAATGTCGCCGAGCGAGCTGTCGCGGTGCTAGCGCGAGGCGAAAAGTTCATAAGTCAGAGAGAGGGCTTTAAGAAAATTCGTTGCTGGTAGATAAACATACATACAATAAGTAGAAGGTACCGAAAAGGAAAAAAGTAGAACTGTCTACAAAATACAAAAAGAAATGAGATCCCATCAAAAACAATACTTGTCAAAAAAAACAAGTCTCGCAACTCAGTTGTTCTGCGGTAAAAAGTTGTGAGATCCATGTAATACCAAGTCGGTTATTAATTTATTCAATCTCTACTTAAGCGACTTTCTGCCTTAATACGGCCAGCCTCTAAGACCACGATCGTGGTCCATAACAATTGAAAATCAATTGTGTCTGGAATCTCCGTACTCGAAGCATTAAGTTGTTACGTAATAATTAACAGCATCTTATAGTAACGCATATCAATATTAAAATTCTTTAATGTTTTATATAAATATATTGAGACTTGGCCATCGCCTGAAAACACGTGCAAATTCAATTGCCTGAAAACACATGTAAATTCAATTATTTAGTGCGATGGTAATTTTATCATCCATCACACCAAATAAGAGTTTGGAAACAGAATAACACCGAAAAGTATGGGGGCGAGATGATGATGAATATGACGTCGTGGAGAATGGAAAATGGGGAAGAACGTGAATTTATTAGTGGTGGTAGAAAATATTTAAAAAAAAAACATAGTGTACACAAATAAATCCTGAAGTATTAAAAACAATACTTTAACTGCTCATTATAGCGTGTGGCCTGTAGTAGAAGCAAAAAAATCAATGACTCTACGCTGTATACGTAGTTACCTTGACCTGGTCGTAGTACTTAAAAATACTTTAACTCAAAAATATAGTAATATAACGTTATATTAATCCAAAGTAATAATCCGTAATCAATGTATATCACAATCGCTAAATCGTTGTATTAATTGACAATTTCAAGCTCTGCTGGACTTATTTGTTTGCAATACATTGCTGGGTCGATTTATTTTGTTATAAAAAACAATTAATTCATTTTTCATGTTAATAAATAAAAACCATTTACAATTGATTACTGGCTACTTAAAAGGTGTATATTTTAAGTTTTTGCTCCTATTACTGGCTACAGGATACCTCTATTTAATGTGCTAAGTTCGTTTAATCATTTAGAATTGAATCATCATCATCATTATCAGCCAAAGGACGTCCACGGCTGAACATAGGCCTCCTCCTACGGTTTTCCACAGCGAAATAGAATTGAATACCAGTAACTAAGAGGGTGTATATGTTTTTTTTAAATTAATAATGTAATTTGTCATGTGAATTCTAGATACTTGGTACTACATTTATTAATGCGGTTTTTTGTACATTACTTTTTAATAGTTTTAGTCTACTAAAAAGTCTCAAATTGAATAAAAGTGTCCAACAATAAACAACTCAGTCAACATCCTTGCAAAACCATCGATCAAACCAATTTTGCCGGCATCTTTCAAAAGAAAATTAGAAAAAGAAAAATTACAAGGTACTATGGAGGTTCTATAGTGATGTATATCTCCCGATAATCAGGGAAGCGCGGCGGAAATTAGATCGTCACAAATTAAGTTTAACCGGGGCCTGGAGAGCTTTAAAAAGTGGTTAAGTGCAAGTTTCAGTTGCCGAGAGAGGGTTTCGTATACCCATTTATTTTGTGTTGGTTGTTTAAGGTGAAATAAAATCTAATTTAAAGGAATTAGTCTCTGATCTGAATGGTGCTTGATTGATTACTGCTTATTTTTGTGTGCAATTCATTAATTATAATTCTTCAAGTGTAAGTAAAGAAAAAAAGTATTTTTTTATAAAAATCATACTTTTACAAAATATCATTTTAGTTTTTACAATTGTGTGTATTTTTTATTTTTTTAAACACTTTATGCACAAATAAAAGGTACATATGGCGGACTTAATGCTAAAAGCATTCTCTACCAGTCAACGATAGGTCTATACAGAGAAATTGCTGGCGGCGCGAAATAAGTGATAGAAGGGCAAAAGTGAGAGCTTGATTATTTCAATGCTATTGCCTTAGCGAAAGAAAGTCAAAATTATTTTTGGAAAAGCACTGCTAGTGTTTACTTCAGTCAGGCCAAACCAATGATATTGTATTAAGATGTCAAACACAGATGGCAATCGTATCGCTATGTTAGAAGTAACATACTCAGCCTAGAGTTTTCCACTTTACACACTTTGGCATAAATTTATTTATTGCTGAAAATAGGACAATATATTTTTGGCGTGCGGAATATATTCCACGCGGTTAGTGACAGATGGTCAGCTTGTGTAGGGCGAGGCATCACTAGATTGCTGGTGCCGTTCTATGGTGTTGAATCTATGCTCCTCGATTAACTATTCGCTAACAGTACCGTTACCATGAGTTAACGACGGTTTTACGCGCAAACGGCGACGTAAAAATAAACTGTGAAAAATTGCACAGCGTGCGCCTCTAGCGGTCACTGACAGAACTAAAACTTTCCATACAAAAAGTTACGTCGTCGCTAGCGAGAAAAACCGTCGTCGATATCAAGTAAACTTATGGTAACCCTAAAACGTCTACTAACGATCGAAACTGACGCGGCTGACAGAGGGATCGCTTTAGATGTGACGGTGATAGGTTTTTGACGTGAAAAGTATCGACAATTCTAGATTGCTATTTGAATCATACTTGTGGTAACCTTTTTTATAGTAAAAAACCCCTACGTACTCTTTTTCATTTTTAACTGTAAGTAACCACGTTAACTCAAATCAACTAGATTAAAACTTAGGAATTGAAACCTGTTATTTTTTCACAAAATGAATAAAAATAATTTGTTTTTGTATCTAAATTTTTTGTCACAATCGTAAATTATATGTGTGCATTACCTGGCCCCCTATTTTTAAATCACTCGCGACAAGATGGCGTGTGAAATTTATTGATTAATGTCCGATTTCCCATTGAAAATTAGTATAATTCCACGCGGAAGTGATTCCTCTATATTTGCGTGATTAACATTGATTTTTAATTAGTTTTCGAACGCAATTTACTCGCCGTATTTAAGCGAGTGATTTAAAAATAGAGCTCCTGGGCGGCATAACTAAAGGTTTATCCCATCAAAAACAATACTTCTCAAAAAAACCAAGTCTCGCAAGTCAGTTGTTCTGCGGTAAAAAGTTGTGAGATCCATGTAATACCAAGTCGGTTATTAATTTATTCAATCTCTACATAAGCGACTTTCTGTCTTAATACGGCCAGCCTCTAAGACCACGATCGTGGTCCATAACAATTGAAAATCAATTGTGTCTGGAATCTCCGTACTCGAAGCATTAAGTTGTTACGTAATAATTAACAGCATCTTATAGTAACGCATATCAATATTAAAATTCTTTAATGTTTTATATAAATATATTGAGACTTGGCCATCGCCTGAAAACACGTGCAAATTCAATTGCCTGAAAACACATGTAAATTCAATTATTTAGTGCGATGGCCAAGTCTAAATATATTTATATAAAACATTAAAGAATTTAAATATTGATATGCGTCACTATAAGATGCTGTTAATTATTACGTAACAACTTAATGCTTCGAGTACGGAGATTCCAGACACAATTGATTTTCAATTGTTATGGACCACGATCGTGGTCTTAGAGGCTGGACGTATTAAGACAGAAAGTCGCTTAAGTAGAGATTGAATAAATTAATAACCGACTTGGTATTACATGGATCTCACAACTTTTTACCGCAGAACAACTGACTTGCGAGACTTGGTTTTTTTGAGAAGTATTGTTTTTGATGGGATAAACCTTTAGTTATGCCGCCCAGGAGCTCTATTTTTAAATCACTCGCTTAAATACGGCGAGTAAATTGCGTTCGAAAACTAATTAAAAATCAATGTTAATCACGCAAATATAGAGGAATCACTTCCGCGTGGAATTATACTAATTTTCAATGGGAAATCGGACATTAATCAATAAATTTCACACGCCATCTTGTCGCGAGTGATTTAAAAATAGGGGGCCAGGTAATGCACACATATAATTTACGATTGTGACAAAAAATTTAGATACAAAAACAAATTATTTTTATTCATTTTGTGAAAAAATAACAGGTTTCAATTCCTAAGTTTTAATCTAGTTGATTTGAGTTAACGTGGTTACTTACAGTTAAAAATGAAAAAGAGTACGTAGGGGTTTTTTACTATAAAAAAGGTTACCACAAGTATGATTCAAATAGCAATCTAGAATTGTCGATACTTTTCACGTCAAAAACCTATCACCGTCACATCTAAAGCGATCCCTCTGTCAGCCGCGTCAGTTTCGATCGTTAGTAGACGTTTTAGGGTTACCATAAGTTTACTTGATATCGACGACGGTTTTTCTCGCTAGCGACGACGTAACTTTTTGTATGGAAAGTTTTAGTTCTGTCAGTGACCGCTAGAGGCGCACGCTGTGCAATTTTTCACAGTTTATTTTTACGTCGCCGTTTGCGCGTAAAACCGTCGTTAACTCATGGTAACGGTACTGTTAGCGAATAGTTAATCGAGGAGCATAGATTCAACGCCATAGAACGGCACCAGCAATCTAGTGATGCCTCGCCCTACACAAGCTGACCATCTGTCACTAACCGCGTGGAATATATTCCGCACGCCAAAAATATATTGTCCTATTTTCAGCAATAAATAAATTTATGCCAAAGTGTGTAAAGTGGAAAACTCTAGGCTGAGTATGTTACTTCTAACATAGCGATACGATTGCCATCTGTGTTTGACATCTTAATACAATATCATTGGTTTGGCCTGACTGAAGTAAACACTAGCAGTGCTTTTCCAAAAATAATTTTGACTTTCTTTCGCTAAGGCAATAGCATTGAAATAATCAAGCTCTCACTTTTGCCCTTCTATCACTTATTTCGCGCCGCCAGCAATTTCTCTGTATAGACCTATCGTTGACTGGTAGAGAATGCTTTTAGCATTAAGTCCGCCATATGTACCTTTTATTTGTGCATAAAGTGTTTAAAAAAATAAAAAATACACACAATTGTAAAAACTAAAATGATATTTTGTAAAAGTATGATTTTTATAAAAAAATACTTTTTTTCTTTACTTACACTTGAAGAATTATTACAGTTCGACGTATAATTACTTACAGTTCGACGTTGAGACTCATTCAGAGTGGTCCTGTTGCCAGTTGAAAAGTGCAACCTAAGGTAATTGGACCTGATTTCAACCCTATGTGTGACTGTGAAGTGTTAAAATCAATTACGGATCTTACTACGAACTGAGTGAAACATAACAACTATCCTTATCGAGCGTCTGTGTTCGTGTTCGGTGCCGCGAGCATTAACGAATCGTACGATACATCTACCCCACTCGCACTCACTCGAGGTACTGCAGACAGCGATAATGTCGTTACAACGTACACCACCATCCTTTTCGTCTAATCCGGATTTGGCATTATCGGCGACAGCGGAGGTAGATGATAAATTCGTCAACCAACGAAAACGTAAACAACCCGAGTCTGAAAACGATGACATTATTAGAAGAATGAAATCACTAGAAAAGAAATTAGACAAAATGGATCTAACCATTTCAGACACCATAGCGAAGTCTTTGAACTCAATCATGGCCAGTGAATTGTCAAAAATCACAGTCTCACTGGACACCTTAAATGCCACCGTCCAGGGCCTGCGCACGGACAACGCAAGCTTTAAGGAATCTCTCAAGGACTTTGATAGCCGCTTATCAGCAATGGAACAATCGCTTAACTTTAGTACCTCGCGCCAGGACACATTCGACGAACAATTGAAAACAATAGAGAAACAGATACAGGAATCAAATGACCTACCTAACCGCTTAAATAAACTCGAAAGCAAGTTGGCTAGTATGGAACAACAAGCCCGTGATTGCAACATCGAGATCTTTAATTTACCTGACAGACGTAACGAGAACCTTACAAACACTGTGATGAATATTGGTAAAGTCGTCAAACAGCAAATTCTCGTGACCGACATTGTGGCGGCCCACCGTGTGCCTCACGCCGACCAGAAAGATACCCGGCCAAAAAATGTTATAGTTAAATTCTCCACTCGGATATTGCGGGATAACTTTATAGCTGCGAGCCGTTCCTGTAAGAACCTTAACACTGAACAGCTGGGATTATCTGGGTCAGTGCAAAAAATATACGTGAACGAACACCTTACAATCCAGAATAAACACTTATTTCGGGAATGTCGTAACCGAGCCAAATCCCATGATTACAAGTATGTTTGGATTAAACACGGGGTTATCCTTGCACGTAAGTCCGAAAACACTCCTGTTGTGGCTATCCGCTCTGAACAAGACCTCACTAAGATCAAGTAATGGTTTTCTGTATACTACAAATAAACAGACTATGTTTCGAGTATGTATAATTCTAATAACCGTAATTCTGACTACAAAAGCATGTTATCGTATCTCGGCTGTCACAATGAATTGGCATAGATGTATCTGTGTACTTATTGTCTTCTTGATTAACTGTTTACCTAAAAAATATGAACACACCTTGCAACTCAGCGATATGTTTTACTACTATTGTTATCAGCTGTTATACTCTTCAATACATTGTAAAAAAATAAAATATTCCTCAAATAATGTCAATTGTAATATGTCTGTAATAAATGTTTTGCATGTGTCAATATTGGAAGGGCGTTATATTTATAATATACATCTTAATAACCTTGATCTGACAATCAAAACACCAGGCAATTCTTCAAACGTGAAAAAAGTTTTATATCAATGTAATAACAATCCCATAATTTTAAAAACAAATATTATATTCTCACGAGCTAGCGTAACTATAACAATGTACGGATTGCGTAAACACACAAAAAGTACTGCTTATCCTGTATCACGAACACTCATAATAGTGATCTCTAACTTGTATTATAAATTATTATGTGTTGGTGAATGCAATCAGTGCAATTATAATGAGTTATTTTGGCGGACACTGATAGAAAAAATGTTTCAATTTTCGATAAGCGATCACGTAAGATACTTTTATTATTTTTTGTTAAATCTCATACTAATTGCTTACAAATGGGCTCAATCAAAATTTATTTTATTTAAATTCATCCTTAATACTATGAGCATAACTTATTTGCAGCTTTATTTAAATAATGGCTAATAAAGTCTTATCAGTTATGTATCAAAACTGCCAGGGTCTAAGAACGAAGTTGCATACGCTTTACATGAACATCTTATCACACAATTACGATGTTATTATCTTAACTGAGACCTGGTTTCATGAGGGTATAACGGACAATGAATATATAGACGTCAGATACCGAGTATTTCGATGTGATAGAAATAGGTCGGCCTGTGGAAGGCAAGATGGTGGTGGTGTACTAGTCGCGGTGCGGCGAGAGCTCGGCGCAACACTGTACGACTCCCGTGCCGCCGGGCGGCCCGGTGTGCAGCGCGTCCTTGACATTGACGAGTCAGCTGGTCCGCACACGTTATCGCCGCTTGTTGATCACATTTTGATCGAGCTGCGAACGCGCAACTACTGTTTAATTATAAGTGCTGTATACATACCACCTAACGTAGGGTTGGATGTCTATGACGCACATTTTGACTATCTAACGACTATCTTACAGTCTCCTGAAGTATGTGATTTTATTGTTGTAGGTGATTATAACCGGCCTACTTTAAGGTGGAGCGATTGTGGCAAGCATATGAAACCAGTGATTGACAGTGGTTATTGTCAGTCAAACAAAAGTGTTATCAACTTTTTATCCCTGACAAACTCTTATCAAGTAAATACTTTTCGTAATTTTAGGAGTAGATTATTAGACCTCTTTATCACAAATGTAACTGATACCACTACCCTAACTCCGTCCATACCACTCGTAAAACCAAACGAAAATCATCCACCTTTTCTTGTATTGCTGCCACTAACCAAATTTACTGCGACACCTATGCTGAACAAGCCTATTGCATTATTTGATTTCAAAAATGCAGATTACGAAACTATTAACCAAGATATCTCAGATGTAGATTGGAACCTTTTATTTAAAAACGGAACAGTTGAAAATAACGTGTCTTCATTTTATGAAACTATATATGGTATAATAAAAAAACGTATCCCTACCAAAACACTCAAAACCTCGGGCTCATACCCTGCATGGTTTTCGTCATCATTAATACACATATATAAAAACAAAAATAAAGCATGGACTAAATGGAAAAAATATCAAAATAAATCAGATTATGAAGTATTTACTATGTATAGAAAGAGATTTAAATTCCAATCACAGAAATGTTATCAATTATACTTAACCAAAGTGGAAAATAGCATTAAGACGAATATTAAGTATTTCTGGAAGTATGTGAAAAATATTAGAGCAAAGGCAGAAATACCATGCACGGTATCGTACGGTAACCTCACAGCTGACAAACCTGAAGATGTATGCAATATGTTCTCGTCATTTTTTAAATCAGTATTTGAACCGTCTAGTGTCACAAACGAACTTGTCGTGACCGAAGACAATAGCGATTCAGATCTTATTATTAGCAATATTTATCTCGGCAGGGACGAGGTGCTACGTGAACTTCGTAGCCTAGACGTTGCGAAGGGGTCCGGCGTAGATAACTTACCTCCAGCATTTTTGAAGGTTACTGCATCAACAATAGTTGACCCAGTATTATTTATTTTTAACCATTGCCTACAACAAGGAGTTTTTCCTATCATCTGGAAATCTGCTCGCATTGTTCCAGTCTTTAAAGGGGGAAGCAAAGAAAACGTAGAAAACTACCGCCCAATATCTATTCTTCCCGCTCTGTCTAAGCTGTTCGAAAGGCTGGTACACAACAAAATATATCCGTCTCTTCATAACCACATAATCTCTCAGCAACATGGATTTGTTAAGAGACGATCAACCACTACCAACTTGCTTGTATATACTTCATATCTATTCGAGAGTATGGATGCTAACCAACAAGTTGATAGTGTATATACAGACTTTCGAAAGGCCTTTGATAGGGTAGATCATAAGTTACTACTTAAAAAACTGGCCTACAATGGAATTCGGGGCGATCTGTTAAGATGGTTTAAGTCGTACATAACAAATCGTACACAAAAAGTTGTAATTAATGGTTATGAGTCAGATTTGATTCCTGTTAGTTCTGGGGTCCCCCAAGGATCTATACTGGGCCCATTGCTTTTTGTGATTTTCATTAATGATGTCCATAAATGCTTTCAGTTTTGTGAATTTCTCATGTACGCGGATGACTTAAAAATCTTTCACACCATTAATACACCTGAAGATCACATCAAGTTTCAGGCTGATCTTGATCGCTTTTCAGATTACTGTAACAGCAATAAGCTTAGTTTAAGCACCAACAAATGTAAAACTATAGTTTTCACAAAGAAAAAGCAAGTAAGTAACTTCCCTTATGAACTTTGTGGCGCCTATCTAGATAATGTTAACTCCATAAAAGATCTAGGAGTAGTCTTGGATGGCAAACTACAATTGGACCTTCACATTGATACTACTATTAATAAAACAATTAAAATGTATGGTTTTGTGATGCGCGTTAGTAGAGAGTTTAAGAAACCTTCCACCTACCTATATCTCTATAAGACACTTGTCCGATCTCAATTTGATTACGCCGTGCCCATATGGAACCCATATTATAATAAATATTCCGTTGCCTTAGAATCAATTCAGAAACGATTTCTACGTTCTATGCACTTTAGATGCTTTCGTGGTCGCTTATCATATGATTACCTTTTAGATAAATATAAACTTACTTATCTTTCAAGAAGACGTACTTATCTAGAAGCTATGTTACTGTATGATCTCATCCATAATAAATACGACTGCAACCCTCTCGTTAACAAACTATGCTATAGAGTACCTATCCGAGCACATGTACGTAAACCATGCCAATTATTTGCAATCGCCCTATGCCGCACTAACGCTGGTAAACGTTCTCCCATCCACCGATTAGTTCACTCTTATAATAATAATTTCAACAGCATAGATATTTTATCGACACGTCCTAGTTTATACAAAAAGCTCATACTGGATACTATATAACATTTTTTTATTATTTTGCTCTTTTTAAAAAAAAAATGTACACTTATAATACAGACTTGTGGTTGTCATTAATGCTTTATTAAAATTAATGTAGCTCGCCATAAAAATAATAATAATAATATGATTGTATAACTAACTTTAAAATGCTGCACTCCTTTGTTCTAATTGTTCACGCTGATCAATGTATGCTGATTCAGCTAGTAATATAATTATGTTACTCATAAGCTAAGTCGTTAGTGTAGTAAGTAATTAGTTATAGTTTGTGCGTAGGGTTGAAAACGGTCGTTGAAAATTTACCACTAGCACTCTGCAAAACAATGTAGTCTCTTCGATTTAACACTTATCTCTAGTAATCTGTGGTAAACGGTGCTGGTAGCAAATTTAGACAATTTATTTTTGGATAAATTTTTCCTGTTTAATTTGTAAGTTTGCTATTGTTTGTTTACCCAAATAAATAGAAAAAAAAAAAAATTATAATTAATGAATTGCACACAAAAATAAGCAGTAATCAATCAAGCACCATTCAGATCAGAGACTAATTCCTTTAAATTAGATTTTATTTCACCTTAAACAACCAACACAAAATAAATGGGTATACGAAACCCTCTCTCGGCAACTGAAACTTGCACTTAACCACTTTTTAAAGCTCTCCAGGCCCCGGTTAAACTTAATTTGTGACGATCTAATTTCCGCCGCGCTTCCCTGATTATCGGGAGATATACATCACTATAGAACCTCCATAGTACCTTGTAATTTTTTCTTTTTCTAATTTTCTTTTGAAAGATGCCGGCAAAATTGGTTTGATCGATGGTTTTGCAAGGATGTTGACTGAGTTGTTTATTGTTGGACACTTTTATTCAATTTGAGACTTTTTAGTAGACTAAAACTATTAAAAAGTAATGTACAAAAAACCGCATTAATAAATTACATTATTAATTTAAAAAAAAACATATACACCCTCTTAGTTACTGGTATTCAATTCTATTTCGCTGTGGAAAACCGTAGGAGGAGGCCTATGTTCAGCCGTGGACGTCCTTTGGCTGATAATGATGATGATGATTCAATTCTAAATGATTAAACGAACTTAGCACATTAAATAGAGGTATCCTGTAGCCAGTAATAGGAGCAAAAACTTAAAATATACACCTTTTAAGTAGCCAGTAATCAATTGTAAATGGTTTTTATTTATTAACATGAAAAATGAATTAATTGTTTTTTATAACAAAATAAATCGACCCAGCAATGTATTGCAAACAAATAAGTCCAGCAGAGCTTGAAATTGTCAATTAATACAACGATTTAGCGATTGTGATATACATTGATTACGGATTAATATAACGTTATATTACTATATTTTTGAGTTAAAGTATTTTTAAGTACTACGACCAGGTCAAGGTAACTACGTATACAGCGTAGAGTCATTGATTTTTTTGCTTCTACTGCAGGCCACACGCTATAATGAGCAGTTAAAGTATTGTTTTTAATACTTCAGGATTTATTTGTGTACACTATGTTTTTTTTTAAATATTTTCTACCACCACTAATAAATTCACGTTCTTCCCCATTTTCCATTCTCCACGACGTCATATTCATCATTATCTCGCCCCCATACTTTTCGGTGTTATTCTGTTTCCAAACTCTTATTTGGTGTGATGGATGATAAAATTACGTTGTGTGACCGCGTGTGGGGTGCTTGAATAATAAACACGTAGTATAAATCTTCAGGTTCGTCTCCAATATATTAATTCCAACAAAATAGCACAAAGATAAGGCACAAAGTCAGAGAAAGTACAAATAGAGGCTATATTCTGGCATGAAGCTCGCTTTTATACAAATCAAAACCCTGAACAAAGGTAGAAAACAGTGGAGCTACATAAGTCACACACAGTGAGTATGTGGTTTAGTGCATAAGTCTACTATTACAGAAATAAGTAAACATGTGGGGCAGACTAGGATCGGGAATCATTCTGTAACAGTTGCTTGAGAGCACACTGTCGTTAAATTGTATTTTCGCAAATGAAGCGCTTAATCATAACGCCTGTAAGTTAGCGTTATGAGATTTTCAGTGTTATATCTTCCAGGTTTTAATGCTAGTTCATTTAAAATGCTTCAAAACTGGTCATCCTGACGAGATTTTACCTATTACTAACTTTAGTTTCATAAAAACACATTACATATAACTGTTGTAAGAAACTTTGATACTTAAGCTACATGTCAGCCGAACCAGGAGGCCGATTCTCGCGGCAATCGAACTTCTTTCGTGTTTAACCGTTTTACCTAAAAAATCAAGTAAAATATCTTCACGTAAAAAACTAGCGCACGAACAAATACGTAGAAATCGTGATTCAGAGATATCAAAACCTATTTTTTTTATCTTCGACAAAGAAAATTCGATTAGTGAACTTTTTTCGTATACGAATTGCACGAGAATTGGCCCCCAGCTCCGTAAACAAACGGTAAACATACTTACATTAGCTTCCTGAGATGATTTCGATTGTTATTACACTAAGGTCTGTTTTTTCAATAGTCAGATAAGAAATTTTAAAACAAAATACGATATGGCTAATTTGTAAACGTCACCTATTTGTCAGCAATCATTTATGTAACTGACATTTTGAAACCAATCGCTTTAAACATTATCAGTCTATTGGGTTTATCTGACGGCTAAATTAAAGTATAAACACTTCATTAAAAGATCCATTTTCTTAAACCAAAGAATCGAACTCAATTAAACATTAACTGAATACGAGTATTTAAACCCCTAAATAATTCCTATGTGCTGGTACCGTAAAAGCCTGCAAAATATCCCTTCAGTGCGATCAGCGCGTCGTCAATCATGACACTCGTGCTTACACAGCGGAAGTCGCCTTTATCACGAGCCTGTAAGGTTGAAAAGGTTCAAAGAGGCCCGTTTGACGTGTCGTCAACTACAGCGAAGGATATCGAAATCAGCCAGAACTAACTTATCAAAAAGATACTGATGATGCTACAACACAGGATTTATCCTAATTTAGTATGGGCACACCGTTGGTAATTCTTTCATTTTTAAGGTTCCGTAGCCAAATGGCAAATAAGTGGAACCCTTATAGTTCCGTCAAGATTGTCAGTCTGTCTGTCTGTCCGTCCGTCCGTATGTCACAGTCACTTTATTCTAAAACGATTAGTTTTACACAGTTGAAAATTAGTAGGTAGATGTATCCTGTTACTCTTTAAGAGCCTCATACAAAAAAATAAAAATAATTTTTTTTACGGGGGAGCTCCCATACATGATTTTATTGTCAAACCTATGTGTGTAGTCTATGGATAGGTCTTTTAAAATGACATTGAGATTACTAAAACCATTTTCATTTCATTTAAGAACTTTCTTACCGACTTACCATATCAGTTGATCCGTATCTTACTAGTAAGCGTGTAGTCTAAAGAGGTTAACATAATTATTGTTTTTAATTATACATATGCTCTAATAACAATAAGTTAAGATACCATGTACAACTCTTCTTGTTAGCAAATAAACTTTACTTCACTTTACTTTAGTTGACCATCTTATCCACCTAGACAAGTAATGGAATATAGAGCGCACCTGTTTATTTTCCCATTAAACTTACTCTTCAATTATTATCTCTTATAATTTACAATTCCCCGGTTGCAAAGATGTAATAAGACCTAGCTAACGTCACGTGCGATCGTGGTCGAATCTGCTTAGCCATAAATCTTTACAAAGAGAAAATCGTGCTAGTTACACCGCTCATAACTCGAGAACGAATTGTTAGGGTTTGTCTTTGCCTCAAAAAGGGCACATGAGGGGATACAATGTTTACCGCGACCGCTATTGAATAAATAAACAAATGGCAGAATGTGCTTTTGGTTACGTCCGTCGTTAAGTTTTGCGATGAAGTTTTTAAATAAATAATCTCAAAGGATAAAATCGAGAGGAATATTACTGAGATTTTGCTGCCCGTCTGTCCGTCAGTTCGTCCATCCGTCTGTTTGTCAATAAGGCTGTATCTCAATAACCACTAACGCTAGACATCTGTTGCCGCTATTACAAAAAAATACTTCAAACAAAAAACAATATATATTTTTAAGGGGAGATCCCATACAAAAACGCGATAAATTGCCCTTTTTTGCTTGATATCAATTATTTACCTTTATTTTTTTGTCCTGTGATAAATGCACTACGCATACCCTCTTCGTGGGGACAGAGGGGGTTATGTAGGGCTCCCCTGCTCGACAAGCAGGTGCACTGACTAAAAAACACAGGTGCCTCCCTCGTCGCCCGAGTGGGGGGACGGGTGGTCAGCGGAGCCTTGACTATTTCGCGTACCCCCCGGCATCAATTGTTTACTTAGTCAAAAGAACGGAACTCTTCTTCAAAAAAAAAAAATCAAAAAAATCAAAATTTATTAATTTTTTACATAGGCTATTGCTAGCACTTATACACGTCCCAACATTAGTCCCTACCACAGCTTCGGGACCAAATTATGGGCTCGTGCTGAAATGTTGGTTCTAAAAGCAATAAAATTACAGTTTATATTGTGTACTGTTCTAACTATCCTGTGCTTCGGCTGCATTTTGGAGGGGCTAGCGAGCAATGGACCGTGAACGTTTGCTTGAGAGCATCGCGTCGCGAAACACGGTGTTTTTATGAAAATTTATGCATTCGACCACATTCAACCGGTTTTCAACTACGCTTCCAATGACTTTACATTATTAGAAATACCTAGCCTTTGTTTTAATCGATCGGTTCCATGTACCTTAAGGGCTATTTACTAACTTATAATAAAAATTTCTTAGTTATTAGTTTTGATCATATCATGCAGTTTGATTAATTAAACAAGACGGTTTTAAGTTATCGTGGGTTTAAGTTAAGCTGTAATCTCAAAGGTATAAATATATTGGACACCAATCACATACATTGCTCTAATCCCACAGTAAGTAGCGAATGCACTTGTATTATGGAAATCAGACTCAACGGTGGAACCACAACACCCAGACCCGAGACAATATAGAAAAGATCGTTTTCTACGGGTTCGATTCCCGAATTCGATTCGAACCCAGAACCTCACGAAATGGCGACGCTTGAAACCAGCGTGCAAATCACTTGACTAAATGTTCAGTTAGATGTATTTTTGAAGTGTCAAGGATAAAATCATAAAAATGTTTGGACCTTAAACTATGTATTTGCTACGGTTCGCATCGGAATTCACATCTACAGTATATGACGTTAGGTATCTTCTACATGGATACAAATCAGTGTAAACATTTCTGCAGCATCTTTATTTGAAAAGCAAAACTTGTCATTCCACACAATTGAAACGATCCTGTAGTGATGTACGCACACGTAGGTACGTATACCTACAAACGTCAGAAGGGTAGAAACACTTCGTGTTGCACGTGTTGTAACTAAGTAAAACAGGTGATCACATCGTTGTGTCTACAGAAGAACTGCGAATGGTTTTTACATCGAGCGTTTCAGTTTTCATTATGATTATTTTATCAAAACTTTTTGCTCTGACACAAAAATAGTAGGGTAACATAAAACGTCTAACTACATAAATAATTAGTTATTCGTCAAATCGATACCTTAGTATTGAGTACATCACTAATACAGACGCCCCATTTTCAAAGCGTCGACGTTTCTAAATTTTTGCAACAATTTCTTACCGTAAGCAAATAGGAAGCGTTCACAATGACGCAAACTTATTTACAGCGACGCGTTCCTGAGTTTCCAGCAAGTTCACGGCCCCTACTTCAGGAATTTTGATGACACATTTCTGGTTATTTAAGCGAATGATCCACGGGGAAAACACAAGGTTTTTTTTAAATGAAAAAAGTAAAAAAGAATTGAAACTGGCCTCATTTTTTTTAAATAAACTTTATTGCACTGTTAATGGTACAATTGGCGGACTTTATGCGTTATGGCATTCTCTGCTAGTCAACCGTTTTTTTCGTGATTACTTCGGATTTGTTCAATCATGAGCTATATCAACGCATTTCCCATCCAATCCTAGGGATTTTCTTTTTTCCTTTTGTGGGACGATAGGGAATGGGATTCCGAAGTGCATTTGCGTTGCATCGCGATTACAGCGGCATTAATACTTCGCCAGAGATTATGCAGTTTCTATTGTACTTCGGCTTCGTCGATAAAGCAAGAGAATAATATTGGTGGTCAGTTGTAGTGGAATTTTATTTAGTTTTAAAGCCTTTGATCGTAATATGGCATTGTGATCAAACATAAAATTAGCATGTACAAATAAGGAACACAACAGGTCACTATAAAAAGTTACAAACCTTCTAGAAATGGTAAATTAGATGAAAAGATGAAAATATGCTATAACTTAGCACATAAACAACTATTTTTATTGTAAACCTAATCAATGTACAACAAATCCCACGAAGACTACCTCATATATTCCAGTGAGAATATTATTTACACTCAGTGTATAACACTTAATAATCCCTGAGCCTAAAATCATCTCGGTGCAGAATCAAGATATATCATCCAACACACATAAAAGTTACGAATTTGTTTAACCGAGCTTTGATTAATACATAACATCTTCGGCAGGGCGATTACGTAAATTTATCACTGTAACATTGCAATTGTAACGAAAACATTCTACCTCTAAAACCTCCGAATTAAGTTGTTAGAAAAATTCAACATAACACTACTGACAAAAATGTGGGGCCCTATTTTGTATCAATCGCCTTAATATGGTGTTAAATTTTAGTTGTTGTTGTTTGATTTTAGAATGAAAACAGAATATAATCCACACAAGAGTAAAAAAGATAAATCCACTTTGTTTTTGTGATTTGACTAAAGTGATTAAAAAATGGAGCTTCTCGTATACAGATTTGATAATAAATAAAAATAATAAATAAATATCCTTTGGACATTCCCACACATCGCCATCTAGTCCAAAGTAAGCTACTCAAAGCTTGTGTTATGGGTGCCAGACAACGGATATAATACTTAAATACTTTTCGTTTGTAAATACATACATGATATTCATAGAAAACACCCAGACCAATACAAACAGACATGTTCATGCAAACAATTATTTGTATTTATTGTGCGGCGATCAAACCCGCAACCCGCGGCGTAGTAGGCGATTTCTCGACCACTACACCAGACGGGTCGTCTTTTTGATGGCACATCCTTTCAGCTCACTTCGGCCATATCAAAGACGGATTGCAATCGCATTGCCATCGCAAAGAACGTAATCACCCCGGATATACACGAACAGTGATGATCGTAAAATCTGGAATTGTGGAACAATGTTATCAATGCAAAGTATCGGGTTACTCGCTCCCTAAATTTCTGGATGCCGACTGAGCTAGTAAGACACTGAGGGGGAAGAGTGATGGGATGGTATAGGTATAATATTGAATGATTGCATTAGCATACAATCATTGTAAATGCGTTGTGATAAATGAAGATATGCTAACATGGGATGTGTTGTAAGAATGATAATTTTCAATCAATACTGTCATGTCGGGTTCGATTCCCGGTCGGGTCAATATAGAAATTAAAAAATATATATGTTGTCTCGGGTCTGGGTGTTGTGGTACCACCGTTGTATCTGATTTTCATAACACAAGTGCATTAGCTGCTTACTTTGGAATCAGTACCCCAATCACGAACTTTTGACGTATTCGTCACGTTATCGTAGCGAGTTTACGTAGTACAACGTTAGTCGGCATCACGAAGCACTCTCGTGTCGTGTAGTAAACTCGATAGCATTGACAAAGATGACGTCATACTAACGTAAACATGGCCGTTGAATGACACGTCCAGAAACAAGTTTAGCGATTTTTTTTATGAATATTATCAAAAATATCATGATATTAGAGTAAAATCTAAAGCAAAATCAATAACAGAACGAAATTGCAATCAATATGTTTGGCAGGGTTAGCAATTGTAAAAATATGGTCTATTGAAATATGAAGATATATTTTATGTTTTTCTGTAATCTTTAGATTTTTGAACTGTTTACTAGACTGTCAATTGACAGATTGACGTTATGCCATCATATTGTGACAAATCCAAAAGTTTTACAAAAGATTTAGTTAAAAATTATGAAAAAATATTAAAAAAACGAGGACAAGTCGTTTGCAGTACAACGTATCAATAATTATTTTTCGAAAAAGTAAGTACATAAAAGTAATACAAGGATAAGTGATTAAAATGCTTTTATTCATTGGCTATTATAGCGAGATGAACTCTAGCTAGATCTTATTTCTCAAGAAATTGTGATATATCCAAGCCCTCAGCTCTCCAAGAGGACGCTGTTTCTAACAAATGGAATGAAAAGCATTAACGTCAATATAAAATATATACATATAATTTTTTCAGAGTCAAGACAGACCAAAATACAATATATAGATATACGCCTACCCAGCTAGAAGAAATAAAGTGAGTCTAGCAGTTCCAGCGGTATTCGTTACTCCCATATGTCATATTGAGAGCAAAGATGAACCCAACAAGATCAAAATCGATACACCTGTTACAAGTGCCCTGTTTCTGATTTCTTTTAAAGTTAAAAATAAGGAGTATAAGATAATAAATATTGTAATAATTTTAATAAAACACACTTCAAACCATTTTAACACATTTATTGAAAACAGCACAAGATTTATTCCAATTACATTTATTTTCTGCCATAGTAAACACTAAAAATGTCAGGTACACTTACACGAATTATTCAGAGAACGTTTCTAACATTATCAGACTACTAGGATATATCACACACCTACTCCAATAAATAATCACAGCTACTTACAGGTTCGACTGCTCACGATGAGGTCCCATCAAAAAGTGATTCGAATTCCCCATCTTGTCCCTCACCTCGCTCTCACCCCCCCGTTACCGCTCGGTGTTGCCAGTGAAAAATTCGCGTTTCGTTCGGAAATAGAACAGATTAAATAAATCATCACTTTAAATTCGGTGAAAATCAAACTATTTTTGCAAAACCTAACATTCGTCCATCCTGACGTCGTGCATGTCCTCATGCACGAGGTGAGAATGAACTAACCTAACATTGGCCATTCGATTCACTTTACAATATTTACTCAACTCAATACATGTATACCATCCTTAAACATAATCCATCAAGATCCATAAACATAGTAATAGTAAGTGAACCCTCCTTCTCACTTGCTATATGACGGCTGTGAACCCTTCCTTCTCACAGGACGTCATCATCACAATTCTCTCTCCAAGACTATTATAACGAAAGTGAACCCTTCCTTCTCACTTATCATTATAATAGGCATCATTACTGCATCCTAAGATTCCAGTGAACCCTTCCTTCTCACGGGTAATCAAAAGATGTCATCAATCATCAATCATATAAGAAACTAGTGAACCCTTCCTTCTCACAGGACGTCATCATCACAATTTTCTCTCCAAGACTATTATAACGAAAGTGAACCCTTTCTTCTCACTTATCATTATAATAGCCATCATTACTGCATCCTAAGATTCCAGTGAACCCTTCCTTCTCACTAGTCATCAAAAATATATTGTACTAATGTAAATATTTCTTATACATTTATTCCAGGTCAAATTCAATCTACTCAATAATACATTATCATCATCATAAGCACATAATTCACGTGATTTTACTAAGATACATTACATAAGAGTATTACGTACTACTTGTTCTAATTATGTTTTAAACAGTTCCTTCCATAAATTATTACAATGATTACGCTCAGTAAGATACAGTTAGTTATTAGCACAAAAATAATCATTATATGTAGGTATAGCACAGGTTGTCCGAGTTACAATGGAATTAATATTACATTGTATTCAACTAAAATAAAGTCTGTAAGTATTGTGTAATGTATATATGTATATGTTTATTTTATCTACAACATTTAGAAAGTATTTACAACCGTTTCCCTTTTTTGTATATTGTTAATATTTTATTGATACTATATCAACATTAGAGTGGTTGACGTCACTTGCATTCGTTAAGTATTTAGCCAGATTAGAAGTTATTATGATAATTTAATTGTGTTAATTTAATAGGATTTACAATAGTGCATATCTACTAGTTTAAGTCGTCAACTACTCTATTACAATTATTCTGTTTGATCACTACTTTCATCTTCATAAACATCAGATTCGTTAACAGACAAAGCAGCTACATGGACCCATGGTAACATACGATCTACAGCTACGGTAGTGTTACGTTTACATTTCGAAGAGGTTAACCCAGGTATAGCGGCTATCCGGTACCGATCATTACCTAGTACCGCGGTCACACGATAGGGACCGACATGGTCGACGTGCAGCGTGTGGAGTGGCCTCCACCTTCGCTATTGGGTGTAAAAACCCCTTCTGTAGTATGCAATCGGTTGGAAAGGTTCGTCCTCACTAGTACGTTGCATCAGGATGCCACCAACGCAGATTTTGCTGGCATCCGTATGCAACTCCGTCTCCGCGCTTGGATTATAGATGGCCAAGATTGGCCTGTGAACTAGCCTATCCTTGAGCAACCTAAACGCTTCCTCCTGAGCTTAACCCCAAACAAACTCTACGACCTTTTTCAACAATTTCCTAAAATACCCTCCTTAATAAACTTCCGAGTTAGATTCAGTGGTACTAATACGCATTGTTTTCTGGGCCTGTATATTATCGGACTTGCTAGGGTTTTCCGAACTATTTGGGTTATTAGTAAAACAACTGTCACTCTTATGTCCAAATCTACGACACTTCGCGCACTGTATTATAGGCTTAGGGCACTTCAAGTACGGGTGACCCTTTTCTTTGCAATTAAAACAAAAGATATCATAACTAAAGTTACTATTGATTCGAGTGGGTCTAGGATCAGGTTGACTATAGGTATTGTTAAAATCTGATGTAGATTTTCCGTTTACATTGTTACGTTCAAAATAGCTTGGCAACTCTTGATTAGTCATTAGAAACTGTAAAATTTGCTCAGGGTGAGTACAACGCAACGCGTTAGCACTAGACCTAACCGTTTTGTCTGTTAACCCGTGAATGATGCAATCCACCGCACGCTTGCCATCAATATTACACTGATTCAAAAGAGCGAGTTTTTCATAGTAATAATTTTCTAAAGGCTCATTAAACCTACTTTTTCGCTTAGGCATATCTTCTAAGGATTGGCCAAAGTTTTGCTCGAATGGAAAAGCGTTAATTAGTTTCTGTTGCCACTCTGGCCAAGTGTAAAGTATGGAATTTAAGCTTTCATACCAGGTTTTGGCCAATCCTTGAAGCTTTTGCATAGCAAAATGGATAACGGTTCTTTCATCCCAGCCGTACACAGTGGCACACTCGTTGACTTTACGGAGCCAAATATCAGTAGTTTGACTTTTTGAGGAGGGGTCGAATTCAGGAAGAATGTTTTTGTGACTAAAGTTACTAGATTGAGCAGGAAGTGGCACTGTGGACGATTGAGGTTGAGTTTTTATCGAATTAAGAATATCAACGACATCTTTAGGAGTAAAGGTTGGTGTGACTGACCGTCTACGCTGCTGTGGCACCGATGCGCTGACCCCGTGCTCCGATGTACTCCCATTTGGCTGTCGCTCCGAGCTGTCCACGCAGCGTGTGCTGCGCTGATGGCTCCGTTGACGACTCCAGTAAAGACTCCTTTCACGATGTGGCGTCCCATCCTCTTCATGTTCTCTTCGTTCGCGACAACGTGACTCCCTTGCTGGCGTCTTGCGTAGCGATTGGCGGTCCCTGCGCAGTTGGTCTTCAAGAGTTCTTAACCGTTCGCGCTCCCGCTCCAGTTCTAGTTCACGTGCCTGCAGGCTTCCACGGCGCTGAGGTCTATCAGGGCCACGTGAGAGGCTGCGGTCATGACAGCTGCGACTAGATCTGCGTGTGCGACTGCGACTGCGCCTCTCTGGGTCCGCTTCACGACGTTCGGGTGTAGTCAAACGTCGTTGTCGTGGAATCTCTTCGTCACGAGGCATGTTTTCTGAAACTCAAAAACCAAAGCTGTGTACTTGTCCTTTGAAATCCTAATTAAACATTGCTGCGTACAAGTTAAATAAAAATTTCCTGTTTTTATTTTTCTAAAAGGCGTTTATAATTATGCAAATATCTCTAAAACTAGGCGTCGTAGCCTGAAAGTAACGAAATTTTTCCCCCCGTAGACGTCACACAAGCACTCGACGCAACCGATTGACTAAGGAGGCTAAGGCTTTGATGGCCACTAAGGTTTTCGAAAACCTTCGATTGAAAAACCTACTTTGACGACAGTCTAATGGAACTGCTATAAACCATTAGTGAATAGGTACCTACAGTCTCAAACGAGTGGCGTGAATGCCGAAGCGGCCTCTGACGCAGTTTGATATTTAAAATTATTCACTACCCTCACTTGTTAATAAATTAAAAAAATATATAGAAATGTTCTCTGATCGTCGTACGACTGTATGAATCCCTTCTAAAAACTTCGCGAAGTCACTTTTATTCGAATTTAATGTAAAAATGGCTGTTTTGAATATTGAAACGGTCACAGTATTCATAAAACTGAACTAACTAGTGTTTTCATCCCACTTCTGAGATTTAATAAAACACACTTCAAACCATTTTAACACATTTATTGAAAACAGCACAAGATTTATTCCAATTACATTTATTTTCTGCCATAGTAAACACTAAAAATGTCAGGTACACTTACACGAATTATTCAGAGAACGTTTCTAACATTATCAGACTACTAGGATATATCACACACCTACTCCAATAAATAATCACAGCTACTTACAGGTTCGACTGCTCACGATGAGGTCCCACCAAAAAGTGATTCGAATTCCCCATTAGAGATGAGTAAGTAATGCTTCTGATATTACTCGGGTGATATCACGCGACGGCGTACTGATACATTACGCATCACTCGGCCGCACCAAACATCACACCACCACTCGAAACATTACTCGATACTATGCAATGCAATATGCATCAGTATCCGCAATGAAATCGTGTTTTTAGGTAGCTAAGGAACTTTTTAGCTTATCATTATTCCGTCTGTTGTGTATCTTTGTTTTCGCAGTCCGACCGAACCAAACCGAACACAGTAATTTATTTAACAAATTACGACCTTATTCTTTAAGCGATTAGACCTTAATTCTTTTGAAAGAGAAAATTAAAGCGACATTTTGGAAATTCCTGGAACCTTTTTTATTTCAATGAGATAAACAAAAATAGGAAATAATTGTTGATATTTTGTCCTAATAGTCAGTCAGTATAAAGTTCAATAACATAGCGTAATACTTAATATTACTCCCGTTATGACATGTCCTTAAAAGCATTTCATTACGTTATTTAACTGTAATAATCGCATCACAGTAATATTTCAACCATAGCAATTACTAATATAACGCATTATTACCATTACCGAAACATCACTACGAACTAAACAGTACACCGAGTGATGTTTCGGGTAATGGTAATATTACAGAGTGATATCACTTTTCATGAAAGGTGATGCAATATTACATTACACGGCAGTGCACTGTTTTGCGCATGTCTATTCCCCATCTTGTCCCTCACCTCGCTCTCACCCCCCCGTTACCGCTCGGTGTTGCCAGTGAAAAATTCGCGTTTCGTTCGGAAATAGAACAGATTAAATAAATCATCACTTTAAATTCGGTGAAAATCAAACTATTTTTGCAAAACCTAACATAAATTTCATATTTCTACTGCAATGTCTTGATTTTAGAATTATAAATATGACCACTAACGGTTTCTTTATTCCACACGTTTCTTTATTTCTTGCCAAAAGCCAAAGCTCTGTCTGTTGTTATATGGGAGATTTTGAGCACATATAGAAAGAAACTATGTGTACACAGACACCCGTTGAAGACTTTACACTGAGGTTAATGAGACATGACGACGCTCTTGCGCAGTTTCCCGACCTCTGCCTAGCCGGCCGCGTTGGATTCGTTGATAGACTTCTTTCTTAGTACCACTTATTGTAAGGCTCGGTTAAGGCTTTCGACTGTAGTTCCAAAATCTCATTTTTGCCTGAACGAATAGTATATTATCAATAAACCGGAGGTGAGAGTTGTATTTTCTATTGAGTTTGATGCCGAATCTTTCCCATTCCAGGAGCTTGAATCCGTCTTCAAATGCAGCTGTACGATAATTTTAGAAAAAATAATAATTTAGGCGGTCTTATCCGTAAAAGTTACCTAGTTTCTCTTCGCTCATTTTTGACACACAGAATTTCAAGTTATCTTGTTGCAACTCACGATACTATACGTCAAAGAAAGGTTCGTGATCGCAAATCCAGTTTATCACTATAGAAAATATTTACGCACAATAAATGTCAGGTATTTGAGCTGCCAAATTTAGTTTGTTTTACGTCCGATAGAGGCGCTTTCAGATTGTCATACAAATGATTACGTTACTATACGAGTACTTTGACGCAAATTATTCGTGATAGGGGTACAGAGCAATGTATGTGATTGGTGTCCAATATTTATTTATTTATTTATGTACCTGACACGCTGACATTACCGTTTCATCCTTCCGTATCCTGTCATCTAGGTTGCCTAGACTTGCCGTAGATCTAAAAATCATGCATAGTTCACACAAGGCAGTGAGTTGTTATTGAATGAATGGATAAAATATTTTATTTCAGACCGTGATCCATATTCATGTTAGTAACAAATTTGAACTTAGCCTATGTTAGTAAAATACATTTTAAAGCAATGAAAGATGCCGCCTAGTAGAAGCCGCAGCTTTGGTAGCGTGCAAACTAATCCAGCATCGGCGAGTCCCACCGGTTAGCCAATGCCGCCAGTATGCTATTTGTACCGTTGCGGAGGCGATCTAGGACTGAGGCGCACCGCTTTTGGATCAACGTGTGAAAGCCGTCAGTGTGCGCCTCAGCGAATAGTCGACGCGCTGCAAAATCGCGGGAGTCCAAGTAGCCAGAGTTAACATATACCCAAAAGTTTACGCATAGCTCCGATCGATGGGGTCAGCAGCATCATGTCGTCAGCTTAACTAATGTTATTATTACTTCGTATAGAGAGGCTTTGCCAAGCAAAACATGTGTGGGCAAGATTGTGACGCATTCCTTGAAATTTTGTACGATTTCATGCCAAGTGGCCTCAATTCATGGCGCACGAGATTTGTTCGCGTTGTCAGTTCCATACGCTAATAATAGTAGTTAGACGACCCAAGGACGATGCCTCAGCCGATCCATTTACCTACCGTTTCGTATCGTAACTTTGATAATCCATGCTCTCAGTGTGCGTTCCGCCCAACAAGCCGTGAGCGCGGTTAGCGTTACACTTAATTGTTCGTTAAACAAAATTTTAAGGGCCCGATAACGCACCTAGGGTCCCGGGCTTAGTAATAAATAAATATAATAGTCCCCCTAGCCGATTTCGACTACGGTGGCCAGTCACAACGACTAACCGACTGCGCGGGACATATTATAGTGCACAAGTGTGTGCGCAAACACAGGTGCACTCTCTATTCCTTTCACTCTCATAGCCCGATGGGACAGCAATCTGACACGACCGGAGAGAGAGAGAGAGGCGCAGGACCAACGGCTTTACGTGCTTTTCCGAGGCACGGGGGTGAAACACCGCCAACTTCCAAACTCCGGGCTACCCTAAGAATTTCTTAACAGAAAAACTCAGGTATATATTTTTGGCCCGACCCGGGGATCGAACCCGGGACCTCTGGCGCAGCCGTCGCTTTAAAGTGCGACCCTCCTACCGCTGCGCCACCGAGGCTTAGTACAGTCAGCAACAACCTTAAGGTGGTTGTTATGTGTAATCCCAAAGCATAGTTAAGAAGGCTAACTCTTAAGTTGTGAAATTCGGTAAAAACGGTGGTGGTTGTGTAAAACCTTAATACGGGGGCTGTACTTATATAAATAAATAAACACTTGCGACATGCATTTTATCAATTTCATTTTTGTTTGTAAAGCACTTGCAAAATTCGCAAATATAGGCATGCCCGAATAGCGTAAGACACGGGGTTCGATTCCTCGTCCGACACAGTGTTAAAAGCTTACAAGTGCAATTTATATGATATTAATTTTATTGCAACATCTTATTTTTGACTTATCGCACATATACAACGTCAAATAACTGTGAATGGTTCCAAAAATATAAGAAGCAAAAACTTTAAAATACTCAGACGATCATTTTTAAGACTGAGTGTACCAAAAGGGAATGTTATCATCTGCGTATCGTTTGTTCAATCGATCACAATTTTTTACCCCAGCGAGGGGAAGTTTCTTTTTACTGAGCAAGATACAAGGATTACTGAAACAGATACTTAAACAGTCACTGTAACTTAATTTACTATAGTAGATTCAAAAACAGTTGAAAGCTGATCCTAAATGTTTAAAACTAAACAGTTCACAAGTGAACATACTTGACTAATAACTTCTTTTAGTGTAAGAAAATGCTACCCACCGGTGCACCTAAAAGTCTCCCTTGGACACGTAGCAAAATATTACGTCATTTCGACGGACTGAAACACCACGTGGCTACCTTTGCCCTAAAAATATCCGGCTAGTTACCGACGTCATAGCGACGTACAATTGGACACGTAACGACTCATAGTAAAGGCCGGGAAAGTAGGCTTTAAGGAATGGAAGTCTGTGTGTGAAAAATATAAGGCAGGAAACATGTTATAACACTTATAAAAGAAGTTAGATAGAGATAGAGGCTTCATACAAAAACATCACAATTAGAGTGTTATTATGCCACGTTCGTTTTATATTCCATTACCAGCAAGAGCCTCAAGACAAGAGTTATCAAGTCTTTATATTAAAAATTGTGGTTATTCACTTCACAGACCACAACTGAATTTTGTCCGTAACTTGAAGCAACACGAAACAAAACGAAGACGGGTAACATCTTAAAACCTTATAAAGCCTTTTATAATTGAGTGATTCGCATATACAGGGTGTTACTTTGGTCAGCGACGCCCGACTCAGGGGTGGTTGAAGAAACGATACTGATGAATCAACAAAAAATAACCATTAAAACCCATTAAATCAATTTATTATTGCGATACTAGCGTGCGAGTCAAAACTACCGACTCCAGGTCGCCTGTTCGTAGCTTACTTGCTACGGCGTAGTATTTTGTAGCTACGCGCAAGAATGCGATTTTCCACCTTTGTTTTTTTAGAATGTTATGAAGAAGTTTTCTTTTATAAAACTTGCGTATTATTCAAAGTTTTTTTTAGTATAAGCGTAACTCAAACCATCATCTCTGAGTTGTGGGTCACTGACTAAAACGAAACCCTATATGTAAATGTATAGCCGAGATTTGATCCGCCCCCTTGTGATATATTGTCTCGAATCTGACTTCTCAAAGCAGAAGAAACTTCCGGCCACTCGCGCAGGCGATGCCGTGATCCACCAGTTACCTCCTCGTGACCACAGCAGTTGCAACACAGCCGAAACGTCGCGCAGTGACTAATAGCATTACTCATCAGTTTTTAGGGTTCCGTAGCTGAATGGCAAAAACGGAATCCTTATAGTTTCGTCAAGTCTGTCTGTCTGTCAGTCAGTCCGTATGTCACAGCCACTTTATTGTGTAACTTTAATCATCACACTTTTGAAATTTGATAGTAAAATGTATCCTGTTAACAGCTTTACGATTTTTAAAAAAATAATTATATTAAAAGGGGATTCCCATACATAAAACTAAAACCGAAACTGCTGTCAACAAAATATTGTGGTATTTTAGCTACGTGGAAGTAAGTGGATTCCCTAATTCAGTTAAAATTGGCACGGAACCCTCAGTGCGCGAGTCTGACTTACACTTGGCCAGTTTTTTATCTGGGTTTAGACCCGTCATATCTTATACTTTTTTAAATGCAACGCGAAAGTTTAGAGGAGTAGTTAACTACTATGAGACACTACCATGAAGATCAGATAATTTGCTATCACTGCATGTTTTTGTCAAATAATAAATTTGTTATGAACTCTACTGCGTCCGCACACATTGTACCGCAGCGCAACGTACCCTACGTACCGTCGGCTTGTTTTTGCCGGCAATAACACCGACAATGAAGCTTAGCGGTGGCAGTTTACGATCTCATATATCGCGAGGCAAGAGTTCCGCTCTTACTAAAGGTGGAGTGCAAGATACGAAAGAGAGCGATGAGCCGATTATATTTTGTAGAATTTTCCCGATAACGTATCATCATTTATTATACCTACAACTACCTCGGTGGCGCAGCGGAAGAAAGGTCGTACTTTAAAGCGACGGCTGCGGCAGAGGTCCCGAGTTTGATCCTCGGGTCGGGCCAAAAATATGTACCCGAGTGAGAAACTCGGGTAAGATATCTAGAAATTCTTAGAGCAGCCCGGAGTTTGGAAAATAGTGGTGGAAACACCCCCGTGCCTCGGAAAGCACGTAAAGCCGTTGGTCCTGCGCCTGATCCCTATCCGGTCGTGTCAGATTAATTCCCCATCGGGTTATGAGAATGAAAGAAATAGCTGGCAAACCTAGTCGAAATCGGCTAGGGGGACTATTATTACACCTAATTGACTGCGTATAATGATTGGGACAAATATCGTCATCTGATCAGGCAGATAATGACACATACGGGGGGCGTCGATTGACCAAACCTCTACACTGAGACGTAAATAAAAAAAATATACGCATACATTTATTTAATTGATATAATACGAGGGTCAAACTGAAAGTTTTTAGAACTGGCCACTTATAAACAATATAATAAAAAAAATATTCTAAAATTTGAAAATAGAACTCTTTGCCAATATTACTGAGTATATATTTCATTCATTTGTCATTTGTTTTACGATTTGGCGGCAAATTGAAAATTGTCTGTGTCACGTCAACATGAATTTAACACGAGAAAATTTTCGTGCAATGATTTTTTATGACTTTCGATGTCATTTAAGTCAACAAGAAAGTTATGATAGACTACGATTGGCCTTTCACGATGAAGCCCCATCTCGTGCGACTGTTTACAACTGGTTTAATGAGTTTAAACGTGGTCGCACTAATCTCACTGATGATGTACGTGAGGGACGGCCTTCTACGGCGACGACTGAAAATAACATCTGTGTTGTGCGGCGTATGATAGAGACTGACAAAAGAGTGACCTATCAGCAGATTCGGACAAGCTTAGGCATCGGTATGAGTCAAGTGCACAAAATCCTCCACGAACATTTAGCGGTCAGGAAGCTTTGCGCCCGGTGGATACCTCATAATTTGACTAAGGCTCAAAAACTCCATCGTGTGGATTGGTGCCGTAAAATGATTGAAAGATTTAACGGAGGTGACTCAAATGCTGTGTTCGACATACTAACAGGTGACGAAAGCTGGATTTACTGTTATGATCCTGAAACCAAAAGACAATCTGCTCAGTGGGTGTTTCCTTTCGAGGAGTTGCCAACTAAAGTGAAGAGAGATCGAAGTGCGGGAAAAAAAATGGTGACCTCGTTCTTTGGAAGGATAGGTCATTTCGCAACAATTGTGTTAGAGGATCAAAAAACAGTTTCTGCAGAATGGTACACTACCAATTGTTTGCCACTTGTCTTGGAAAAAGTTCGAGAGAAACGACCTCGCAGTAGGATCCTCCTTCACCACGACAACGCCTCGTCGCAAACCGCCAAGCGAACGATCGACTATTTGGCGACATCAAACGTTGAATTACTGGGTCACCCGCCGTATAGCCCCGACCTCGCGCCTTGTGATTTTTATTTATTTCCAAAAATTAAAGAAAAACTTAAAGGAAAGCGGTTTATGAATGCTGAAGAAGCGGTGGCTGCGTATCGCGATGCCCTAAGGACGAGTGGGAAAAGTGCTTTTCCCAGTGGTTCCATCGCATGCAGCGGTGTATTGACGTCAATGGACAATATTTTGAAAGGATATAATAAAACTAATAACTGGCTAATGTAATCAGTTTTTGATTTTCTAAGAACTTTCAGTTTGACCCTCGTACAAGCTCAGGTGTTCGTATCTACATTTCTATGACTTGTTACTACGTGAACAATCATTCAATCTTGAATTGCACCAAAGTTCTTACGGTGGAGGAAAGGTTTCATTAGCAATTTGGCTATAACGTTACTTTCTGTAATACGAGTTGTCGGCATATTTTTAACGCAGTCTTGTCAGTGTTTTGTCTATGTGTGAAGACGAAAAGGTTACCGGTACCGACGAAACTTTTTATTGGATTATTTTAGAATTCGAAATAAATTCAAATATGGACTGGTTCCAAACAATTTCTTTTACGAACACTAAAATATTGTTTAACAAGATTCAAATTACGACTTGAGCAGGAAGATTCTTTATTACGAATACCAAAATATTCTATTTCCAATAAACAGCTTACTCGGTACATCATTAGTTCATTCAGGTAAGTCGGTACCGATAACCTCAGTACTTATTTCTTGCACCTGCCGATTGAGCAGCGCGCCGCTGATAGACATGATACTGTTAAACCACAATAATGTTAACTTGACATGACACTGACAGGACTCAGTTGAAAACCGCCGGCTAAAGTCATCAGTAAATGGCTTAAACAAAACGCTATTGCTCATGACACAGACGTAGCCTGTGTAACGGAAACAATTTATCGTATTTTACAACTATGCCGCCATAGTAACATGATTTTTCATTACTACCGAATACCTCCATCATAACTCCATAATAACACTGAATAGAGGCTCCTGCGGACTTTATATCTTCATTAAACTAAATTGTTCGCTGTTTAAAGGATACAGAACTCTTGGTATCTTTATGATGTTAAGGGACGCTTATTTTTAAGTTAATAACTTTAGAAATCCTCTGTAATCAGTAGATTTTTTAATAAAATACTTATTTAATGAATTAAACTTATAATTTCATTGTAGATACACATACTTCCCCCCGTCCGGTCCCCCGCGACTTCGTTCGCGCGTTTTAAGTTTGTCCCCTCCCCTCCCGTTGCAGCGTAATGTTTTATAGCCTAAAGCCTTTCCCGATGAATAAGCTATCCAACATTTTTTTTTTAAATCAGTCTAGTAGTTCACAAACTCTTTAGCTTTATAATATTAGTATAGATAAATGATGGTAGAGAAACTTGTGAATGAAAAAAGATGAAAGAACCTTACTTTTTCGTTGTTATCATAAACTTAAAAGACGGAAAATTTCGTCGAAAAAATATTTTGACAAAGAGAAATTGTCATACGTCAAGAGATAAAAATCGTAATGACCATATTCAATACCAATTGTATCTTTTTTAATAAGCAGTCGACAACTTGAAATCAATTTACATGATTAGTTACTAAATAAAGGTAAAAACAATATTTCAATAAACTTGGCATATACAGTAATGCACTTTTTAACGAAAATTTTAAATTCCGTTGTTAAATTTTCGCTGTTTTGTCAAATGCCTGCAATAAAATTGTCTAATATTATCGAGCCCAGCTTTATAATGGTTGCTTACTCGACCGCAAATCGGGAAGGCTTATCCAAAAGTCGCTGTTTATTCGAGAAACACTTTGTTTCGTCGCTAATTACAGTTTTCACTTCGAAGACGAGATTAGGAGTTTGAGAGTTAAAGACAATAGATTGACGTCAGGGTTGATAAATTGATCAATAATTGAATGTAATGAAATAAAACCTCTGAAAGTTAATGGAAAATTGGTAATACAGGGAGACACCCTATTTTTTAATCACCGCCTTAATATGGTGTGTGATTTTCGTTGATAAATGTTCTTTTTTTCGAATGTAAATCCATACCATAATTCAATATTTTTAACTATTCTTAGAAAATAAACGATAATGTAGAAACAGCAAACGTGATTTTCGTTGACTTTTAATTAATAAAACCATTCGGAATATTGACGCGAGTGATTTGGAAATACTAGAGCTTCTATTTTTAAATCACTTACATAAATATGCCGTGTGATATTCCTTCGACAACCAATTAAAAATTAACGAAAATCACGCGAAATATTGACGTACGTACTCACAAAATTAAGATACATTGTTTCCAGCGATAAGACCGCCAATATTGTACAAATGATTTGTCTGTAATGTTATTGTTTCTTGTGTCCTTACTTGTGCAATAAAGAATATTTATTTAATGTGTTTGTAAGCGCATAACTCAACAATGCCTTGACCAATTTGACCTATTCTTTTTTTTAAATGTTCGTTTAAGTTCAAGGATGGTTTTTACGAGAAACATTCGAATAATTGCCGGAAAAACATATAAACAGCCATTTTTTTTCCCCATAAAAATGTTTTCTAACTAAAACGAAATCAATACTTACCAGACAATTCTGGTAAGTATTGACTATAGTTGTACCAATTGTAAAGAATAAAACCTGTAGTTCTAGTGACTAGTCCAATTACAGACCAATTTCTTTGGCGACCATTGTGGCTAAGGTTTTGGATAGGCTGCTTCACCAACAGTTGGACACGAGCGTGAAGCTTCACGATGCCCAGTTCTGTTTCAGGCTTGCCACTGAAGCCGCTTCACTATGCTTGAAGCAGACTGTTCAGTATTATACTGCAAGGGAAACGCCTGTCTATGCAGTGTTTTCGGACTTGTCAAAAGCTTTTGATCTGGTACAATACGAGGTTCTATGAAAAAAGCCTGACCTGCCTCATGCCTATAGGTCAATTCTAAAGCACTTGTACTCGAGACAGCAGAACTTTTTGAAATGGGTAGGAGATTTTCGGGCATATACAACATGTATATGCCCGAAAATCTCCGAAGGGGACGAAAATCTGGAAAGGGGGGTAAGACAGGGTAGAATTAACTCCCCAACGCTTTTTAACCTTTACATGAACAAACTGATCATTGAGCTCGGCAGTGTTGGCTGCTCTGTGGACGGCACCTTCGTCAACAACATAAGCTACGCAGGCCTTGATCCACAGGGTGCGTGGCACCTCCAACAGCCTCCTGCAGAGTGTCGCGACGAGGCTGGACGTGGACAGTGCCATCATGCAGCACTGGACACGCAACCACACACGAAACACACTTGGATAACTTGTTTTTATTTATATATTTTTTATTTATTTTAATATTCAATTCCAATGTATGGCAATGCCTGAAACATAACATTTTATTTTTGTTCATTTTTTTTAAAAGAGCTTGTAATGTATGTTACTGTTTGTACCAACACTAAAGTTAATATTGGATGAAAACTTCGAATCTTAAAATAACGAAGCGATACGTAAGTTTGCAAGTATGTTTTCAAACTTTGAGAAATCCAATAGTTTTGCGTTCGGAACTTAATTAATATTAAAGTTTTAAGATATTAAATTATTTCGTAAAAAGTTTCTTTTCAAGCGGGATCCCTTCCCAGCAACATTCTTGCAGTATGATTGTACTAAATAAGGTAACTTTACTCATAATACCTATTTCGCTTCATCAATAACTTTTGATACTCGTTTTTCAGTTTTAAGAGCTCATTAAGATGCTGAATGCTGATGAATCACACTTATGAATGAAGTAGATTATAAGACAGAGGATAAAAACCCACATTAGGTCAAATTGTTTTAAGTGAAAATACTTTGTCAACATCATTTTAAGGTTGTCTCCCATACATGAATCTAAAACCGAAAAATCATTTTTTAGTCAAACGAATGCGTGTGGATGTGTGTGGGATGTCGATGGATAGGTCTTTTAAAATGAGATAGAGGATTCCTACAACCATATTCTTCTTAAAGTCTAACTATTCTTCTTAAAGATAAACACTTCCAAATTAGAAAATGGGCATCTTCCCCCAAACCCCCCCCCCTCCTCACTTTTAAACTAAGCAAGTGTAAATTTTGAAAAAATAGATTTTTATTTTTATATATTCTTTATTGCACAAACAAAATGAAGTACAAATGGCGGACTTAATGCTTGAACGCATTCTCTACCAGTCAACCATTGGGTGAGGCAGAAACAGTTGAGGCGGCGTAAAATAAACATAAATACAATAAAATCCATACTTCACGCTGAACAGATATCATGTTATTTATTCTCATTGGGAAGAAGATTGCGTATAGACTATTTGTACACATATTTTGATGTTGATGTCTTGATCGTATCTGGAAAGGAGTTCCAAAGTCTGATGGCGCTGAGGGTAAAAGAGTTGGAGACGTAAGCAGTCTTAAGCAAAGGTGTGTACAGCATCTAGATGATGTAGATCTTAACAAATACTCTCAACAAAAATTACTTTGAACGAGATCGAACTAGTAGTTTTCAAGACATAGCACATTTTTAACGACCACAAACGTAACTTTGTTTTTTATACAAACACTATGGAAAACAATGTTTTCTTTAATAATAAAGTTTAATATATATTTTTTAATATTGTGGTGTTTTAGTTAAGTGGAATCCCATCAAAAACAATACTTGTCAAAAAAACCAAGTCTCGCAACTCAGTTGTTCTGCGGTAAAAAGTTGTGAGATCCATGTAATACCAAGTCGGTTATTAATTTATTCAGTCTCTACTTAAGCGACTTTCTGTCTTAATACGTCCAGTCTCTAGGACCACGATCGTGGTCCATAACAATTGAAAATCAATTGTGTCTGGAATCTCCGTACTCGAAGCATTAAGTTGTTACGTAATAATTAACAGCATCTTATAGTGACGCATATCAATATTAAAATTCTTTAATGTTATATATAAATATATTGAGACTTGGCCATCGCCTGAAATTACGTGTAAATTCAATCGCCTGAAAACACGTGTAAATTCAATTATTTAGTGCGATGGCCAAGTCTCAATATATTTATATAAAACATTAAAGAATTTTAATATTGATATGCGTCACTATAAGATGCTGTTAATTATTACGTAACAACTTAATGCTTCGAGTACGGAGATTCCAGACACAATTGATTTTCAATTGTTATGGACCACGATCGTGGTCCTAGAGACTGGACGTATTAAGACAGAAAGTCGCTTAAGTAGAGACTGAATAAATTAATAACCGACTTGGTATTACATGGATCTCACAACTTTTTACCGCAGAGCAACTGAGTTGCGAGACTTGGTTTTTTTGACAAGTATTGTTTTTGATGGGATCTCATATCCTTTGTAATTTTGTAGACAGGTCTACTTTTTTCCTTTTCGGTACCTTCTTCTTATTGTATATATGTATATCTACCAGCAACGAATTTTCTTAAAGCCCTCTCTCTGACTTATGAACTTTACGCCTCGCGCTAGCACCGCGACAGCTCGCTCGGCGACATTCACCTTAGCGCGCGCCCCGCCACTGTCCCCGCCCCGCACCCTCGCGCTAGCACCGCGCAGCGCGTAGTAACGGCCCGCGCTCACTCGCTAGCATCGCAGCGCGTGGTATAATAATTAATTTACAACCTTACGCACTCGTAATAAGTACGAATACGCACGTAAGTACGTTTTTTGCATTAAATAATTTAATTTACACGTGTTTTCATGACGGGAATACCCATTTTTTGCTCGATTTGTCAGGGGCACTACCATGCGCCTATATTTATATGTCACTAGCTTAAACCCGCGGCTTCGCACGCAATAATATTAACTGCCGTAAAACATCGTTACGAATAAAGCCAGTATTGAAAAATTTAACTGAAGACTTGGCTGTATGGGCTTAATTTTCTTTGCGGTCTTTTTTAGATTTTTTAGTTTTTCCTTGATTCATACACCAAACACTATTTATATTCCAAATTTGAAGCTTCTAGGTCTGCTAGGAGTGCCATAGAATTTTGATGATCGGTGAGTCAGTGAGTGACAAAATTAAGAAATTTGACCCGTTATAATTCTTAAAATACTGGTTCAAATTGAATGAAATTTGAAATATACCGTGTCTTTACAATGCTGCATTGTTACTGAAAATTTCAGTCTTCTAGTTTTATCCACAACGAAGTTACAGGGGGTCGAAAATGGTCTGACTTGCTTCGAGAAAAGGATGGTACGGCCGTGACGCTTTTTTGCTCGACTTGGTGGGGGCACTGCCGTGCCCCCAGATTAAGTGGATTCCCTAATTCAGTTAAAGCTAGCACAGAACCATCAGTGCGCGAGTCTGACTCGCACTTGGCCGGTTTATGTGTGTAAAATCTTGTTTTTCGGTATCATTTTTCTTAAAAGCACTTAATTGACGTCACATCAAACTGACAATTTAAAACTTTATTTTCCTGAACATTCTTTATCTATAATCTCGACACTAATTAATAGAAAATCAAAATCTGAATACAGCAATTATCTTAATCCAATTTTATTTCAAAAACTAGTGTATAAAAACCCAAAGTGTTTTCTACAAAAAAAAAATCATATTAATCCTGAAGGTTATCAAAATTAGTTTTTTCTTCGTGATCGACCAAATATCGCATCACAGCAAAAATGGCGCCTAAACCGCCCTAATTTGGAGCTATTTTAGCACTTTAGGTACACCGTAAAACAATTTCAAGATAAACAAGCCTTGTTCAGGTTATGTGATATAAGTTTACGGCCGCTATAAAAGACATTCACGATATTAATTGGCTTCGCCGACTTGACGTGACGTATTTTCGGAGATCATCCATAGACTGTGTCACAGTGGAATAGAGTTGGTATTAGAATGAAGAAACAACGCCAGCGACAGTTTGAGGATTTTGTATTTGAAATTAGAAAATATAAAGACAATAGAAGCATAAGCAGTAGACCAAATGTACATTAAGATGCGTTATTAGATTTCTTGTACAATCTTACTTCTGATCGTACTTCTTTCCCATTTCATCTGCAAATAGATGCTTATAAAAGAAAACTATTCTATGTATGATTTCATAGTATCTCAAGTTTACCATAGCTTTTCAATTTTTCATAGTTCTCAAATGTCAACTACTGGTCCCGCGCGACTCCGAATGCGCGTTTTAAGTTTGCTCCCTCCCCTCCTGACACAGCAGGGGAGGAAGCAGCAGGGTGACGTTATATTGTTTAAAGCCTTTGTCGATAAAAGTATCTATCTAACACTAAAAAAAAATCAAATCGGTCTAGTAGATCCTGAGATTAGCGCTTTCAAACAAAATTAATGTAGTAACAAAAAAACTCTTCGGTTTATGGTATTAGTATACATACGGATTCCTATGTGGACTGAACCTTCTGTGTACCACAGCACGTGTAGCTCAAATAAATCCTGCGCAAGAATTTGCCGGTGAGATTAAAATCGTAAAACGTAACGAACGTTTAACGCGTATGGAGTTGATGTGAAATTTACACCCGGGATTAGGAAGCTGATTTGATTTTAAGTTGAGCAAGTAAACGTATACACGAAGATATACGGTAGGTGATTAACGTAACTTGCAAAGGATAGCGATGCGATTGTAATATATATGAGTGACGTAAGACCTGGGGCCCTATTTTTGAATCAGTCGCTTGAATTTTGCGTGTGATTTTCGTTCGAAAACGAATTAAAAATCAATGGAAATAACGCGAAATATAGACGTTAGTATCCACATGATTCAGTTATCGTTTTTAATCACTCCCGTGTGAAATTATATCAAATAATATCAAACGCTATTTTGACGCAAGTGAGTCAAAATTAGTTGCCCAGTTTGGTGTTTAGTGGTCCTAAATATTGCGCCGGGCGTCGCGGGTTCGAATCCCGCAAGTGGCAAATTTGTGTGTATATGTATTCAAGTATTTATGGAAGATGCCCCCGTCGTAATCGTTGTCTGATACTCGTTAAACAATCATGATTGATCATAAAAACCTTCTTCAAAACTGCGACAACTGGTGTGTTGTCTGGCACATATTTATTTATTTATGATAAAAAAATGTGCATAGTGGTGGGTCTTGTTAGTAAGCCTGGCGGACACACTTTCCGAAGATTCATACAAAATAAATTTATTTGACGTGTTTTGTCAAATGCAAGTGCTTGCTTAAGAGCTTGCAAAAAAACTGCATGGATATCAAGTTACGTAATAACCCTAAAGATTCAGAAAGCTTCATTAATTTGGTAGTTATAAAATACGTTTTCTATTTTAAAATATTGTTTTAGTAGATTTGGATAGTTCAATGTTCTATCGCGTGACTTTAAATGCAGAACTATGTCGTAAAAGAGTCTTTGAACACAGACTTTCTGCTTGTTCAGTCAATAAAAACCAAAATCTTTTTATTTCAGGTAGATAAAAGCGCTGCAATCTTTTTATACAGTGCCATAATTTTACATAGCGTAATTCGCTGAAAATGACGTTGAAAAATTCTTGTGATATTTAAATCCTGGATAAAATATAACGCGATAACATAATATTTTTAAGCGGTGGTCGTAAAACAAGGTTTTTGGGCATCACACGGTTTGTTTATTAAAAGCCCTCGGTGTTTAATCAACGCGAAAAATTCTTAATTAAATTCTCGAAAAGGCCGCAAGGTAGCATCGCTCATTTCACAACGCCACGGATTCTCAAACACTTAAATTTACTTCAATATTAAACTTAGAGTAAGCAATGTAGGTTTAAGACAATCCTTAGGCTCAGATAACCTATGCAATAACTTCCGATTAGTACCTGGAAGATTCCATAATATAACTGGCAGTAATTCGGCTATAATGGTTATTTTCGACCTTTGACTTAACGACTAAAATATGTACTTAGTATTTGAATAGTAAGATGCGGGATTGCTGACATGTACCTTATTATATGGTACATGGTAGCAATCTCATATCTTACTATTCCAGCGATACTCAAAGTGTGTTCAGAGAAACTCTAGGGTTCCGCAAGAATTAAGACAAAATAATCAAAATACCTAAAACCAAATTCTAGTCAACCGTCCTGATGCGGCGTATTATTTTACTATGCCGCCACCGTCGATACCCACTTGTGTTTTTCAACTTTTTTTTTTTTTACTTGTTATGTAAGTAAAGTAAAAGATACATGGTAGGTACTTTTACAAAGGCACCCGCTGAAAATCAGCATCGTGGTATGCGTTCCGCTGCCACTACTTATGCTGACCGACTCGAATAGTCCTGTTTTTTTTTGCATGTTTTTTTTCTCAATATGTATTCGGTCGAATAAAGTGTTTCTTTCTTTCTTTCTTTCTTTCTTATATTATGCTAATTAATAAATAAATATTTTATTGTAGGGTTCTATCAAGTATATCACTTACTAGAAGGGTTTCGCCACTTAAAAATATTGAGAGCCGCTGAACTATTCTAATTATGGCCACTACCATCACTTGTAACGTTTGACTTTATTTTCTACTTCTTTGAATCGCTTCTTTGTAAGCTTCTGGTAACATGAATAAACCATAAAAATATTATCCCTTTGCAATAGAACGACAAAAGCGGGATGTCACTAGCAGCAAACTGTGTGATAAAAAGAGATGGGTAGCAGAACCATTTTTGTCAGATGTCAAACAGTTGACCGCCCCACAGAAGCTCGCTGAAAATTACGTGAATGTTATTTTTTATATTTAAAAGTGAAATTGTGTATATTTTGGAGAAATAATGCATCTGAAACATGTTGACTTGATCGGTGATTGATTGTTATGCATTACAGCGGCATAACCCCAACAAATAATCATTTAACAGGTAGATTAGTCCAAATCGAAGCCTCTTAATATACGACTTATATTTACCAACTTTAAAGTACGCAGTTTGGTTATTCTATTCCAAAAACGTTAATTTACGTAAAAAATAAAGATGGAGTAACACAGGGAATGTATATCGACGAATAACTTGTAATGAAATAACATTTAGTTTTATACTAGAGCTGCATGTTCAATATTTTGTGTCGACTGTTTATCATGCAGTAAACTACTATATTTAACTTAGGAACATTGTTATAAATCACCTGATCGAAAGGTTATCTCATTTAAAGCTACAAATATTACTTACTTATGTTAGTTACTGACATCTTAAATCGGTTTCGTTTGACAGCTTTTCCTTGTCCTTCTATTCCGATAGGAATATTAATTTTATGGAATAAACAAAATCGAGAATGAAATAATATTTGAAGAAAAGACGTCAGATTGACACTGACGGTCAACAACAACTTCTTCAAAATATAGGTACATAAGCGTAAGTGTACTGTTGTTATTTCCAACGTTGAGAGCCTTTGCCTTCTAAAAGCGGTAATTCCCTAATTCCCGAGTAATATTCTCATAGCGGATTTGTTGGGCAAAAGAATTGCGTTTTTCCCTAATTTTCCCTTTACGCTTCTTTAATAAACAAGTGCTACGGAGTTGATTAACTCTTTCGCTTTTCGCAAATTAAAAAGCCGGAGCATCTTAGAAATTCTATTGTTGGGCTGGCTACAATTTTTCATCAGTTTTTTTCAGAACGGTTCTATTGTGAGGTGGAAAGCATTTTTACGCAAAATCATAAGGCATATTGTTGTACAGATAAAACCAATCGGCTAGAAAACAAGATTTATTAATATCTTTTGGTCGGTTCTAATCCACTGTTTCGAGCCGAATCTTCAAAATCTCTAGTATAACAATTTATTCTCCTAACGATTTTCGGTAATGGCGGCCCCTCTCAACACAGATACCTAGGCCAGGTATGCACAAGATACGTGGAATACTCAAAAAGTCGTAGGACACAAAAAAAAAGTTCTACAGGTACACATATTTTTATTAAATGTTTTAAAAGTACTTTCCACCTATAGAGGCTCTATACAAAGATTCATGCGTCTGAACAAGTTTTCAAAACACTTTTTCCAGTCCGCCGCAGACACCTCGTTTACAGCCTGCTCGAACGCAGCCAACGCATCTTCCGGCGACGAAATTTGGAAATAAAAAGAAGTCACATGGTGCTAGTAAGGCTAATCGTAGGTAAGTATGGAGGTGCTAGTAAGTAATCAGGGCTGTAAGGAGGGTGACCCAGAAGTTTGACTGGCGTGCTGTCTAGGAAGTCCCTCGTTTTAGCGCGGTGTGTGCAGGCGAAATTTTGAAAGTGGAACACACCTATTTTTACTTATAATTATTCTTTTTTTTAAAGATTCTAATCGGCCAGTCTCAATGTATAAAAACTTCTTGTTGCAATACTTTCTGAGTGGCCTGGTATCATAGTGCCCAGAGCTGAGCGCAATACAGAAGTGCACTCTCTGTTCCTTCATTCTCATTTATTGGGTATGACGGCAGTCCAAAATGACCATTAAATCACTCTATCTATGAAAAACACTGCAGCAAATTCCGTTGCGTAGTTCAAAAGATATGACTTTGTTTTATACCGCTCGACTTTTAACTGAGAAGCATATTACTCGTATTGCAAAGCACGTAGACGGATACTTTGATACCGGAAATCATTGCTTAAGGGAAACATAAACTCAATGAAGATAAATTTACGTATGAGCGTTATAGAGCTTTCATTATAATCCCCTACCAGTTTTATATAAACTACATGTAAAGCAGTGAGTAACTAAAGAAACTATGCTTAGAAAAAAAGTGTCGCAAATAGAACGACAAGATGTAACATAGGTATTCCTTGAAACCATTTTCATGAGTTAATGACAAGTGGCTTCAATTCATTGAGCACGAAATTTGCTTTTGGTATCAGTATCAAACGCTAGAAAAAGTAATAGTATCACACTAACTATCATCTGTGCTATTCTAATGTCAACTATCATTAGTAACTGCTAACCTTTGTGTTATCCGTCCAGGTATGTCGATAGAACAGTATCTAATCAATCCTCTTGGGATTTAATCTCGAGTGGTCAACATAGTAATTACTCTGAGTATGTCATTGTTACAATGTTTGTGTTTAGCTAAGTAGAAACAGTTTGAGATCTTCGTCACTAAACTAAATGCATTAGATTTAAACTGTGTTGAAACTACTTAACTACCTATGAGTATTTTGTTGTTCCATCACTATAATTTTCAGTCCATTCAACTTCGAAATAACTCACAAAAAATTAAAACACAATTTAGTTCGATTCCTTGTATGACACAATACAATAAAATATTATTTAGTGTGTCTAGTGTCATAACACTATAAAAACAAAAAAATATATATATTATAAATTCTTCATCTTAACGTTTCCTTCGGATATTGTGAGAGCGATCTCGCAACATTATAAAGGTTACACAGCCTACTGCAAAATTCATCAGGTTTGTCATGGTGTCGGTGGCCGAGTGGTATAGGCAAGCAGCCGGATAGCGTAAGGTACGCGGTTCGATTCCTCGCCTAAAACAGTTGCATTTCACAAGTGCAAATTATATTATTAAGTTTGTATAGTGACAAAACACTATCAAAACAAAAATATAATCACAAAAGTTCCGTTAAACCGAAAATCTGAAATTGCGTAACCTAAAAAACTCGCATAAAACAAGGTTCAATTTGTTCCCGTTTGTGAATTCAATAAACAATCAACATTTGAATGTATGAGTGCTCTGAAATTATTTCCTATTTAATTACGACTTGTTATGCCGAATTAATTCTTCGCTGACATTTAAATTTCAAAGCAAGGTCCCAGTATACAAAGGTCCAGTAGGCTCATTTCCTCTACACGAAAAATCATTGAATAAAAAAATACATTTTACTACGTTATTTATATTACTGACTTAAAAATATACTTACAACTACGAAGTCGAAATAAAACAATAGACTAGAGTAAGCAGCTAGCGTACTCAAATTTACAATTTATGTAAACTGTGAGAGTGAAGTTACTAAATTATAATTGATTTTACGAGATTTGTTTATTGCTTTGGAATGATGATTTTGATGTTTCAGAGTAACATTAATAGGTTTATCGATGTTATTAGTATCTAACTCTGACTCAAAATTGTTTTATTATGACTCGTGAAACTCTTCCTTCATTCCTCTTTAACAAAACCTTTGTATTTCAACAATACCTAAGTAAACCTCACGTCCGTTATCACAGCTCCAAAGTAACTTTGAAAAGTTAATAAAACTGTTTTAATAATTCACACAATTCAAAAAACAAATACTATCTAGCAATAGTAATAAGCTTCCAGCCTGTGACCTAGAATTTGGAGCTTTGTAAGAATCTTCGGGATTAATATACTGTAACGCAAGGGGTGGATAAACAATATAAAATTTTTGTTTTATTTCTATGCAACTCTACTGGCATTGGGAAACAAAATTATTAGAAAAAAATGGAGATTGTTTTTGGTTAGTAGGTTGTTTTATCTTTGAAGCATACATGCATGCTTTGCTAGCATGCCTTAAATGAGCAATTGAGATCTACTTAAAGAGGAAAGCAAATGGCGAGTGGATCAGCTTGTGCTGATACAGTTCTAGGTTATAGATATGATTTAAAAAAAAAACAAAGGTGGGAAACAATTGGATAGTTGAGAAGCACTCTAGTATCTTTGGCTGTGTGTGTGCGCGTGTGTGTGTGTGTGTGTGTGTGTGTGTGTGTGTGTGTGTGTGTGTGTGTGTGTGTGTGTGGGTGTGTGGGTGTGTGGGTGTGTGGGTGTGTGTGTGTGTGTGTGTGTGTGTGTGTATGTGTGTGTGTGTAGAGCGCGCGCGCGCGCGTGTGTGTGTGTAGCACGTGTGTGTGTGTGTGTGTGCGTGTGTGTGTGGTGTGGTGTGTGTGTGTGTATGTGGTGTGTATGTGGTGTGTGTGTGTGTGTGTGTGTGTGTGTGTGTGTGTGTGTGTGTGTGTGTGTGAGTGAGTTTAATTGCTAAGACACCATTATATTAAACTAAAATGGTTTGATGCTATCTGATGCAGTGTTAGTGAACTAATCAATCCATCCAGCTCATCATATAAAAGCTACTCCTCACAGGCGTTTCTAAAATCTTCTGCAGGAATTTAATCAAACATGGCCTCTGCGTAGGTGAATCACATAATGGAGACATAAAAGCCGGAACTTCGTCATAACACTCTTTACTGTTCTCTCGCTTGTTTTACGCCGATCGTAAGGTTTAACAGTCAAATATTTTACAAAATCTTTTCCTTGCTTCCCTTATTACGTTTATATAACATAAAACATGGATATTATGAACTCAATATTCGATGTGTTCGCGAGAGACACCGTCAAAGTAAACATTAACGACGAATATATTATGCATGGGTTGTTTTATCGAACTTTTATATGGGCAGGTGTGATATAATCGTACATTTAGATGTGTATTTGTTTCTAGTTCACTTAGCAGCCCGTTTCGCGGCCGAAATGGTGATGTCGAAGTAAGGAAATGTATTAGGGTGGAAGAAATGCTTTCTCTGTTTCTATTCACTAACCAAATGTTGCTAAGATGTATCGAGCAGTTCTTAAATCATTTCCAGCGGCGGGGAACGCTGTCAGGTTTTTAGTGAGGCAGATTTAATCTGAGGTCCCAAGACGTCGAATATAGCCCCATACTAATCCCTCTGTTGGAAAAGAAAGGTGTGACAAAGAGACTATTACCTTTTTAAGAGTCTCAACTCTCAGCAACTCATTTCACGTGATGACTACATTACTCGTAGTCCGTAGCAATAGGTACTCTATGGTACCTTTTAGGATTCCGTAGCCGAATGGCAATAAACTTATAGTTTCGTCAAGTCTGTCTGTCTGTCTGTCCGTCCGTATGCCACAGCCACCTTATTCTGTAACTATAAGCATCACACTGTTGAAATTTGGTAGGAAGATGAATCCTGTTAACCGCTTAACGATTCTTATACAAAAAATAAAAAGTGATGATATTAAGCGGGGGGGGGGGGGGGGGGGGTTACCTTTACCTTTATTATATAATAATATTGTTACCAAAACTCTGTACTAAAGATATTGATGTGAATAAATTGCAATTGTGCAACGAGAAATTCACGAACATTTGGCAAGGCGACACGTTTAAGTATTCCAGAACACTTTCGCCTTTGCCCAGCTGTGGTGGTATATTTCCAACCGCCGTTATAGGTTTTGTCTCCACTTACAAGAAGAAACTGTTCCTTCTAGCAACAATATTATTTACTGCGTTTACTTGCATTTTTAAATATGATTTGACTAGCTGTGGGGCAGCAGTTTGCGTTTCGCTAAAAGTAATGTGATTTACATAGGAAAATAAAAGTTTCATTTTACTTTTGTGCTTACAATTATCTGGTTTGTCTGTTCGTTTTGAATCGTTCCTGTACGAAAAATCGTGTTTTGTCAAGTAATTCTTGAGTTTTCCGCCTGGCTAGACATTTCATGCGATATAACTCACACTATGCTATCATGGTCAAATGTATGTTCATTTTATGAATGTGTATGAGTCTATCAGCCCTATGTGTGTACCAGCACCACCTATTTAAAAATATGAGTATCCGATGTTTCTTCTGAAAATAAAGACTACCCCTCGAAAAATCACAATTATTCAACAACGAAACCATATTTTATCATTATGAAAACGACATTATACTTTAAATGTTATTAAATGACCTTCCATTTGTGTCAACATAAATACGGACCGAATCACAAAAAAACTTTGTCGGCCGGTGCTATAAGGTTATATAATCAGAGTCGGGGCTGCTACGTTGGAGGTCTCTATCTGTATTTTGCCCGATATAGACTCACAGAAGGTGCTAGGGTGCCTACTAGGTGTGTTAAATTAAAGTCACGAATTGCCACTGATGTTTCTATTGATAGTCCACAAATTGCACAATAATTTACGTACTAAATAATAAGCTACTTCAATTTGGAAGTACGACTTAACTTCGGGTGGCGCAGGGAACGACTGGCGATCGCCGCCGAGCGCGTTCCGCACACTGGTACAAAATGTTTATTCAGCAAAATGCATGCAACTTCTGTGTCCCTACAACTTGTTATATGAGATCAAAACTTACCAACTGTACTAAAGGCTCTAATACAAAAAACTAATGAACACTCAAAAGAAGTACCAATTAACAACTAACACAGCTAACATAATGTGTAAATAATATAATGTATTGTTTACTAGAAAATTAAATATCAAAAACTACAGGTTATATTTGCGTGGACCTAAGGACTAATTATTAATTTTTTTAAATTTCTACCTATTTACTTGACCGTAGGTACTTAACCTATAGTTAACTTACAAGGATTTCAATTGTAAAGTTATTTAAGACCCTGCCACACTGCGACTTTTGGCAGCGATGCAGTCGTTATGCTGACGCGCTTTAGCATCGATGCAGTCGCCAAATGTCAACCTTTACACACTGCGCTACTTTTAGCATCGATGCAGTCGCAATATGCCAACCTTTACACACTGCGCTACTTTTAGCATCGATTCAGTCGCGATGCAGAAGCTGGTAATTGTCAAATTATGTACTGAATTTTGGCGACTGCATCGATACTAACACGCGACTGCATCGATGCTGAATTATATCTGTTCATTGCGTAAGTCGCGATGCTGAAGCGCGTTTACAAAACGCGGGACTGCATCGATGCTAAAAGTCGTAGTGTGTAAGGGGTCATTGTCATACAACTTTTAACTTACCTACTTCAAAAATAGTGAAAAAACAATACTGGACAGTGGTGTGCATCACTAAACACTAACGCCTCAATTATCAAAAGCCTAGGAAATAAATTTCCCTCTATGTAAAGGACACCGCACACGCGCCGGAGACCCTAATCGCGTTACATGCTTAATTATGCACGACCTTTTTATTATTGTCCAGCAAGTTTTAAGACCCAAGCGTTTTTTATACCGCTCACTTTCAGGCGAGTGAGCTTTGAGAGGCTCTTTAGTCTCAAGCATTGACTACATTTAAAAATTATATAATAAAAATATATAGAATGAAGGTCAGGAGAAATGATACATAATATTTACTTCGTTTCTGGGTGAATAATACCAGTTAATTAATTGTTTGAATTAACGGAAAAGTCTGTCGGCAATGTTTGCGAAGGTAGCCTGATTAGCTTGCTCATTCTATTTTAAGGCATTTCAATATACCTAACTGATATTAGTGATCATCTATACTAATATTATAAAGCTGAAGAGTTTGTTTGTACGCGCTTATCTCAGGAGCAACTAGACCGATTAGAAAAAAATATTTATGTGTTAGATAGCTTATTTATTGAGGAAGGCTTAATAAGGCTTAAAAAATAACGCTGCGACGAGAGGGGAGGGGGGGAAAACGCGCTAACTAAGTCTTTTGTTTTTCTTTATATATATACACGCGACGACGAAGCAAAAAGGCATAAAATTCGTCGACAGAAATGAACTGAAAGAACTTATACCTAATACCAAAGTGATAATTTACGGTCGACACAAACATTTACATGAAGTCAAAAGATTTGCAATGATCACGAAAATAGATTTTGTAATGTATATAATGTATGTATAATTTGGACCACACACACATAAAGTTACGCGACAGTAATCCATGGGGTACGTGGAATCGGAAAATTAATTGCGAGAAAAACGTCGACTAGATCACATGGGTTGGAGGGTGATTTAGTGAATCCGAATAATTAACTGACCCGGAATCCTGACCGGTTTGAGGTACTAATGAGTCTTGGCGAAAATTATGCTTTCGCTTTCCGTGTCTAACGGTCACGCAAAGGATATTGACCAAAGCCGGGCCCAGATTGCATCTATGTAGTTTATATTTCAAAAATCTTGTTTGAATTATAATTACACTGGTATTTTAAGTGTAACTTATTAAGTAAGTATTGAATTAATTTAGTAAAATATAACAATTACCTTCTGAATGTATCAAAATGAAGGTAGGTGCGGTGCAATAACTCTGCAATCACAAAACATAACCTCAAAATGTCTAATCTGCCATTGAATTCCTCCCTTTCCTTCCAACCTCTAATTATTATCAAAAAATATTTTTTGTATACGGACAAAAAATAATCTAATCAAATATATATTATCTTTAAAATATTTATATATTTTATCCGAACATTTTGTAAAGACGCATGCAAAGAGTTTCTAAAGAGTTTTGGTCAAGATCCTTTAAAGTTTAATCTTCGTTGTAAGAAGAAATGCGTAAGCCCTGTAAAAATATTCATTCATTCAGTACTATACCACAACCGTGCTAGGGAAGTGTCAGGCACGAAAAGCAACACGATTCGCTCTACCTTGTCGACTGAACGGATTGACAGCGTTCTGTCTCACCGTTGTATGGAGCGAAAGTTGCAAGGTGTCATAGTTTTCAATCATCACCATCATCGCAGCCTTTATTTTACTCCTTTTAGAATATAGGCCTCCTCTATATTTATTCATTTTTTTTCTCGTTTTATTTTTTACATGGAGGGGCTTTAAACTATAATCACCACGCCAGAGACCAGAAATTTCGCGCGGTCGGACCGACACAGCACGGTAACTCAATAGCTTTTGGCCCGGTTAGCCAAGAAGTTGCTGGTTCGAGTCCCGCCCGTGCACAAGTTTTTGGTTACTTATTACATCTTAAGGAAAACAAAGAAATATTTTTTGTCGGTCACAATCCTAGTACGGTCAAGGAACGATCATGGTATGCTACCGTGGGCAAGGACCTTAAAATTATTATTTTTATCAAAGTGTGAGCTCTCTCAATGGTAAAATTGGTATGTACGTTGTAGAAACTTATTACAGAGAAAAGCTTAGTAGGTTCCATAGCATACTCATACAATATTATTGCTATTTCTCTTAAGATATTTACGATGCTACTCAAGTTTTTAACCCACTTTCAACAAATCGCCGGTAGTGTCATGTTTTATAACGATTCGTTTATTTTTAGCCGCTTTCAGTAAACTGAGCTGGCCTATTAAAACTCACTTAGCGTGACACTTGAGCTGTTATCCGATATCATGATATCGATTCCACCATCTCACTTAACTATAACAAAGATCAAATACCTGACAAATATCATAGCACACAGATTAGTGTCGAAGTTAGACCCTTTACACACTGTGACTTTTAGCAGCGATGCAGTCGCGATGCCACCGCGCGTTAGCATCGATACAGTCGTGATGCAGAAGCTGGAAATTGACAAATTATGTACTGAATTTTGGCGACTGCATCAATGCTTAATTAAATCTGTTCATTGCGTAAGACACGATGCTGAAGCGCGTTTCAAAACGCGCGTCTTAGTGGGATGCAATTAAATCCTGTCAAATGACGTGCCTAAAACACAAGTGACGGAATATTGTAATACCTTACTCAGTGTGTGCCAAAACACAAGCGACGGAAGATTGTACTACCTTACTCAGTGCGTGCCAAAACACAAGCGACGGAAGATTGTACTACCTTACTCAGTGCGTGCCAAAACACAAGCGACGGAAGATTTTACTACCTTACTCAGTGCGTGCCAAAACACAAGTGATGGAAGATTTTACTACCTTACTCAGTGCGTGCCAAAACACAAGCGACGGAAGATTTTACTAATTTACTCAGTGCGTGCCAAAACACAAGCGACGGAAGATTGTACTACCTTACTCAGTGCGTGCCAAAAAACAAGCGACGGAAGATTGTATTACTTTACTCAGTGCGTGCCAAAACACAAGTGACGGAAGATTTTACTACCTTACTCAGTGCGTGACAAAACACAAGCGACGGATGATTGTACTACCTTACTCAGTGCGTGCCAAAACACAAGCGACGGAAGATTGTACTACCTTACTCAGTGCGTGCCAAAACACAAGCGACAGAAGACTGTACTACCTTACTCAGTGCCGTTACCATGAGTTTACGGCGGTTTTACTCGCTAGCGACGACGTAACTTGTTAGAAAAATTTTAGTTCTTCAAGTGACCGCTAGAGGTGCTGTGCAATATTCCATAGAATTTTTTTAAGTCTTCGTTTGCGAGAAAAACCGCCATAAACTCTTGGTGACGGTACTGGGGCGGTTAGCGGACCCATAAAGTTATGAGCGAAATCCGTTCCATAGATTAATTAGACCTTATTATTTTAACTATTTTTTTTGTATAGGTTTGCTCTTTACTGACCCTGTAATTATAGCAAACTACAGGTTACAGTCACAGTTATGGTTAAAATAAGGTAGTGCCACTGATACCTAGCGTGTCACTTGAGCTGTAAGATACCGTGACATTATTAGCTATCACAGTTCTATTTCAGTGGGTTTGGTGCAATGGGGCGTCGTTCAAACACGATGTGCCTTGTGAGTTCATTGGTACTAACTCATCTGAGTGCAAGATCGACGTTAGTTAGTACGAGTTGTGACTGGTTCATTAGTGTTGCTGATTGATAAATGAACTTTGGATAGTCTTATCTAACCATCGATGGTATCGATAGGTTTTACAAATAGTTGGTAAACTGCCGGGAAACAACAATATACAACAACAGTTGTATCAGATGTTTAATCGTGCCTATCGCTTTTCACAATATTACTTAATATTATAAAGCTAAAGAGTTTTTTGTTCGTTTGTTTGACCGCGCTTATTTCGGGAACCACTAGACCGAATAGATTTTTTGCTTTTGTAATGGTTAGCTTATTTATTTAGAGAGGCTATCAGTTATAAAACATCACATCTGCGACGGCAAAGGAGGAAACAAACTATAAACGGAGTTGCGGGGGACCGCTAGTATATTATATCGGTACTATAGATTGCGATAATTTTGGGAGTTTAAAAGGTAAAAATGTATTGTAAATCTGTCGATAGTTAACAGCACTACTCTCATAGATGTTAGCATAAATGACATAGTTGTTGAAATAGTTAGTCGTCAAAGCTATGACTCAAACAATACAAAATTAACTATAAATCGATATTCCACCTTATTCAGATATCAATACTTATAAACTGTGTCTACGAACCACGACACCCACACATGAAAAGAAATATAAAATTATTATTTCTGATCGATTGATTTGACCGGAAAAATAGCCCGATAGCCATACAAACACGTTGTTTGTCACGTGGCAATACAAAAATTGAACAGTACGTATACAGTGGCCAGCACGTCAGGTTACCCACTTTTGTTGCAAACTAGCCCTTATTAATATACCGCAGTGATTACCTTGACGTGATTTTGTCCGTACATTTTAAATGAGTCAGTCTTTATGATTGCTTGTGTTTTTATTAAATTTTATTTATTAAGGACAACCAACAAAGCATGCACAACACATTTACATACTTAAAATTAAAACGCAATTTTACAGTGTTCCTTAACTTTTAGGCTGCTACGATATTCACGAAAAAGTACGGAAAACAGATATACACTTTAAATTAATTTGCAGAACAAGTAAACGAAATGGCTTGACAAATTCACAACCTCTCAATTTAAAATAAAAGCATCAGTAAGGACTTAAACGAGCCAATTTACTTGTGACATTGTAATTAATCATAATCATAATAATTCATTATTATTAATCCTTGACAAGAGGTCAGCACAATAAATTTTATCAAGTTTATTTCATAACTTTGAACTCTTAACAATCGTTATGGTCATGTAAAAACATTCCGTTGAAGCTCACAAACAAAATATCTCAAATGGCGCGTTTTCATTACACGCGTGTCCAATGTATTACGTGACGTCACGAGTTAATGATGTACCAAATAATATCGATGAGATATCGATGATCTGCAGTGCTCACATTTGCCAATAAATAACTAATATTAAATCGAATAAAAAATGTATTAAACCTTGTATGCCTCTGATAAAATCCATCGCCGCGATAAACTTTTAAATTTTGTTAGTAAAAAACTGAAATAGGTTATTTGTAGTAATGGCAATTACTACAAATAACTAATAATATGGAATTGAGCATGCTGTTTAAATAATTACTGATAATTTGATAATTTAAACAGCATGCTCAATTCCATAGCTTATTTAATATAATGTGCACTTACCATCTTCTTTTATGTTTCTTTATATAAACCTGTCCAATTCAAATTTGTTTAAAATAATTTCATCGGCATGCCTCTTCTTTCATTCTTCATGCTTTTTCTTACCTGAAGGTTGTCTGGAAGAAATTGCTACAAGCAATAAGACCGCCTAAATTGTACTTATAGCGGATATATAAGATACTATCCTGTGTAATATTTATGTTTATGGTGTGCAATAAAGTATTTTTATTATTATTATAAGCTTATCATGCTAAGTGATATTGCTATGCTGATGTGAAATTTCATCAAATATGGGAAATAGCGAATTAAATTGCGTAATTGTGAATGCTATGCAAACTATGAAAATGATTATTGTTTGAAACATGTACTTTAAGAAATTGTGAGTGTTGTGACTTTAATATATATTTAATTTGACTATAATTTTGAAGTAACGAATGATTGCATACAGTTACTTTCTACCCTTTCATATTTTCGTATTTCGCTCGCGTCACGTTCGGCGGAAGTCGGAAGCCGATCGTCACCCGGCGGGACCCAAACGCGGATAAGCAAACCTGCCTGCTAATCTTGCTAAATAGCAGTGCGTGCGAATCTATGAAAGTAATACGACATGCTTGTACGTTGCCTCGCGCGTCGCTGCTATGTTTCACGGAATGTTTGTGAATTTTAGCGAAATTCCCGAAATTTCATAACTTCAATTAATTTGATTATTGCTTATCATGAAATCGCATATTAATTAAAATGCCAATACTAATTATTTCATTACTAGTTATTTGAGTAACTTTCCTAATTAATTGATAAATTTTGATTCTAACTGTCTAGTGGGCGGTGTGCTGCGGTGTGTGCGTTAAAAAAATAACTTAATTTATGGTATAACTCGAACTAGTCTTAGTTCAATCGGACCAATTCAGTGGTTGAATTGGTCCGATTGAACTAAGACATACAGGCATTTATGGCGATTGACGACCTCCATGGTGTAGTGGCTTAGCACGCTGGGTTTCAAACGGGCGCCACTCCGAGGTCCCGGGTTCGATTCCCGGTCGGGTCAATATAGAAATCAAAAAATTCTATATTACACACACAAATTTCTATATTTCTATATTATACACAACTGATTGGGGTCCAATATTTAAAAAACATTAAAAATAAGTTTTTATTTTCCACATCATTCATCATCATCATTTTGAGCCAAAGAACGTCCACTGCTAAACGGCTTTCTACAGCCACCGATCACTAGCGGTCTACATCCAGTTTGATTCTGCGATCTTTACAAGGTCGTCTGTCCATCTTGTCGGTGGACGTCCTATGCTGCGTCTTTGATCGAAGGGTCTCCAATCTCGAATTTTCCTGCCCAAACGGCCATAAGTTCTTCGCGCTATGTGCCCTGCCCATTGCCACTTGAGCTTACTGATTCTCAAGGCTAAATCCGTTACCTTAGGTCTTCTACGTATCTCCTCATTTCTGATTCGATCTCGTAGAGAAACACCCAGCATAGCCCTCTCCGTCGCTCGTTGTGTGATTTTGAGCTTCTTTATAAGGTCCATAGTTTGAGACCATGTTCAAAAGATACAAAGCATGTGCAGTGACTAGAATACTAACCGGCGACTGCAAACTGAACAAATATTTGTCCAATATGAACATGACCGAACACACTCTGTGCAGATTCTGCAATACAGAAGAAGAAACGGCCATGCATATCCTCTGCTCAGGCGGTCCGCTTATGAGCAAAAGAAGTATCTATCTCGGGCGACAGATCATGCACCCGGATGAGATAGCAGATATCACGCTCCAAAGGATCTGGCAATTTATAGACTCTTCGGGACTAAGCAGTGAACTCTAAATATAAGAGCTGTCACGATGGATCATACCTGGTAGAGTTGGCAACAATAGGGACCAACAAACAAGCAACCAATAATTAGAGACTACGTTCACATACACATTCTCCACATGACATGAACTATTACATCGATATGTACCTCTAAAGCTCATCACTGTGACATACTCTACATATGAGGTATCAGTATTTTCGCTCCGCATCTCATCGTTTATTGTAATGTATGAGTATGGAACTGACGCGGTAATGCGAAGTTTTTAATTTGGCCGGACATTGTTTTTTATGTTCTTGTTCATTCGGCATGAACAGCAGCATTAATTGAAATACTTGCGCTTTTGGCGGTGTTCCGTAAATTATGGGTTTTAGTATTTTTTATTGGATTCCCAATAGTAAGAATGAGTGACAATTGCTGTATTTTTGTTTTTGTATAATATTTTTTTTACTGAGTTTGCTTTTACTTTAAATAAGTGTTGATTATTTAGATATAAGATAAAATAACTCTTTTTTGCACACCAGAAAGGTTAATAACAAATTCATTTAGAGAAAATGTACAATTTAGGCGGTCTTATCGCTATAAGCGATCTTTTCCAGACAACCTTTAGGTAAAGAAATAATAGAGAGTGTTTTTAAAAGCTTTAACCGGATAGTGAAACTTTCCATGTTAATGCACTGTAAACTAATCGAAAATTTTCATGACGGCTTATTTAAAAAAAAATGCTTAGCTGTTTTAATTAAAATACAGAATTATTTTTTCACGACACAGGCGTTTAAGGCCGAATTCGTGATCGTTAGTATTTAACTAAATTAATGGTGAGAAGTCAATACCAAATAATTACGACTATGAATGCTTTCCATAGACATTTTCTAATTAATTAAGGTACTTATATTTTATATTTATAAAAAACAAAACATATTTTTAAACATATTAAGAACATTAATGTTATTCCTAATTGAAAAGTCAATAAGTATCCACTTTTTTATTAATTGTAAAACCAAGAAAATCCGTCGTGGCTGCCATTACCTGCCCCGGAATAAAAAAAAACTAGAGTTCTATGCGATTGTGGTTACCAATATAATGCCTATCAAATTAACATCGTCAATATACTGCACATTCGCTACAGAAAACCGCATGAAAATCGACCAAGCAATAGTCATTTTACACACACAAGTGCACTCAAGGACAACCCCCGGATAGTGTATGTAGGTCTGTTGCAAAATATTGATATACCTATATAGATACTGGGTTATGGGTGTGGATGTTTGGTAGACCGGGTAACTGGGACTATGGAAGAACTATGGCCCCTGCCTGACGTATGTTTCTCACATGGATAAAATGGCAGGGGGTGACTTGCACTCTCAGTCGATGGGACCCCAAATTAGTTGCTAGCACTAAGTGACTTAGACAACAAGGGGGCAACACCAGTTGAGGTGCTAGGGGAGTGAAGAGGTGTACCACGGCTTTCAGGACAATTCCGGAAATCATTCAAGATCCCTACAAGCATCCTACTGGCACACTTCCTTCCCCCGAGCATCTCTGCTCTAGCGAGTCTCCACTCAAGCCAGCCAATGAAGGCAAGCAAGAGGTGGGAGACCCTGCCCCTCGTCAGAGTTCACTATGCCCGGCCAGTAAAGGCAATACAGAGATGAAGAACAGGGGTTCTCCCAGGAGCAATCATGTACGTGGGGTCGCTACTGCCCAATAGCTTGCCACAAGCTGCCCTGCGTATTTTTATTATTATTATTATATAAATCCATTACCGAAAACTGCATGTCGATCGGTCGAGCCGTTGTTGAAATACATGGGAACACTCGTTTGTGAACACACAAAACCATAAACATCCTCTCACCCCAAACGTATAACGATGTCATATGAAAAAAAAATGGCATTTTACAAAATGATTTCTTTAGAGAAACGCAGAGAAATTATTGACCTAATTTTCACCTCCAAAATTATCAGTGGTGCTATAGACTGTCCTGAAATGTTGGATAAATTTAAAATGACCGTCCCCATTCGTTATCCGCGTCTTGGCCGCAAGATTACCTCATTGACCAGGCCACACCGAAGAAAATTATTTGGCTCAAATTCTCCAATTTGTAGAATGCGTAAAGCTGTCAATGAATTTGGTGAAGTAATAGACATATTCTGCGACCCACCTAACAAGCTCCGTCGCACTTTGCGCGAACATTTTTTATAATGTTTAATTTGAATATTTGGTTACTTTAAAGTATTATTGTAATAGTGCCTGTCTTAATGTTAGATTAATATTTTCACAAAGCTAATTTTATTACTTGCATGTTGTATCTGCCTGTTATTATTTGTACATTTTAATTCTTTCTTGTTATTATAGAATCAAAAACATGTAATGAATGATACAAATGTTGGTGGATCAATAAAAAAAAAACGCATACACTTTCTCCCTTCCGTCGCAGGTAAAAAAACATCCACAATCACAATAATTAAACCGCTGTTAACGACATTTTATCATTAGTTAGGCTAACTATCGATCACGAAACCGGCCCTTATAATATTTTTCAAGAGCCTCGGTCCCTTACGTAACTATTTTAGTTGCTAGTGATCCCTCACAAAGCTTTTTATCATCAATCAGTAGCGCGAAGCTTTAAATTAAACACAGCTACAAATCGCAGGAACGATTAATCAGAAACTAATAGAATTTTCTAGAATCCAAATCGCGAGCATTTAACGCAGCGGCAATAAAAGGAACGCCTATCGCGTTCTGATTGGGTAATCAGCGGGATTTATTCGATTCATTATCGGTTATCGATAGTGGGATCGAATATTTTTTCAATTCGAGTAATTGAGGGGTCTTAATTGCGTTTGATTTAGGTTTCTGAATGTAATTTGAAATGTGCTTAGTAGTATAATTAGTGCGGTGATTTTAATTGGATAGCTTTGTCAAGCTGGTTTTGCTTAGTTAGAAGTCAGTCAATCAATGAAGTTGTTAAAATGGTGGTATGCACAAAAAGCTTGTGTCAAATGGGTAACCCAGTGATGAAAACCAGTTTTTTGTCTTGCTTTGACTGATTTATTAAACCCTTATTGAATCAGTCTTGGCAGATATTTCATATCCTACTGATGAGGTGGTGAATCAAAGGCGATGAGGCGACAAGATGGCAACTAGAGAAAAGTAAAAAAAGCAATAGTAAAAATTTTACCGCCTTAAAAAAAATGACTAAAGTCGGTTTTTCTCTGCTAGTCGCATATTGTAAACAATCTTGACATTCCTTTTTAACGAAATAATTCATTTAAAAATAAGATGAACACAAAACTTAAATCCTACGTAGGCAATTCATTGTTAAACACTGAGATTATTTAGGGTTCCGTAGCCGAATGGCAAAAAAGGAACCCTTATAGTTTCGTCAAGTCTGTCTGTCTTGTTCTCTGTCTATCCATCCGTATGACACAGCCACTTTATTCTGTAACTATAACCGTCACGCTGTTGAAATTTGGAAGGAAGATGTATGCTAATAACCGCTTTACTATTCTTATACAAAAAAAGATACAAAAAAAGGATATTTAAGTAGGGGCGGCTCCTATACATAAAACTAAAACAGAGTTTTTTTAGTCAATAATAAGCGTGTAAGTGTTTCATAGGTCTTTTTAAATGACATAGTTTGATTTCTTTATTTCAAAGTCTTACAAAATATACATTATTATATAGATCTCAACAAAAACTTTCAACAACAATTGGTTTGGACGGAATCGAACTAGAAGTTTTTGGGATATAGCACATTTTCAACAACCGCAAACATAACTTTGTACAGCATACAAACACTATAAAAAACAAAGTTATATTTGCTGTCAAGAAAAGATCGTGGTATTTTAGCCAAGTGGAAGTAAGTGGTTTCCCTAATTCAGTTAAAATTGGCACGGAACCCTCAGTGCCCGAGTCCGACTCGCACTTGGCCAGTTTTTTTAATTGAATATAAAATTAGTTTTATTCACTGACATTATTGTCAAAGTTATGAAAAGATTGTTTACAATATTGGACTAGCTAAGAAAAACAGACTTTAAAAAGCTTAAAATAACGCATTTGTCTAGCTATTATTAGCTAGGCAAATGTTAAATAAAATAGTAATTAGCTAAATAAAATAACTAATTTTTTAACTTCATATTTTTTAGTTTTTCAACTATACCTCAAAAACCACCGGACCAATTTGATGCAACTTACATTGTACCCCAATTTGTAATATACCTAATTGAACTAAAAAATATCTCATTCATTTCGCTATGACTTCTTGTTTTCGATAAATCCGTGGACTATACATACACTTACGAAATTTTGCACACGTGTGTGGAAGCCGTTATAGATCAACATACTCAAATATTATCGAATTCCAACGATATCACATACATACACAGTGAATTAATTACCTCCTTTTTTGTCTAAATTAAGTCTGTAAAAAATAAACTTAAAAAAAGTAAAAACCGACTTCAAAACCAAAATGCACTAAAAAGTGTTAAATAAACTCTTCACCATTGAAAGGAAAGGAATCCGTTTTAGGCAAACAATTGCTTTTTGGAGTCGGTGCCATCACTTTGACCATCAAGCATCAACTATCACAGCACCGACTCCAAAAAGCAATTGTTTGCCTAAAACGGATTCCTTTCCTTTCAATGGTGAAGAGTTTATTTAAGACTTTTTAGTGCATTTTGGTTTTGAAGTCGGTTTTTACTTTTTTTAAAGTTTATTTTATTTCTTCATTTTTAGTGATTACATAAGGGGGGGGGGGGAGTTGCAGCTTATGATTCTATTTTTTAGAAGCTACAAATTACCTATCATAAGTTCCGTCATTATAATTACTGAACTCCTAAGCGTTAAGGAGTTCCACCATCAGCTCAGCCCCACAAGATGTTGACTATCAGACGTAACAACACGTCAACATTAAGATTCTAGTAAAGAAACACTATACGTGCCTTTAAAATTTGAGGGTTTCCCTTGATTACACCAAGATCCCATCATCAGATCCCAAAATGGAAAAAATGGAACCAACTAGAAGGTACACCCTCTAAGTAGGCGAAAAAAAATTTCGATTCGGTCGACAAACGACTGAGATATGAGGTAACAAACATACAAAAAAAAAATAAAAAAAAAACATACAGTCGAATTGATAACCTCCTCCTTTTTTGAAGTCGGTTAAAAAAGTGTTAATTGTTTTGTTTATTATCTGACTGAGTTTGTTCCGGAGTTTCTTCTCAGCACTTGCCAAATTGTCTGTGTCTTGACTCGAAGCGCTAGTAGGGCCCAAATATAAGGAGACATGTTCTAGCCCCCATACGGGCCATAATTGATTGATATTATACTAATTATTGACGTTCATATGTGGCATTTTGTGTCCTTAATTGAATAAATAATTTTTGACTTTGACTTTTGACTTTGTGTGGAAGGTAAAAGCACAGTCTAGAAAAAACTATTTTAGTCCAGAAACTATTCTTACACTTCGAAGGCAAGATCTCATACTTCGGAATTGAGTTCCTCTCAAACCAAATTAAGACAGACGATGATCGATATCCAATAAATCCACCTACGGGAGCGCTGCACAAAGGCAGAACTTAATTTCAGGGTTTCTGTTTATCGCGAATTGTGTCTCACTTTACCAGACCCTCTGAATTAATGGGTATTTTACTAAGGTTTCATGAGTTAAAATTCTTTACTAAAAAATTCTGTTTATAGCTTTATTACGAACCCGCAAAGTAATGAAAATGAATATGAAAATGAAAATATGGTGATACAACGATGTTATTTTAGTGCAAGTTCTCATGTTTAACAATATTATCATGCAAATATTATATAAATTAAAATTTACATGACATTGTTTGCATTGAATTGAAAAATTATATTAATCACAGTCACAATTATATTAGTCTTACAATTTTATAGTAAAAATGAATAACATATCAGAAATAATTATGTTAAATATTATGAAGAAATATAATGTCACAATTCAAAATTATTTTGCATGCCTGAATGGAGTAAAAATATTTTGTGAGTAGCCAATTACGTTTATGCCTTTTAAACATTGGTAAAGGCAAGTTTTTAAAAATGAGTCTTCCAATTACAGTACTTGTCAAGAGTAAATCCTAAGAAAATTATTTTATTATCTCAATTATATTATCATCATGCTTGACCAACACATCCACTGGTCTTGCATTGTAACTTGAGAATTGAATACATTTTGTTTTATTTATGTTAATTTTAAGATTTTTTAAGTTTAGCCATTCTATAATACTTTTTCTTGTTTTGTTTATGTCATCATTAAATTGATTTAAACTATTACATTTTATCACAACTGTGGTATCGTCTGCAAATAAGAAGTACTTGTGTTGTATAATGTTCGGTGAGTCATTGATAAAAAGAAAAAATAATAAGGGCCCCAGAACACTTCCTTGTGAAAATCCACAAAGAATTGTACGATATTTAGATCGGAAATTAGTAACTAGGATAAAAATTTACCGACTGTCAAGTTTTCATAAATAAGAAGAGATAACTTTTTTGGTTCTGAAGATTACGCGATTATTTAAAACTTAGGCTGACGTTTAGAATGCTTACAGCATCAGTGGTCGCTAGCAGGGCTAAGGTATTATTTGTCATTACAATGTTATGAAAATTAAAACTACCATCACTTATCAATAATCTTTTATTAAATTAATCATAAGATCTTGCAGTATGTGACGTTGCTCGGGTCTTCAAAAGAACCGAATCCCATGCTGATGGAGTAAATCAAAGTATTTGTTCGTAAAGTCTTTTTATTTCAAAAAGAGAGAACTTGTATGTAGGATAAGGGATCATTCCTCTCATTGCGATGTAACAACTGCTTTTCTATGAGGAGAAAGTTATTGATAAATAAGTAAACCAACTTTAAGAGATACTCACAGCGGCCTAATATTATCGAATCGTACTTCTTTGCTGCATGATCTAATGAGCTGGTACTTTCACGTATTTTTCTTTATCAATATTTATTAACTTATTACAAAACACTTGCTAAAGCCTGATTTTCAAACGTCAGATAAAGTATATTGGTCGAATAAAATGCAACACGCCTAATCTGAAAACACACCTATTTGTCAGCAATCATTTATGTAAATTACATTTTAAAAACATTCGTTTTATACTTATTCGATATAACTCTTTCTCAATTTCAATTTAATCAAATTTTTTATTTGTTTTAATTTAGGTTAATTTTTCCTTTTCTTTTTTTCTATTGTATCACATATAATAATATTTCAATCTCAATATTCAATATTCAATAAGTCATATCTGATAATAGAAAAATCGGCCTTACGTATAAACTATAAATCCAGGAAAACACAGCAAACTGCATCAAACTCAATCACTCATTTTCAAGACAATTTAAATAAAGAAATATAAAAAATATATGTAAAGTTAAAACATGAGTGTTATATTATTGATGTTATTTACACCATCTGCATATGACCAAGTTTTAGGAGAATAAATATTTTCATTTCATTTACTTTTGAATGTGGATCCACTAAGCCCTCATCATTATTCTTTGTTGGTTTCTTACCGAGTATTTTTCTTTTTTATATGATACCTAGCAATCAATTGCTCAATAATTGCTCTACTGATCGCAATTTTTACAAAATAAGGCTGCGCAAAGAGTGATCGGGACATTAATACTGCCGGGATCTGATTGGCTCATCGGATCTCCGTGAACATTCCAGACGTGTTACACGTGTTTTATGATGTTACGTGCTCATCATTTGAAAGTAAGCCTGTACGGATTTTTTGATTCAGTTCCGATTGGTAAAAATGTTTTTTCACAGAGTGGCATTCATAAATAGTAGGTTTCTATATTTGTAATCTTTTAACTTGTAGGTACATCTTTTAATATAATATTTTAAATTTTTAATAACCCTTTTTTAAAAAAAATAACTAATCATAGAATAATAATTATAATCGATTCAAGAATACGCAAGTATGTTAATATTTATACAATTTTGACCGTTAATAACTATAGTAGTTCGAACAAAACTGTTTCTGTGTTTAAAATCACAATAACATATAGTTTTATTGCGCTGTACCCCACCACCACTAGACACATGTAGTATAGAGGCACCCAATCTGATATTGGCTTTTGATGTTTATCTGATTTTCTGATTCGTGAGAAAATAAATTGTATATGTCACTGTAATATTGTGAAAACCGCGGGTATAAAAACTAATGGATCTAAATCCGTTAAATTGTAATCTGACAAATGATTGGACAGACCAATCACATATATTGTTCTGATCCCTAAGTAAGTAGCTAATCGCACTTGTGTTATGGAAATCAGACACAACGGTGGTACCACAACACCCAAACCCGAAACAATATTGTTTTTTTTTTGTTTTCTATATTGACCCGACCGGGAATCGAATACGGGACCTCGGAGCGGCGACGCCTTGAAACCAGCATGCTTAGCCACTACACCACGGAGGTCGGCGGTCGGAGGATTGTGAACAAACTCGACAAGCTGCAGCATTAATGCTTTTTTGATACTTACATGTCAACCTAACAAGAACCACCTAACCTGACCCCTTGCCTAGTGATTCGTCATTTCGATTTACGAATTAATGTATGAAGTTTGGTATAGTCCACAATAAATTCCACATTAGAATTTAACGAATTTAAAACAGTAATATTGTAATCATCCGTTTTTTACGATATAACGGTAGTAGTTATAAATAATTAATTTAGTAATTAATTTTATTATAGTTGATTCCCAATTAAATTTAAATATTTTTATGCTATTGTTAATGGCTGAGTGGGCCGAACTTTCTTTAATTTGTAAGAACTTTAGTGTACCCTATTCAAATGCAAATAAAATTATTATATTCTATTACGGTGACACATACATTAATGGAATTCTTCTGTGCGCTCTCGCACGCTCCAATAAGCACAGACTTTAATCCTAACCCTGAAATGCGTCTAAAATTTTCGACGGGATCTGTTGAGTCAATCAGTAGCCGGTCGGTAGTATTAATGTCTCCATCACTCTTCAAGCTGATTGGATCACGCAACGCCGCTGCCTGTCTGCCTGACACAGTGCAAGCAACAGTAACTTGTGATGTCAATTGCTGAGAGACCAATATGCCAATAGAAACACTAAAAATACTATTCCTCTTTACCGACTTCAAAATAGGAGGTTATTAATTCAATGTGTATGTATATGATGATATCGTAAGAATTTGATAATATGTTGATCTATTAAGGCTTCCAAACACGTGTGCAAAACTTCGTAGGTGTACATGAGAAGTCAAAGCAAGATGATTATTTTTTAGTTCAATCAGGTATACTTCAACTTTGGGTACAGTGTAAGCTTCATCAGAATCGGTACAGTAGTTTTTAAGATATGGGTAGTAGCTAAAAAACATGAAATAAAAAAATAAACAGCCTTCATATAACTGTTAGTTTCTCACAACAGAGAGCAAATGTGTCATTTTGAGCTTTTCAGTAAGTTTCTTGAAGGCGGTTTAATTTTTAATATTATTTCTTAATTCAATCGCTTTCGCATGTTAATACTGCCGTCATTACTTAGAAAGGTAATACATTATTAATAGATTTTTGATGAATATGATAATTGCGAAATACCTGAAAAAAATATTTTCGACCTAAAAGGCGTAAAATGAATAAATATTCATAAACTTTTAAATACTTTCTGTTACTATCCAACGTATAATTTTGCTTTACAACATGATGATGACTTTCCAAAATACTTCCCGACTTTGCACAGTGCTCCTTTCAGAATTTACTGCCTTTTCACGCAGCAGCGTTTTCTGGGATACTTGACCCTTAAATGTGGCACATGCAATTTAAATAGATAAATTATAAGGTAATTCTTATTCATAACTGTACATGTAATATTGTATGATTTAAGGTAATTATAATAAGTATTGTATTTAAGGTTCCGTAGCCGTATGGCAAATAACGGAACCCTTATAATTTCGTCAAGTCTGTCTGTCTGTCTGTCACAGCCATTTTATTCTGCTACTAGAAGCATCACACTGTTGAAATTTGGTAGGAGGATTTATCCTGTTAACCGTTTTACGTTTTTTTACAAAAAATATATATTATATTTAAGGGGTAGAGGTACCCCTTATATATATTATTTTACCCCATACATGAAACTAAAACAGAAAAAAGTTTTTTTAGACAAACCTATGCGTGTAAAGTGTGTCTATGGATAGGGCTTATGAAACGGCTTAAAATGACGACTATCAAAAACCAATTTCTTTTTAAGTCTTACGTTTGATAGATAGACGCTTCCAAAGTGGTAAAATGGGCGTCCCCTCTCCCCCCTCTAACTTCTAAACTAAGCGAGCGTAAATTAAAAAAAAATACGTAATTTAGATCTTAACAAAAACTTTCAACGAAAATTAGTTTGCACGGGATCGAACTAGTAGTTTTTGACATATAGCACATTTCCAACAACCGCAAACATAACTTTGTTCTGCATACAAATGCTATGAAAAACAAAGTTATATTTGATGTCAACATTATTGTGGTATATTAGCTAAGTGGAAGTAAGTAGATTCCCTGTTAGTTATAGTTGGCTCGGAACCCTCAGTGCGTGAGTTCGACTCGCACTTAGCCGGTTTTTTAAGACAGAATTAAATTAGGAATGTCGTTTTGATATAACGTCAACGTCCTATGCTATCAGTAACATTTTTAGTGGCGTCAGATGCCGGTCCTTACTTAAAATGCTTCATCATATCACCTTTAAAACTTTCGAACATACCATACCATGATACGCTTCTGAATTGTGTCGGTATGGCTTGTAAAGAGAGCGTTCTCGTATCGACTTACAATACTAGACAGCTGTCAAAAACTCTCGCGAGCCGTTATCTGCCACAGACGTATAGAAACGGTTGTTTACGGGTCTTACAGAATCCAAATAGCACTGACCGGGTTAACAGATCGAGTGGAGCTTACGCCTTTCGGGAAAGCAAGGAAACTTATTAATGATTCTAGTGAAACTCCTCGGCAAGTCGTTACTGGCACAATAAATAACGCAGCAACTGCCTTCGAACTTGCCTCTTTCAATCTCTGCTCCGGATTGCTGTATTTTTATCGAGAGAATTAATTGCTGTACATTTATTTGCTCTCTGTCAATAGAAGTTTGGATTGAATGCATCTTTTCAGCAAAACTTGAAGATTGGATTTTGAATTTTCGGTATAATATCAAGGTAATATTTTTACTCAAATTTGAGGACCGCTATGTGTAAGCCCTTATTTCAAATTGCATAAAGTTTTAAATTTGAATATAGTATAGGCCGCCCGGATTGCTTAAGACACGGGGTTCGATTCCTCGTCTGTCACAACAGCCAAAGTTGCTTTTTACTAGTGCAATTTGCTATTTATATTGAATATAGTTGTAAAAATCTAAAGAACAAATACCTATATATTCCGTTACCGTCTAATAACATATTTCTTTACACCCTAAAGGCCAATAAAATTTAAAACTAGCAGCGAAACCAAACTTTCCGGCACTTAAACAACACATTGAGAAGCTACACTACACAACTGGCAGAACAAAGTTTAGTGGAAGCCCCGTAATAGAGGTAGATAATAAAAATTTCTCATTTAACCACACGACTCGTGGAGACCGACCCTACTTTTGTGAGCTTAAAAGAAAGTTAACCTGACTATGCATACACATGGTATGTGGACGTGTATTAAGCCTATGGGTTGGTTATAATAGAAATTTTGTTTTTAAAGTATTTTGTCACTATACAAACTTTACAATTTAAATTGCACTTGTAAAAAGCAACTTTGGTTGTGGTAGACGGAGAATCGAATATATAGGTATACGAGTACGCCCGGATAGCGTAAGTGCGCCTTCACAGCAGAGCGTCAGCAGCGAGGCAGCAGCGGATGCCTTTACATTAGCAGCGCGACCATCCTATTTCAGTGCTAATACGGGGATAGTATTATTATAGTAGTATTACCAGTGCAATGGGTAATGGGTATAGTGGGACAGACCCGCGTGACCTATGCGCCGCTGCGGTGCTGCTGCCGTGTTTAGTATGAAATCATCGGCAGCGCGACTGTCGCGCGTAAGTCGCGCTGCTGCCGCGCTGCTAAAGTCGCCTAAATGTAAAGACACGGGGTTCGATTTCTCGTCTGGCACAGCCAAAGTTGCTTTTTACAAGTGCAATTTATACTATGGGTTGGTTTTCGAAAGGTTTTTTTTATTAACTGTCCAAAAATAAAAAAGCTGACAAAAGAAAAAGAGAGTACATTGTCAAAGCAAGCTCATGTGGCAGTGGGCAGGGCACACAATGCGAAGAACTGATGGACGTTATGGCAGAAAACTTCTATATTGGAGACCCTTCGACCAAAATCACAGCCTAAGACGTCCACCGACAAGATGGACAGACGACCTTGTATAGATCGCAGGATCACACTGGATGCCGCTCACAACCGGTCACTGTGGAAAATTGTGGGGAAGGCCTGTGTTCAGCAGTGGACGTTCTTTGGCTTACAATGATGATGATGATGATGATGATTGTCAAAGTACTACGAGGGTCAAACTGAAAGTTCTTAGAACTGGCCACTTATAAACAATATAATAAAAAAAATATTCTAAAATTTGAAAATAGAACTCTTTGCCAATATAACTGAGTACATATTTCATTCAATTGTCATTTGTTTTACGATTTGGCGGCAAATTGAAAATTGTCTGTGTCACGTCAACATGAATTTAACACGAGAAAATTTTCGTGCAATGATTTTTTATGACTTTCGATGTCATTTAAGTCAACAAGAAAGTTATGATAGACTACGATTGGCCTTTCACGATGAAGCCCCATCTCGTGCGACTGTTTACAACTGGTTTAATGAGTTTAAACGTGGTCGCACTAATCTCACTGATGATGTACGTGAGGGACGGCCTTCTACGGCGACGACTGAAAATAACATCTGTGTTGTGCGGCGTATGATAGAGACTGACAAAAGAGTGACCTATCAGCAGATTCGGACAAGCTTAGGCATCGGTATGAGTCAAGTGCACAAAATCCTCCACGAACATTTAGCGGTCAGGAAGCTTTGCGCCCGGTGGATACCTCATAATTTGACTAAGGCTCAAAAACTCCATCGTGTGGATTGGTGCCGTAAAATGATTGAAAGATTTAACGGAGGTGACTCAAATGCTGTGTTCGACATACTAACAGGTGACGAAAGCTGGATTTACTGTTATGATCCTGAAACCAAAAGACAATCTGCTCAGTGGGTGTTTCCTTTCGAGGAGTTGCCAACTAAAGTGAAGAGAGATCGAAGTGCGGGAAAAAAAATGGTGGCCTCGTTCTTTGGAAGGATAGGTCATTTCGCAACAATTGTGTTAGAGGATCAAAAAACAGTTTCTGCAGAATGGTACACTACCAATTGTTTGCCACTTGTCTTGGAAAAAGTTCGAGAGAAACGACCTCGCAGTAGGATCCTCCTTCACCACGACAACGCCTCGTCGCACACCGCCAAGCGAACGATCGACTATTTGGCGACATCAAACGTTGAATTACTGGGTCACCCGCCGTATAGCCTCGACCTCGCGCCTTGTGATTTTTATTTATTTCCAAAAATTAAAGAAAAACTTAAAAGAAAGCGGTTTATGAATGCTGAAGAAGCGGTGGCTGCGTATCGCGATGCCATTGAAGAGACCCCTAAGGACGAGTGGGCAAAGTGCTTTTCCCAGTGGTTCCATCGCATGCAGCGGTGTATTGACGTCAATGGACAATATTTTGAAAATATATAATAAAACTAATAACTGGCTAATGTAATCAGTTTTTGATTTTCTAAGAACTTTCAGTTTGACCCTCGTATTACGTCAGTAGATCAGCAAATATATTTAAATATCAAGTTAAGCACAATTTGTTGAATTACTATACAGCAAATAAAGATAAGCAACTTCGCTTTACTACAAACAATTGAAAAATTGGTGTAAAAGGAGAGAGTATAAAATAAAATGTTAACTCCTGCAAAAATCTGAATAGAGTTAACTCCAACGTGGAGTCACGACGTCGCAAAAACACGCGGCGTGCATTAAATTAATGGACATTTAATGTCCTCCCCAATCCCGATTATGTTGACATCAACGTATGCCCGGGGGTCACATTATAGTGTGTTTGCGTAATTGAGTTTTATGACTAAGTAGGCGTGTTAAGCAAAATTCATTCAGCTATTAGGAAGTTTGTAGCGATTTTAAGAATGGTTTTTCATGGGTATCCTTAGATCACCCGATTTTTTATTTAAAGTTTATCATTATTGGGGCCATATAGCCAATAACTCTAAGTTGTGCCTTTAGCTACTTACTTTGGGATCAGAGAAATGTATTTCATTAGTGTCCAATATTTATATTTATTTATATTTGTGCCTACTCAAATCTGATTAAGTATTTAATGGGCACTTCGATCGAAAAAAAAGTGTGCGTGTACTAGTGTACACACGTACGAAGTGAAACTTCTTTATGGCCTTATTTTTCGAAAAAATGATCTACATGCAACTTTCCAGAAATTGGTTAAATAAAGTTTAAATAAAAGGATTTTATTATCATAGGCATGAATACAAAATACATTTATTTCACTTTACCTTTTTGCTACTAAGATTAGTACAGCATTTCATTAATTGTAATGGAATTATTACTATTATTGTCATCGTTATTATATATTTTTGTAATAAATGGCTTATGGTAACTGAACTATTAAATATATGGTTGACATTCCACGAAATTTAGTGACCGAGTAAAACTCCATCAATTGTAGTGCCAGATCTTGTTGTTGACGTTTGAGGACTGTTTTTCATGGATAAATTCAATTTATCTTTCAGAAATTCAACTAGCTTCAAAGATTTTTCCGATTCAAAATTGACATTAAAATCTCCACTTAAAATCATCGGTATTTCATCATTATTGTTTCCGAGTAAAGAGGCACCTCCACTTGCGTACGGCAACAATGAATGGTGAAGAAAATTAATAATATCGTCCAACTTCTGATTAGGAGATATATACAGTGCAACAATCAAAATTTTCATCCCATTTTCCATTTGGCATTGAGCCATACATAAATCACCAACTGCTGATGCTAGTGACCCATGAAAGTCAGGAGAAATAAAAAGATGGCGCGTAACGGAAAAATGTGACGCGTAACCGAAAAATATGACGGTAATTTTTTTTTCAACGCCGATAAAGAAGTTTCACTTCAAAAATGATAAATAAAGTCAACATGAAAAAAAAAAAGCACCACGAATACCCCTATGAAATGTTCCCCTATGCCTTTCGCACAAGGACATTAAACATGGAATGACAATAATTTCTACTAGCATAAACGTACTGAAAAGGCGCATTATACACCCTATACCTAACCCGACCTTACATTATATCTATATCAGTTTAAAAGCTAACCGGGGCATTAGGCGTGTTAACAAAAGGCGCATTTACGCAGCGCAGAGTGCGAAGCCGTGTTACGTCGGCTATGCCCGCCGGTTTATAGCACGCACGCCGGTTTTTTGCCAAATTATGAGAGACGTGCCTGCTGGAAACGACCCTTTACGACTTTTTAGTAAGTATGTTTAGTCGTCCTAATAGAGTGGAAAAACTTTCGCGAAAAATATGTGTAAAGAAATAGAAAAGTTACGTACTGTAACGTTGTATATTTTTATATAAGTTCGCGTGAAACGAAAAGCTAAATGGATGTAGGACTCCAGTCCATATTTTGGCATAGACATAATAGATATGATGACACTGACATTTGTCAAGTGTGACAGCTGCTTTTTTTCCGGTTCCGCACTGTTGGTCGTGCGTCGGAGTGGAACGTTTGTTATAATAATGTATTAGAAGAAAAATTTAATGGGGCACGCCCCAAATTATTTTGTAGTTTGATAGTTATTCCTGGTAAGTATCTGCAGAAAGGTTTGCGTTGATTTTTGTTTGTTGCGAGACATTTCTTGGAGTCTGAGCACATGGTTCTTTTTATCGTTTCAGACGCCGCCAACATGTCAATTTGGATAAATTAAATTCGAAAATGATTTGATATAAACTACTGGAAAAATGGTAAGTATTGTGGCGAAACTCCTTTGAAAATCCTTGTAAAGAAAATGTAGCCTACCTACATCTGGGCATATTGTATTGAGAGTTGTAATTTTTATCATTTCAGGTCTCAAATAGAATAATTAGGATAAATGTTTAGTAATAAATTCAAAATTTATATGGCGAGCCAGCTTTTGCAGGTATTAAATTGGTTTATTATAGATTTCATAAATAGGGTGATGAAAAGTATAACCACCCTCACTTAGAAAAAAAAAATTGGTTGTTAACTAGAACTTTCTTTTATTTCTAGGTTTCGCTTTTGATATGTGTCTGTAAGTTGAACAGTCACAGTTTGGTGATCATGTTGTAACCTCAGGTAAATATTTATTATGAAAAGTTAGTGTTTTTTTAACTTTTACTTTGGTTTGTGCGTTGAACTAACCTTTTGTAAATTCTTTTCAGTGACCTTACTTAGACCTTACTTAGACCTTACTAAGACCTTACTAAGACCTCATTTGGATTAATTTTTGAAGTCAGAACTTCCTTATGGATTGATTTGCTTCTTGTCTGCTGTTGTGAGGATGGATCGGTATCGGTGAAATTTTGGGGTAATGTTGCAGAATTGTTTGTAGTTTGATGCAACAAAGATTTGAAATAGTAACCTCCGTTGAAATCCAAGGTTGGTTTTCTTGTATTTACTTTAACTTAGGAAAAGTGGGATAATTTAGCTATTAATTTAGGCATAATTTAGGAATCCCTTTGAGGATAAATTTTGGAATTTATTTAGGTAATTAAACACTTAAATTGGTGGTTTATCTTTATTTAATTAGAAATTTGTGAACATTAAGATTTGTAATAGTATAGATATTGATAACTAAATTAGAACCTAACCTAGTCTCTACTGTATTCTGAGCTATTAAGTTTTGAATTTGATTTGTTTAAAGGTGTTAAAAGGTAGATGTGTAATAGCAAATTTGAATAAACTTTTGTTGCCAAATGCTATACCCGGATTTCTTTATTTCATTCGAATATTAGTACCTTTTAAACACCCTTTGTCCACACTAGCCGGGAGTGACTGCGACAAATGGCGCCCAACTTTAGAATTAGTTATTAGTACAATTTTGAGCACTTTGTTGTTAGAATTTTTTTGGAATGCTAATTAACCACCATATTATTTAGTTTAGGTTTATTTTGCCTGTGTTACTAACTGGTTAGGAATTATCCCACAAGTTTAGTGTTGCATCAAACAATTTGTATTTACTAACCAAATAAAAGTTGTTGTTACGGTGTAAACCTTATTTTATGAAATCCCAAAACCTTTTGTTTGCTTTTACTTAGCATTAATAAATTACTCTAAACCTGTTTAATATTGTGATATATTTTGAGTTGTTTTGGTTGTGATATTTTGGACTCGCTTTATATTGTTTTGTATGAAATTTGTAAAAATATAAACCACCAAATAATAGTTAACATGATTAATTAATGTTACTTAACAGTGATATTACAGTGTAATTTATATGAGTTTGCGTTGAGAATTAGTTGAATTAATTTTGGATTTTAATTATTGCTTTTGTTGTGGTTACATTGATAAATGAGTTATGAAGTAATTGTAGGGTCATTGTGGTTACGTGTCAGCGTTATTGGAGTTGTTCTGAAAACGAATTAAATTATGTAACTTGCGTCTGTTTTGTATATAAACCAAGAAATTAGTTACAATTTTCTCGGTGTAACGCATTGTTTTGGTAAATCGACTCTGTTGTTTCCTATTAGGCGTGCTACTGGTACAGATGTTGCCAAAAATTTTAGAAACCATTTATAGTGATTCATGAGATACTGAAACCGTGATTGTGGTTAAATTGGACACATATTATGGGATCGTGATTCAGGGAGGCACTGGTTTGTTACAACATTCCTAAACATAATTTTACAGGGATACCGCGACGGAGTACGCAGTAACTATGCCTAAGGAGTATTATGTCGGTGAGTTCGGTTGTTTAAAGGATTTTTTTTTGGAAGTTTTTAGTGTCCGTGCTAGACATGCCACAAATTTTGTTGTTTTAGGGCGCAGAAATGCGTTTTGATTTTTGGTTGGTGATGTAGTTTGGGAGTCCAGCTACACTCAGGTGATGCCCAATTTGGCACCAGTTTGTTTGTTTTTTGTTTGGTGTGGGATCACTGAGGTATTTTTCACCATTTTGTTTACGAGTTGGAGGCTATGGATGGTCGTTCACTCGATTCGTGGCATATTGAGGTTATTAAGACATAAGTTTTGATTCGACTAGAGTTTCTTTGGTTGTGTTTAAATTGATAAAAATTCTAAACACAAAAGTGATAGAGTACAGTTTTATTTAGATTGAGAAATAAAACTGTTTAGTTTTTGTATGATGAAGTATGAAAGGCGAGGTTGATAAGATGTTTGTTTGTGGAAGAATGAAATTAATTTGTTTGTGGGTATGTTTTAGCGGAAACCCTTAAGTTAAGTCGCTTGAAACTTATGATTTTGAATTGTTGTCTAGCATGAGGTCGTTTTGGAATTATTTGAATGTGTTTGTTGCCCGATTTTTGACTTAATTAACTTTATGAGTAAATTGAAAAGAAATATATTTTGTTATTGAGAATTTATTATGAGGGCTTTTGGATAATTTTGAACAGAACATTCAATGTAGTTGATTTGTTTTTTTTTTTGAGCTTTTGGATTATTTTGAACAGAACAATCTTTAATGGCGTTGACGTTGAGATCTTTAGGTATTTTGGGATGTTTTTAGTTGGAATAAATTTAAATGGCGTTTTTGAGTTTATATTTTCAGGTACCTATTTTGTATATTTTGAACTGAAAATCTTAAATAGCTTTGAGTTAAGATTTTTGTGAGGTATCGTCGATATTTTGGAATGGAATATTCTTAAATAGCGTTGATTTTGAGTTTTTTTTGTAGATCTTTTGAATAATTTTGGCAGAGCAGCCTTAAATAACATAGGGTTAGCCTTTTTTGAGGTCCTTTGGGACATATTTTTTGGTATTTAATTTTGGATCTACAGTAATAGTTTGAATCGTTCTTGTGAAATTGTTGCCCTTTTAGTGTCAGTTGTGATTGTTGGATGGTGGAAGGAGATTATTTTGATTTTATTTTGGCATTTGGTAACAGTACACATTTTTACAGTTACGGAAGCTGGGGACAGCTTTCGGTTCACTGTAGTGAACCTCTTTTCTTTGGGAGGGGGGTATTGTAACGTTGTATATTTTTATATAAGTTCGCGTGAAACGAAAAGCTAAATGGATGTAGGACTCCAGTCCATATTTTGGCATAGACATAATAGATATGATGACACTGACATTTGTCAAGTGTGACAGCTGCTTTTTTTCCGGTTCCGCACTGTTGGTCGTGCGTCGGAGTGGAACGTTTGTTATAATAATGTATTAGAAGAAAAATTTAATGGGGCACGCCCCAAATTATTTTGTAGTTTGATAGTTATTCCTGGTAAGTATCTGCAGAAAGGTTTGCGTTGATTTTTGTTTGTTGCGAGACATTTCTTGGAGTCTGAGCACATGGTTCTTTTTATCGTTTCAGACGCCGCCAACATGTCAATTTGGATAAATTAAATTCGAAAATGATTTGATATAAACTACTGGAAAAATGGTAAGTATTGTGGCGAAACTCCTTTGAAAATCCTTGTAAAGAAAATGTAGCCTACCTACATCTGGGCATATTGTATTGAGAGTTGTAATTTTTATCATTTCAGGTCTCAAATAGAATAATTAGGATAAATGTTTAGTAATAAATTCAAAATTTATATGGCGAGCCAGCTTTTGCAGGTATTAAATTGGTTTATTATAGATTTCATAAATAGGGTGATGAAAAGTATAACCACCCTCACTTAGAAAAAAAAAATTGGTTGTTAACTAGAACTTTCTTTTATTTCTAGGTTTCGCTTTTGATATGTGTCTGTAAGTTGAACAGTCACAGTTTGGTGATCATGTTGTAACCTCAGGTAAATATTTATTATGAAAAGTTAGTGTTTTTTTAACTTTTACTTTGGTTTGTGCGTTGAACTAACCTTTTGTAAATTCTTTTCAGTGACCTTACTTAGACCTTACTTAGACCTTACTAAGACCTTACTAAGACCTCATTTGGATTAATTTTTGAAGTCAGAACTTCCTTATGGATTGATTTGCTTCTTGTCTGCTGTTGTGAGGATGGATCGGTATCGGTGAAATTTTGGGGTAATGTTGCAGAATTGTTTGTAGTTTGATGCAACAAAGATTTGAAATAGTAACCTCCGTTGAAATCCAAGGTTGGTTTTCTTGTATTTACTTTAACTTAGGAAAAGTGGGATAATTTAGCTATTAATTTAGGCATAATTTAGGAATCCCTTTGAGGATAAATTTTGGAATTTATTTAGGTAATTAAACACTTAAATTGGTGGTTTATCTTTATTTAATTAGAAATTTGTGAACATTAAGATTTGTAATAGTATAGATATTGATAACTAAATTAGAACCTAACCTAGTCTCTACTGTATTCTGAGCTATTAAGTTTTGAATTTGATTTGTTTAAAGGTGTTAAAAGGTAGATGTGTAATAGCAAATTTGAATAAACTTTTGTTGCCAAATGCTATACCCGGATTTCTTTATTTCATTCGAATATTAGTACCTTTTAAACACCCTTTGTCCACACTAGCCGGGAGTGACTGCGACAAATGGCGCCCAACTTTAGAATTAGTTATTAGTACAATTTTGAGCACTTTGTTGTTAGAATTTTTTTGGAATGCTAATTAACCACCATATTATTTAGTTTAGGTTTATTTTGCCTGTGTTACTAACTGGTTAGGAATTATCCCACAAGTTTAGTGTTGCATCAAACAATTTGTATTTACTAACCAAATAAAAGTTGTTGTTACGGTGTAAACCTTATTTTATGAAATCCCAAAACCTTTTGTTTGCTTTTACTTAGCATTAATAAATTACTCTAAACCTGTTTAATATTGTGATATATTTTGAGTTGTTTTGGTTGTGATATTTTGGACTCGCTTTATATTGTTTTGTATGAAATTTGTAAAAATATAAACCACCAAATAATAGTTAACATGATTAATTAATGTTACTTAACAGTGATATTACAGTGTAATTTATATGAGTTTGCGTTGAGAATTAGTTGAATTAATTTTGGATTTTAATTATTGCTTTTGTTGTGGTTACATTGATAAATGAGTTATGAAGTAATTGTAGGGTCATTGTGGTTACGTGTCAGCGTTATTGGAGTTGTTCTGAAAACGAATTAAATTATGTAACTTGCGTCTGTTTTGTATATAAACCAAGAAATTAGTTACAATTTTCTCGGTGTAACGCATTGTTTTGGTAAATCGACTCTGTTGTTTCCTATTAGGCGTGCTACTGGTACAGATGTTGCCAAAAATTTTAGAAACCATTTATAGTGATTCATGAGATACTGAAACCGTGATTGTGGTTAAATTGGACACATATTATGGGATCGTGATTCAGGGAGGCACTGGTTTGTTACAACATTCCTAAACATAATTTTACAGGGATACCGCGACGGAGTACGCAGTAACTATGCCTAAGGAGTATTATGTCGGTGAGTTCGGTTGTTTAAAGGATTTTTTTTTGGAAGTTTTTAGTGTCCGTGCTAGACATGCCACAAATTTTGTTGTTTTAGGGCGCAGAAATGCGTTTTGATTTTTGGTTGGTGATGTAGTTTGGGAGTCCAGCTACACTCAGGTGATGCCCAATTTGGCACCAGTTTGTTTGTTTTTTGTTTGGTGTGGGATCACTGAGGTATTTTTCACCATTTTGTTTACGAGTTGGAGGCTATGGATGGTCGTTCACTCGATTCGTGGCATATTGAGGTTATTAAGACATAAGTTTTGATTCGACTAGAGTTTCTTTGGTTGTGTTTAAATTGATAAAAATTCTAAACACAAAAGTGATAGAGTACAGTTTTATTTAGATTGAGAAATAAAACTGTTTAGTTTTTGTATGATGAAGTATGAAAGGCGAGGTTGATAAGATGTTTGTTTGTGGAAGAATGAAATTAATTTGTTTGTGGGTATGTTTTAGCGGAAACCCTTAAGTTAAGTCGCTTGAAACTTATGATTTTGAATTGTTGTCTAGCATGAGGTCGTTTTGGAATTATTTGAATGTGTTTGTTGCCCGATTTTTGACTTAATTAACTTTATGAGTAAATTGAAAAGAAATATATTTTGTTATTGAGAATTTATTATGAGGGCTTTTGGATAATTTTGAACAGAACATTCAATGTAGTTGATTTGTTTTTTTTTTTGAGCTTTTGGATTATTTTGAACAGAACAATCTTTAATGGCGTTGACGTTGAGATCTTTAGGTATTTTGGGATGTTTTTAGTTGGAATAAATTTAAATGGCGTTTTTGAGTTTATATTTTCAGGTACCTATTTTGTATATTTTGAACTGAAAATCTTAAATAGCTTTGAGTTAAGATTTTTGTGAGGTATCGTCGATATTTTGGAATGGAATATTCTTAAATAGCGTTGATTTTGAGTTTTTTTTGTAGATCTTTTGAATAATTTTGGCAGAGCAGCCTTAAATAACATAGGGTTAGCCTTTTTTGAGGTCCTTTGGGACATATTTTTTGGTATTTAATTTTGGATCTACAGTAATAGTTTGAATCGTTCTTGTGAAATTGTTGCCCTTTTAGTGTCAGTTGTGATTGTTGGATGGTGGAAGGAGATTATTTTGATTTTATTTTGGCATTTGGTAACAGTACACATTTTTACAGTTACGGAAGCTGGGGACAGCTTTCGGTTCACTGTAGTGAACCTCTTTTCTTTGGGAGGGGGGTATTGTAACGTTGTATATTTTTATATAAGTTCGCGTGAAACGAAAAGCTAAATGGATGTAGGACTCCAGTCCATATTTTGGCATAGACATAATAGATATGATGACACTGACATTTGTCAAGTGTGACAGCTGCTTTTTTTCCGGTTCCGCACTGTTGGTCGTGCGTCGGAGTGGAACGTTTGTTATAATAATGTATTAGAAGAAAAATTTAATGGGGCACGCCCCAAATTATTTTGTAGTTTGATAGTTATTCCTGGTAAGTATCTGCAGAAAGGTTTGCGTTGATTTTTGTTTGTTGCGAGACATTTCTTGGAGTCTGAGCACATGGTTCTTTTTATCGTTTCAGACGCCGCCAACATGTCAATTTGGATAAATTAAATTCGAAAATGATTTGATATAAACTACTGGAAAAATGGTAAGTATTGTGGCGAAACTCCTTTGAAAATCCTTGTAAAGAAAATGTAGCCTACCTACATCTGGGCATATTGTATTGAGAGTTGTAATTTTTATCATTTCAGGTCTCAAATAGAATAATTAGGATAAATGTTTAGTAATAAATTCAAAATTTATATGGCGAGCCAGCTTTTGCAGGTATTAAATTGGTTTATTATAGATTTCATAAATAGGGTGATGAAAAGTATAACCACCCTCACTTAGAAAAAAAAAATTGGTTGTTAACTAGAACTTTCTTTTATTTCTAGGTTTCGCTTTTGATATGTGTCTGTAAGTTGAACAGTCACAGTTTGGTGATCATGTTGTAACCTCAGGTAAATATTTATTATGAAAAGTTAGTGTTTTTTTAACTTTTACTTTGGTTTGTGCGTTGAACTAACCTTTTGTAAATTCTTTTCAGTGACCTTACTTAGACCTTACTTAGACCTTACTAAGACCTTACTAAGACCTCATTTGGATTAATTTTTGAAGTCAGAACTTCCTTATGGATTGATTTGCTTCTTGTCTGCTGTTGTGAGGATGGATCGGTATCGGTGAAATTTTGGGGTAATGTTGCAGAATTGTTTGTAGTTTGATGCAACAAAGATTTGAAATAGTAACCTCCGTTGAAATCCAAGGTTGGTTTTCTTGTATTTACTTTAACTTAGGAAAAGTGGGATAATTTAGCTATTAATTTAGGCATAATTTAGGAATCCCTTTGAGGATAAATTTTGGAATTTATTTAGGTAATTAAACACTTAAATTGGTGGTTTATCTTTATTTAATTAGAAATTTGTGAACATTAAGATTTGTAATAGTATAGATATTGATAACTAAATTAGAACCTAACCTAGTCTCTACTGTATTCTGAGCTATTAAGTTTTGAATTTGATTTGTTTAAAGGTGTTAAAAGGTAGATGTGTAATAGCAAATTTGAATAAACTTTTGTTGCCAAATGCTATACCCGGATTTCTTTATTTCATTCGAATATTAGTACCTTTTAAACACCCTTTGTCCACACTAGCCGGGAGTGACTGCGACAAATGGCGCCCAACTTTAGAATTAGTTATTAGTACAATTTTGAGCACTTTGTTGTTAGAATTTTTTTGGAATGCTAATTAACCACCATATTATTTAGTTTAGGTTTATTTTGCCTGTGTTACTAACTGGTTAGGAATTATCCCACAAGTTTAGTGTTGCATCAAACAATTTGTATTTACTAACCAAATAAAAGTTGTTGTTACGGTGTAAACCTTATTTTATGAAATCCCAAAACCTTTTGTTTGCTTTTACTTAGCATTAATAAATTACTCTAAACCTGTTTAATATTGTGATATATTTTGAGTTGTTTTGGTTGTGATATTTTGGACTCGCTTTATATTGTTTTGTATGAAATTTGTAAAAATATAAACCACCAAATAATAGTTAACATGATTAATTAATGTTACTTAACAGTGATATTACAGTGTAATTTATATGAGTTTGCGTTGAGAATTAGTTGAATTAATTTTGGATTTTAATTATTGCTTTTGTTGTGGTTACATTGATAAATGAGTTATGAAGTAATTGTAGGGTCATTGTGGTTACGTGTCAGCGTTATTGGAGTTGTTCTGAAAACGAATTAAATTATGTAACTTGCGTCTGTTTTGTATATAAACCAAGAAATTAGTTACAATTTTCTCGGTGTAACGCATTGTTTTGGTAAATCGACTCTGTTGTTTCCTATTAGGCGTGCTACTGGTACAGATGTTGCCAAAAATTTTAGAAACCATTTATAGTGATTCATGAGATACTGAAACCGTGATTGTGGTTAAATTGGACACATATTATGGGATCGTGATTCAGGGAGGCACTGGTTTGTTACAACATTCCTAAACATAATTTTACAGGGATACCGCGACGGAGTACGCAGTAACTATGCCTAAGGAGTATTATGTCGGTGAGTTCGGTTGTTTAAAGGATTTTTTTTTGGAAGTTTTTAGTGTCCGTGCTAGACATGCCACAAATTTTGTTGTTTTAGGGCGCAGAAATGCGTTTTGATTTTTGGTTGGTGATGTAGTTTGGGAGTCCAGCTACACTCAGGTGATGCCCAATTTGGCACCAGTTTGTTTGTTTTTTGTTTGGTGTGGGATCACTGAGGTATTTTTCACCATTTTGTTTACGAGTTGGAGGCTATGGATGGTCGTTCACTCGATTCGTGGCATATTGAGGTTATTAAGACATAAGTTTTGATTCGACTAGAGTTTCTTTGGTTGTGTTTAAATTGATAAAAATTCTAAACACAAAAGTGATAGAGTACAGTTTTATTTAGATTGAGAAATAAAACTGTTTAGTTTTTGTATGATGAAGTATGAAAGGCGAGGTTGATAAGATGTTTGTTTGTGGAAGAATGAAATTAATTTGTTTGTGGGTATGTTTTAGCGGAAACCCTTAAGTTAAGTCGCTTGAAACTTATGATTTTGAATTGTTGTCTAGCATGAGGTCGTTTTGGAATTATTTGAATGTGTTTGTTGCCCGATTTTTGACTTAATTAACTTTATGAGTAAATTGAAAAGAAATATATTTTGTTATTGAGAATTTATTATGAGGGCTTTTGGATAATTTTGAACAGAACATTCAATGTAGTTGATTTGTTTTTTTTTTTGAGCTTTTGGATTATTTTGAACAGAACAATCTTTAATGGCGTTGACGTTGAGATCTTTAGGTATTTTGGGATGTTTTTAGTTGGAATAAATTTAAATGGCGTTTTTGAGTTTATATTTTCAGGTACCTATTTTGTATATTTTGAACTGAAAATCTTAAATAGCTTTGAGTTAAGATTTTTGTGAGGTATCGTCGATATTTTGGAATGGAATATTCTTAAATAGCGTTGATTTTGAGTTTTTTTTGTAGATCTTTTGAATAATTTTGGCAGAGCAGCCTTAAATAACATAGGGTTAGCCTTTTTTGAGGTCCTTTGGGACATATTTTTTGGTATTTAATTTTGGATCTACAGTAATAGTTTGAATCGTTCTTGTGAAATTGTTGCCCTTTTAGTGTCAGTTGTGATTGTTGGATGGTGGAAGGAGATTATTTTGATTTTATTTTGGCATTTGGTAACAGCCCAAGTAACACATGACAGCAGTATATCGACCGACTTACAGCATTAATGTATCGTTGAAGCATTTTGAGTTAGCATTATAGTAGCATTGTAAACGTATATAGGGCTAATATCGTGCTAATTTGGGCACAAATTATACGGCTTTAGATCGTAAATAAGCATTATTAAAGCCAAAAAAAAATGTTAATTGCACTAAAAAAACATTATTATGGTCAACGAAAATGCCAATAGCATTCTAGAAGCATTATTACGATCAATGAAGATGCCAATTGCATTACATAAGCATTATATTAGCATTCTTTTATTAAGAAAAATGTTAACAGCATTACAGTAGCATGAAAATATGCTGAAAACATTATACGAGCTATTTAAGTGTTCACAGTTGGTATATCAATAAACATTTCATCATTGCAAAAACAACTCTAATGCCATAGCACTATGATAGAAATATAAAAATGACATTATTTTTATGAAGTTCGTTTTTTACTATGGTAGCTTTGACAAATGAACGAAGGAACGGAGAAGCAACAACAAAATTATTTTAATTACCGGAAAGGTTTTGGTTCTTATTTTACTCATAACTCCAAATATTACTACGTGATGAAGTTTACTGTAAATGTCTATATAGTATTCATTGATATTTTTCACGCGCTTTCGATATATTGTGTTTTTGTTATAAAATAAAAGAAAACGATATGTGTGCAATAATCAAATCACAAGTGTATAACTAGAAAAGAGTGTATTTTGTATAATTAACACAATGGTAACAGATAGGCATTGTAAAATTGTGTTAATCATGAATATTTAAGACACTTGATCTAATTAATAGATCAGAATCACACAATTTTTAGGTTATAAAATGTTAACAAAATGGTGTCTTTCTATAGCAGCACGGTGAGCCATATTAATGCTACCGGCAAAATAAATATTCACATGTGAACAGTTATCATGCCAGAGGCCAGTTAGAAGACTTTGTGTGAACTATTGTAGTGTCATTGGCAATAAAGAAGCCCTATATAGATTCACCGGGACACCAGTAGCCTCGATGTAGACTGATATAGTGCCATTACTTTACAATTTTAGGGATCCTTGAGCAAACCAATAAAACCCATTTCGGACTGCAATCATATATTATCATATATTATCCTTCGATATCTTTCGCCTGATACCTCCAGTTCTTGCTCTTATTTTAAATGATTTTTTCAACATTTTGCGCAGCATTTTTTTATTTATATTTATATGAAATAAACAAGCGTAAGTAGACTATATTATCTCAAAATTTTGTTGATTGCAATTAATTTTTTTTAAATACACACACGATTGCAATACACATTCACCATTCACTAGAAAAACATTTAACTTTTGAATTTTCACCAAAATGGCTGACAAGTTGACAACATCTTAGTTTTACGAATATACCAAAACTAACGTAATATACTGCTTAATGCATTAGTATAACTCACTTGTATTTTAATAAAGTGCTGTTAGCAGTACAACAGCACTGAGGTGACCTTTAAAAATGCAACCATTTCACTGGTTCACGTCCATGCTGTTCAACGGCGTTAGGCTTTTACTTACCGTCTTATAGTGCTATTATACAACAAAGAGCATTCAAGACTGCTCAAAGCTGTATAACGGTTTTTAAGTGCATTATACTGGCACAAATTAATGTACTTATACAGCATTAGGCATTCTCATGGTTCACGTTGATGCTATTTAAGTGCATTAAGCATTTTTCTACGTCTTAAAGTGCTATTATAGGTTTAAGTGCACTGAAAATTGCTGATAGTTGTACAACGACATTGTGGCTGGCTGTATTAATGCTAAAAGCTTTATTATAGCACTTTTATTTGCTATTAAATAATCGTTATACAGCGTTAAGCATAGTTTTGGTTTTGAAATGCCAATATCGTGCGTCAAGTTGCACGGTGAACATATATACGAGTTTATACGGATCTTGAGTTGTAAATGGAGTCAACATTTGTCTCTTATAATGCTATCTGTGTTACTTGGGAGTACACATTTTTACAGTTACGGAAGCTGGGGACAGCTTTCGGTTCACTGTAGTGAACCTCTTTTCTTTGGGAGGGGGGTATTGTAACGTTGTATATTTTTATATAAGTTCGCGTGAAACGAAAAGCTAAATGGATGTAGGACTCCAGTCCATATTTTGGCATAGACATAATAGATATGATGACACTGACATTTGTCAAGTGTGACAGCTGCTTTTTTTCCGGTTCCGCACTGTTGGTCGTGCGTCGGAGTGGAACGTTTGTTATAATAATGTATTAGAAGAAAAATTTAATGGGGCACGCCCCAAATTATTTTGTAGTTTGATAGTTATTCCTGGTAAGTATCTGCAGAAAGGTTTGCGTTGATTTTTGTTTGTTGCGAGACATTTCTTGGAGTCTGAGCACATGGTTCTTTTTATCGTTTCAGACGCCGCCAACATGTCAATTTGGATAAATTAAATTCGAAAATGATTTGATATAAACTACTGGAAAAATGGTAAGTATTGTGGCGAAACTCCTTTGAAAATCCTTGTAAAGAAAATGTAGCCTACCTACATCTGGGCATATTGTATTGAGAGTTGTAATTTTTATCATTTCAGGTCTCAAATAGAATAATTAGGATAAATGTTTAGTAATAAATTCAAAATTTATATGGCGAGCCAGCTTTTGCAGGTATTAAATTGGTTTATTATAGATTTCATAAATAGGGTGATGAAAAGTATAACCACCCTCACTTAGAAAAAAAAAATTGGTTGTTAACTAGAACTTTCTTTTATTTCTAGGTTTCGCTTTTGATATGTGTCTGTAAGTTGAACAGTCACAGTTTGGTGATCATGTTGTAACCTCAGGTAAATATTTATTATGAAAAGTTAGTGTTTTTTTAACTTTTACTTTGGTTTGTGCGTTGAACTAACCTTTTGTAAATTCTTTTCAGTGACCTTACTTAGACCTTACTTAGACCTTACTAAGACCTTACTAAGACCTCATTTGGATTAATTTTTGAAGTCAGAACTTCCTTATGGATTGATTTGCTTCTTGTCTGCTGTTGTGAGGATGGATCGGTATCGGTGAAATTTTGGGGTAATGTTGCAGAATTGTTTGTAGTTTGATGCAACAAAGATTTGAAATAGTAACCTCCGTTGAAATCCAAGGTTGGTTTTCTTGTATTTACTTTAACTTAGGAAAAGTGGGATAATTTAGCTATTAATTTAGGCATAATTTAGGAATCCCTTTGAGGATAAATTTTGGAATTTATTTAGGTAATTAAACACTTAAATTGGTGGTTTATCTTTATTTAATTAGAAATTTGTGAACATTAAGATTTGTAATAGTATAGATATTGATAACTAAATTAGAACCTAACCTAGTCTCTACTGTATTCTGAGCTATTAAGTTTTGAATTTGATTTGTTTAAAGGTGTTAAAAGGTAGATGTGTAATAGCAAATTTGAATAAACTTTTGTTGCCAAATGCTATACCCGGATTTCTTTATTTCATTCGAATATTAGTACCTTTTAAACACCCTTTGTCCACACTAGCCGGGAGTGACTGCGACAGTACCTAAAAAAATACGAAACGAGAAACTCTTTGGCTGCCACCTGCGTACTCCCATGTGAGTGGAAAAACTAAAATATACTTATTTGAGTGTTAAAAACATTCTAAAGCATTAAAATATACTTGTCAAAAGTTAGTGTCTTTTCGGTTGTCAAAATATCTAGAAAATTCGTTACAGGGCTCCTACTTTTGAATACTCAATTGCACACTAAACAAAAGCACAGTCGAATTCAAACCCTTCAAGAATATCTCATTAAAACCAATCGAAACTATGCACATAACTGAATTATACCAGGACCTAAAGACCATCTCAAGACGCTCGGCTATACAGTAAAAAAACACCCTTTAAAGTGCATTGAACCGAGCGATTTATCACCGAGAAGGAGACTTCAAAGCGCGCTATCGTCCATGTCGCCTCCGAGCGGAGACGCACACACGCGACGGGTTAAACACACGTTTATAGCAGTTGGGCGGATCCGAGCGATTGAGATGTCTATTTTATGAACAAAATAGAAAAAAAAAACAGAGTTTGCTTAAGTTAGGGCATCACAAACACAAACACACGAATTTAAATGAGTTCAGAAAATAAAATAAAATTTAAAAAAAAAAACGACTTCAAAACCAAAATGCACTAAAAAGTCTTGAATAAACTCTTTACCATTGAAAGGAAAGGAATCCGTTTTAGGCAAACAATTTATTTTTGGAGTCGGTGCTGTGATAGTTGATGCTTGATGGTCAAAGTGATGGCACCGACTCCAAAAAGAAATTGTTTGCCTAAAACGGATTCCTTTCCTTTCAATGGTGAAGAGTTTATTTAAGACTTTTTAGTGCGTTTTGGTTTTGAAGTCGGTTTTTAATTTTTTAAAAAGTTTATTTTATTTCTTCATTTTTAGTGATTACATAAGAGGGGGGGGGGGGAGTTGCACTTCATGATTCTATTTTTTAAGGAGCTACAAATTACCTATCATATCTTCTGTCATTATAATTACTGAACTCCTAAGCGTTAAGGAGTTCCACTATCAGCTCAGCCCCACAAGATATTGACTATCAGACGTAACAACACGTCAACATTAGGATTCTAGTAAAGAAATACTATACGTGCCTTTAAAATTTGAGGGTTTCCCTCGATTACACCAAGATCCCATCATCAGATCCCAAAATGGAAAAATGGGACCAACTAGAAGGTACACCCTCTAAGTAGGCGAAAAAAAATTTCGATTCGGTCGACAAACGACTGGAATATGAGGTAACATACATACAAAATAAAAAAAAAAAAAAACATACAGTCGAATTGATAACCTCCTCCTTTTTTGAAGTCGGTTAAAAATAACAACAAACACAAACACGTGACGAATTTACACAATACAAAACTATAATGTTTACTTATATTATAAAGCTGAAGAGTTTGTTTTCAGTACTTTTTCTTTTCACTCCCCAGATCTCTCCAAATAACCAAGTGATACTTATTCAAATTACTAAGCGATACTTATTACCTGAATGCAATAAAAGGAAGATATCAAGAATGTAATGTCCACAACAGCTGCTGAATTAGTATGTTCAATTAATTAAATAATCAGTGCTTAAGACAACCGTATTTTATCAATTTATCCGTTGCTATGTAAACTTTGTTCCTTTTTGCTTGTCGAATATTGTAAACAATCTTGATATTCCTTTTTGACGACCTTATTGCATTTTTAAATTAAATAAACACAAAAATTACGAACTACATATTTAAATCAGCATTTAACACTGAAATATTAAAAAAAAAAACAGTGAATGAATTTTATTCACGGATATTATTTAAAGTGTTATAAATATATTGTTTATAATATTTTACTAGCAAAGAAAAACGGACTTTTGAGTAAACATCATAGTAGCAGCATATAATAAGTAACAATGTTGATAAAAAGTATGAGCCCATTTGTGCGGAGTATCTAAATTAACTCTTAGACCCCTTACACATTGTGTAAAGTAAACGTTCCTAATTTGAAATGTGCCGCCAACAGGCTGGTGGCGGACGATTCATTCATTCGCTCAACCAATAACAAAGGCCCAATCTTAGGGCATATCGGCGGGAGTCGATTTATGATTGGCCACCACGAGAGTGTGATGTCAGTCTCCGCCGCGAGCTGCTTCAAAACTCGTCAGCTGCAAATCCATTAATATTTTGAAAATCAGACATTATTTATGTGAACTACAAGTGTAAGTGAGTGCGCGGTGTTTGTGTCCTATAGTGAGCATAAGAATTTCAATTCATCCATATTGACATCAGCGCCACGACTATCGCGTGGCCACCTGATCTTCACGCCTTCACCAGCTACGAACAAGTATCATCAGCCATCCTGTTCCACTCGTACGTGGAAAGGCCTCCTCCCACTGGTAAGTGCTTTGTTATTCGGTGGTGGCGAGTGAACCGCGAATCGTTCTTAATTGTTGGCAGAGTCCATCCAAGGCTCTGACCCAGAGTGTCACAATCAGCCCGTTCCGGCAAGGCAATTGTGCACACGTCTACATGGTGCCGAAACCCGGGAATGGGTGGCTCATGATCTTAATTGTAAAATTCGCCCTATAAATGTAGCTGGTATTTTCACGTTTTTTCGCTTAAAATAGTACCAAAACGCATAGTCAATTCATATAACAAATAGTCATTCGTAGCTTTTTTAAGTCGTAAATTCAAAATACAATACGTTTCAAACGATATTTTTTCCCAATTACGCAGATACATTTTTATTTCGTGACCGGTCAGGTAGATAGAAGCAAGTAAGTAGGTACACGTTGCATTCCATTGCTCATTTATAATTATTTCGCAATTCGTCCGTTTTATGTGTGCGTTTGAGTTCATTCGTTTTTTCACTCCACATAACAGAAGTTCACAAAAAACATTTCAATTGCTCATTCACAGATCAATCTCATTCGTTCCAACTTGTATGGTGCCATCGTTCACAATTGACAGTGACATTTGTAATCATTATTCATTCCAGATCGTTCATTACTGTCATTTTAATCGTAACCCGTATTACTCGGCAACTTCAAGTTGATCATTGTAAACAAACATTTATTATTGTCGATTTGCAGCTTTAATTCGTGCACTCGTGAATCCGTTGAGTAATAATAACAGATCATACCTATACAATCCTATTCAATTCCGTTTAAGGGTATATTTTATTCGGCTGTTACGAGGGTCAAACTGAAAGTTCTTAGAAAATCAAAAACTGATTACATTAGCCAGTTATTAGTTTTATTATATCTTTTCAAAATATTGTCCATTGACGTCAATACACCGCTGCATGCGATGGAACCACTGGGAAAAGCACTTTGCCCACTTGTCCTTAGGGGTCTCTTCAATGGCATCGCGATACGCAGCCACCGCTTCTTCAGCATTCATAAACCGCTTTCCTTTAAGTTTTTCTTTAATTTTTGGAAATAAATAAAAATCACAAGGCGCGAGGTCGGGGCTATACGGCGGGTGACCCAGTAATTCAACGTTTGATGTCGCCAAATAGTCGATCGTTCGCTTGGCGGTGTGCGACGAGGCGTTGTCGTGGTGAAGGAGGATCCTACTGCGAGGTCGTTTCTCTCGAACTTTTTCCAAGACAAGTAGCAAACAATTGGTAGTGTACCATTCTGCAGAAACTGTTTTTTGATCCTCTAACACAATTGTTGCGAAATGACCTATCCTTCCAAAGAACAAGGCCACCATTTTTTTTCCCGCACTTCGATCTCTCTTCACTTTAGTTGGCAACTCCTCGAAAGGAAACACCCACTGAGCAGATTGTCTTTTGGTTTCAGGATCATAACAGTAAATCCAGCTTTCGTCACCTGTTAGTATGTCGAACACAGCATTTGAGTCACCTCCGTTAAATCTTTATGAGGTATCCACCGGGCGCAAAGCTTCCTGACCGCTAAATGTTCGTGGAGGATTTTGTGCACTTGACTCATACCGATGCCTAAGCTTGTCCAAATCTGCTGATAGGTAACTCTTTTGTCAGTCTCTATCATACGCCGCACAACACAGATGTTATTTTCAGTCGTCGCCGTAGAAGGCCGTCCCTCACGTACATCATCAGTGAGATTAGTGCGACCACGTTTAAACTCATTAAACCAGTTGTAAACAGTCGCACGAGATGGGGCTTCATCGTGAAAGGCCAATCGTAGTCTATCATAACTTTCTTGTTGACTTAAATGACATCGAAAGTCATAAAAAATCATTGCACGAAAATTTTCTCGTGTTAAATTCATGTTGACGTGACACAGACAATTTTCAATTTGCCGCCAAATCGTAAAACAAATGACAAATGAATGAAATATATACTCAGTAATATTGGCAAAGAGTTCTATTTTCAAATTTTAGAATATTTTTTTATTATATTGTTTATAAGTGGCCAGTTCTAAGAACTTTCAGTTTGACCCTCGTATATTTTACCTTCAGTACTCATACCTATTTATTATTACAGATCATACACTAGCAAGCTATACAATTAAATTCGGTGTTTTGTGTATACATAGTCGGCTGTGATAATAAATACGCTAGTCTTATTCGTTTTTAACAAAATCATACGCTTTCACACTCCAATCAATCGTTTTATTCGTAAACAACACATTTTTTTTACTCGTTTGATATACCTATTTGGTTCATTTCACCGCAATCACGTGAAGTGGAATCGTAAGTAGTCGTGTTATACCTGTTAAGTACAATAACTTGTTATCATGTCTTTTGATCCGAAGCGTGCTACTCGGAAACTTAGTCATTCTAAATCTAAATCGAAAAATACTTCTGAAACATACACTATTCATCACTTACCGTCATTACGTCGAAAGCGTACTATAGCTTTGAACCGTATGTTAAAGGCATTAGAGGTCGGTATTGTAGCCGAATCGGACGTTAATCAATGCGATCGTTTCTTTTCATATTGTGATCAATTATCAAACATTAGGTCTGATTTCGAACTTGCACACTTCTCAATACTTGAATTACTGGATTCATCTAATTCAGCCAGTGATGAGGAAAATTGTGTTGATGATGATATTCGTACTCGTTTTGATGACACATATTTTCGTGTTATGTCAATATCGAGATTTTTACAAAAGGCGGAATCAGAAGTCACTAGGAATCATAGAGCTGAGTCTACACCATTAAAGTCTCACATCAAGTTACCAAAAACTTCGTTACCTACGTTTTCAGGTAATGTAAAACAATGGCCCGAATTTATTGATTCTTTTAATTCACTGATCCATAACTGTCAATCTCTTACCGATGTGGAGAAATTTCAATATCTGGTGTCGACACTTAGCGGTGACCCGCTATCGTTTATACGGAAATATCCCGTAACAGGTGATTACTACTCCGATTCGCACGCGGCCTTAGTTGCGCGTTATCAACATAAGCGTGAATTATCTTTTACTTGTTGGAAAGATATTTTAAACGTTTCATTCAAACTCAACAACGCGACCGAGTTTCGTCGATCGTTAGATTATATTGACGAAAACTTGAGCATTTTACGTAAACAAGACCTTCCGGTGCACAAATGGGATTTTATTCTCGTGTATCATATTTTATCTAAATTGGACTCGAAGATACGTCGTGAATTCGAAGAGAAGTATATCAACACTGAGATTCCGGACTATTCTCAGCTGAAGGACTTTTTAGCGAAGCTAGGAATCGCTGTCACGCGATAATCATTTTTCTGAGGGTTATAAAGGAAATCCTACGACTAAGGAATCAAACGGTCGAGCTTTCGTTTCAAACGCGAAACCTACTTTCAATAGTTTTTCTAAAGGTTCCAAGGTCACCCACACATTGTTGGCAGGTAATAAAATTCAAGGACAAGCCTTAGATAAAGTTGATAAACCAATTCTGGTATGTTCTTTATGTTCAGCTAATCATTCAATAACACGTTGTGAAATATTTCTCGCTAAATCCGTAGACGATCGTATGTCTTATACAACAGAGGCCAAATTGTGCTTCAACTGTCTGAAATCATCTCATCACCTGAAGGATTGTAAATCGATATTTCGTTGTTTGAAATGTAAACATAAACATCACACGTTACTTCATAGGGATCGTGATAACAAAAAACCTAGTGATGATGATAACTCCAAAGAGTCTAAATCCGTTTCCCTATTTGTTAAGGAAAATTCTAAGTGTTCAACAAATTTTGTTAATACAACTGTGTTGTTAGCTACGGCTATCATTCAAATACAGGACTCGGACGGTAGGTATCATTCTTTTCGCGGATTATTCGACACCGGAAGTCAAAATAATTTTATAACGCGACACGCAGTTCAGCGTCTAAACCTTCAACCAACCTCATGCGAATCGAATATCAATGGATTGGGAGGTGTTGCTACTGACGTCGTCGGCTTAATTCGTTGTTCAGTCGGTTCAAACAATAGTTCGTTGTTCGATTTAGACATGCACGTTATATCAAATATCTGTGGTGAGCAACCCATAGCTAAACTTAGTTCGTCGGGTTGGACTCACATTAACTCGTTACCGTTAGCTGATCCAGGTTTTGACATCCCTGGTCCTATCGATGTTTTGCTTGGTGCAGATGTTTTCGCCGAGTCACTTCTTGGTCAGCGCTTGAAAGGCAATGCAAATCAGCCACTTGCAATTAATTCGGTATTCGGTTGGCTTTTATTAGGTAGAACGCCACTTGCATCCTCATCGTTGGTACAAGTCTCTTCAAAATCCGACATCGAGTTGGCAACGGCCATACAACGGTTTTGGGAGGTGGATAGTGTTCCTCAGGCGTTACCTCTAACACCCGAGGAGATCTTGTGCGAGCAAGCTTATACAACTGACCACTATCGTGATTCGAGTGGTAGGTACGGAGTGCGTCTTCCTTTTAAAGACACTGTGGAACCAGTCTTTGAAGGTTCTCGTGATATTGCCTTGAGACGTTTCCATGCGATCGAACGTCGCTAATCTCGTGATCCTCTTGTACATAAACAATATTGTGAATTTATGGATGACTATGAAAAATCCGGCCACATGTCTTTAGTGAATCCGGCGGAGTTGAACGAAGGCAAATTCTACATTCCGCATCATTGCGTCATTAAACCAGATAGTACCACAACAAAATTACGCGTCGTCTTTGATGCATCGGCAAAGGATGCTAAGGGCATTTCGTTAAATGACACGTTGTTGACGGGACCTAAACTTCAATCTAACATCGTTGGGATTCTGCTCCACTATCGAATACATTCGGTTGTCTTTATGGCTGACATACGTCAGATGTATAGACAAATTCTTGTCTCTGATGAACATCGAGATTATCAGAGAATCTTCTGGAGATCAGGCCCTGATCAGGTGTTAAAGGAATATAGACTTAATACAGTAACTTATGGGGTTTCATCCGCTCCGTTTCTTGCTTGTAGGACAATCAAGCAGCTAGTAGAGGACGAAGGTAGTAAATTTCCTCTGGCTAAGAAAATGTTATCGACCGATATTTACGTAGATGATATTGTTACTGGTTGTGAAAATCTGACCGCCGCGTTGGAAGCTAAATCACAAATCGTTAAATTATTCCAACTAGGTCATTTCGTATTAAGAAAATGGGCTAGTAATTCACCAAGTTTGTTATCAGATCTTTCCCAGGCAGAATGTCTTCTAGATTCTAAATCGTTTTCTGATGAACAATATCCTACTCTTAAGGTACTTGGACTCAAGTGGAATCCAGTATCAGATTCTTTTTTATTCGATGTGACTCTTTCTGATCGACCATGTACTAAGCGTGTTATCCTTAGTGAGATTGCTAAGATATTTGATCCTTTGGGGTTTCTATCACCGCTTACTATTCAAGTCAAATGTTTACTGCAGAGACTTTGGCTTCTCGGAATTTCTTGGGATGAGACGCCGCCCCATGACATAATTAACGTCTGGAAATCTTTCTGTGATCAGCTGCCTATTATTGGTTCGCTGAGTATTCCACGTCGTCTCACTCTCGATAATGTAATTTCATACGAACTTCATGGCTTTTGTGATAGTTCCGAACTCGCGTACGGAGCTGTTATTTATTTTAGAGTCTTGTGTGCTGACGGATCTATTCATACTCGGCTGTTATGCGCCAAGGCACGCGTCGCTCTATTGAAACGTCTTTCTTTACCTCGTTTGGAGCTCTGTGGTGCTGTTATGCTCGCAGACCTCACAAAATTCGTACTGGATGCGTATCAGTCCAAAATACCTATCGATTGTATTTATCTTTGGACTGACTCGACTGTTGTCCTTTCCTGGCTTCGGTCGCACTCGTCTCGGTGGACTTCATTCGTCGCAAATAGAGTTAGCCACATTCAGGATGTTATCTCTGCGAATTCATGGCATCATGTCGCCTCAGGTGATAATCCTGCGGATGTATGTTCTCGTGGTCAACTTCCTCACGATCTTCTTAATAATTCGTTGTGGTGGTCAGGTCCATCCTGGCTGTCACAAACTTTTGATTGTTGGCCGAAAAATTCTCAAAGGTTTCTTACCAATGATGAAGAGCAAATTGTGCGTACTGAGGAACGACACTCAGTTACTTTGATTACCGATCAAGATAGCAATGGACAGCAAGATACGATATTCGATGTTTTATTAAAACGCCTTTCTTCCTTGGATAAAATAACTCGTATCGTTTCTTATATTCGAAGATTTATACATAAACACTCGTTCTAAAAGTACAGACGAGCGCCATAGCGGTTCCATTCTTACTGACGATGAAAACCATCAATCGTTGTTATTAATCGTAAAATCTGTGCAAAAATCGTCGTTTGAAAGTGAAATTCAACGTGTTAAATCGAACCAATCGTTACCTAAACCGTTTCAAAAATTGCCAAGACCAATTGACCAAGCGGGTATTCTCAGGGTGGGCGGTAGGATATCTCGCGCTGGTTTAGAATATGATCAAAAACATCCCGCGCTCTTACCTTGTGATCATTCCTTTACAAATAAACTTATTGAATCCACTCATCGTAAGTACTGTCATACAGGGCAAAATACTACTCATTATTTAATCATGCAACGGTTTTGGGTTTTATCTGCTAAACGAGCTATTCGTCGTTGTCTTTCAAGATGTATCGGATGCTACAGGACTAATCCTAAGCCATTAGAACCGTTCATGAGCGACCTTCCTTCTTATCGTGTTAACCAAGTTAAACCATTTTCGGTCATAGGTGTTGATTTCGGTGGACCGTTCCGCATTAAAATCGGGAACCATCGCGGTGCGAGGATGGACAAAGCTTACCTCTGCTTATTCGTCTGTTTAGCTACTAAGGCGGTCCATCTTGAGGTGGTATCATCTCTTTCTACTGATGGGTTTATAGCTGCGTTACGTCGCTTTGTAGGTCGTCGTGGACGTTGTAGTATAATTCATGCCGACTGCGGCACGAACTTCGTAGGTGCTAGCAATATTTTATCGTTAATAGAAGAAGCGTCGCAGGCCGAACAGATTAAATTCATTTTTAACCCTCCTTCTTCGCCTCACTTTGGGGGAGTATGGGAAATCCAAATAAAGGCTGCAAAAACGCACCTTTATCGTATTGTTGGCAATCAAGTTTTAACATTTGAGGAGCTTAGCACTCTTTTCATTCAAATTGAGGCCGTTTTAAATTCGCGACCCTTGTGCGCTTTGAGTGCTGATCCGAATGATTTAAACGTCTTGACCCCCGGTCACTTTCTGACTTTGGAACCACTTACAAGCGTTCCCGATGAGGATTATTCTTCAGTTAAATTGTATCGACTTAACCGATGGCAATTAATTCAATCCTTTGTTCAAAACTTTTGGATACGTTGGAAAAATGAATATTTAACTTCTCTTTCTCAACGCATGAAATGGACGAAGGCGTCTAAACCGTTATCCGTCAATTCAATCGTAATCATCAAAGATGATAATCGCGTACCTTTGCAATGGCCTTTAGGAAGAGTATATAAATTACATCCGGGTCCCGACGGCACCGTTCGGGTGGCAACTATCAAAACCAAAGGTGGTTTTATCAAACGCCCTCTTGTAAAACTGTGTCCTCTTCCTATAGAAACGTAACTCGTATTAAATAATTCGTTATTTTCCTCGTTTTTTGACTAGGTACTGAAACTTAGTAATTAATTTTATTCGTTCTAAAACTAAGTAACTTCATCTAAGTTTTTTTTTTGTGTTAATCGTTTTTAAACAGTAGGTATTTTATCCTTTACTTTCTTTATTCTCTTCTTCATTATCCGGAAAATACCAGCTGTATTTTGGTGGGCGGTATGTAAAGTAAACGTTCCTAATTTGAAATGTGCCGCCAACAGGCTGGTGGCGGACGATTCATTCATTCGTTCAACCAATAACAAAGGCCCAACCTTAGGGCATATCGGCGGGAGTCGATTTATGATTGGCCACCACGAGAGTGTGATGTCAGTCTCCGCCGCGAGCTGCTTCAAAACTCGTCAGCTGCAAATCCATTAATATTTTGAAAATCAGACATTATTTATGTGAACTACAAGTGTAAGTGTGTGCGCGGTGTTTGTGTCCTATAGTGAGCATAAGAATTTCAATTCATCCATATTGACATCGGCGCCACGACCATCGCGTGGCCACCTGATCTTCACGCCTTCACCAGCTACGAACGAGTATCATCAGCCATCCTGTTCCACTCGTACGTGGAAAGGCCTCCTCCCACTGGTAAGTGTTTTGTTATTCGGTGGTGGCGAGTGAACCGCGAATCGTTCTTAATTGTTGGCAGAGTCCATCCAAGGCTCTGACCCAGAGTGTCACAATCAGCCCGTTCCGGCAAGGCAACTGTGCACACGTCTACACATTGCGACTTTTAGTATCGATCGATCAGCTGCGCGTTTTGAAAACGCGCGTTTGCATCGATGTAGTCGCGCTTCTTCATCGATGCTAACGCGCGACTGTTTCGATGATAAATTAAATCTGTTTATAGCGTGAGTCGCGATACTGTCGCGCGTTTTCATCGATGCTAAAAGTCGCAATGTGTAAGGGGTCTGAAAGTTGACATTTTGCGACTGCATCGATGCTGCATCGCGACTGCAGCGCTGCTAAAAGTTGCAATGTGATGTGGTAATAAAAAAATACACGTACGAGCCTATTTTTTATTATCATTAACACTTAAGTTAACTTGGTCTATTCTAGAGTAGATTGTATATATTTAATTAATGAGTTATTTATATTGTATCAAACTTTCTATCTACTTTTAATACATTTTAATAAACTTATTAACTATAGCCCTCGCAAATCGCTCACCATCAGACCACCTCCTAACAAGGCAGAGTCTCACAGCTGGAAACCGTCCCGTGTTTTGGAGCCACGTTCAGCTATAAATTGCTACGTGTCAGAAAGGAGACGTCACGTACTCCCATTCTAGAGGTTAAACGGCTTCTGTCCATACATCGCGGAGCCTGCGACAAATAAGTGAGGAAAATTGGCTCGTGTAGTATACGTGGTACGGGCAAAAAAATATATATGCTGTAAAAATAAATAAAATTAAAATGCTGTGAAAAATTACAATTATGGATAATGACAACTTAGTTTTACTTTTGCAATATTATTAATCATAATTTATACTGATTATTAAGAAATACAAAATAGTTCTTACTAGGACTTAAACAATTCAAAATAAAATTCAATTTTTTATTTTAGTAATAATGCATTGTCAAAGTCTTACAAAAAACTGTTTTGTAAAAAATACTGTAAAAATACATAAAATTATGAATAATGTCAACTAAGTTTTACTTTTGCAATATTATTAATCATAATTTATATTTATTATTAAGAAATACAAAATCTCCCAGTTATTTATGGGACTTAGACAATTCATATTTAAACTTGTAGCGTGAGAGCGACATATGCAACTGGCATATGGCAATATTTTTAACCGACTTCAAAAAAGGAGGAGGTTATCAATTCGACTGAATGTTTTTTTTTATCATTTTTTTTGTATGTATGTTACCTCATATCTCAGTCGTTTGTCGAACGAATCGAGAAATTTACCTACTTAGAGGGTATACTTTCTAGTTGGTCCCATTTTTTCCATTTTGGGATCTGATGATGGGATCTTGGTGTATTCGAGGGAAACCCTCAAATTTCAAAGACTTTTATAGTGTTTCTTTACTATAATCTGAATGTTGACGTGTTGTTACGTCTGATAGTCAACATTTTGTGGGGCTGAGCTGATGGTGGAACTCCTTAACGCCTAGGAGTTCAGTAATTATAATGACGAAACTTATGATAGGTAATTTGTAGCTACGTAAAAAATATAATCATAAGGTGCAACTCCCCCCCCCCTCTTATGTAATCACTAAAAATAAAGAAATAAAATAAACTTTAAAAAAAAGTAAAAACCGACTTCAAAACCAAAATGCAACGGTGCCATCACTTTGACCATCAAGCATCAACTATCACAGCACCGACTCCAAAAAGAAATTGTTTGTCTAAAACGGATTCCTTTCCTTTCAATGGTGAAGAGTTTATTTAAGACTTTTTAGTGCATTTTGGTTTTGAAGTCGGTTTTTACTTTTTTAAAATTAATGGTCAACGCAGTATGATACATGAGAAGATGCTGAGTATTTACTTTGTTGAGAGAAGTTTATAGATTATAATATATTTAGCAGTTCCTGTGTCATATTTTATATTCTTAAATATGAAATAAGAAACCAAAACATTCGCACGGCGGGACTCAAACATGCCACTTCTGGCTAAACGCTTTTTCGATTGAGCTACTGTTACTGTACTTTTAGTGATAATAATATCATAAACCATTGGATAACGAAGCGTTATCAATTTTCTTGTTGATTTATTCTGTAACTAGCGGTCCCCCGCGACTTCGTTCGCGCGTTTTGAGTTTGCTCCCTCCCCTCCCGTCGCAGCGTGATGTTTTATAACCTAAAGCCTTTCTCGATAAATAAGCTATCCAACAGAGAAATATTTTTTCAAATCGGTCCAGCAGTTCCTGAAATAAGCGCGTTAACAAACAAACTCTTCAGCTTTATAATATATTAGCGCAAGCGCACTTTGTACTTAAGCTGCGAACATTATTTTGGTGCGGAGTTTTGTTAAAACTGTGATAGCTCCTAAGATATTTATTGAATTCAAATGATATAAAGAGCAACTTTGTTCTAAATGAAATGCTCGTGATGATGAATGTATTTATTTTGATAAGAATTAATACTTGTGTGTATAATAAACCTCTAAAAATGATGCATTATTTTTTACAAATTTATTAACATAAAAAAGGTTGTAGTAAGTCAACCATAAAAGATAGACTTATGCTATTGCAGACTTTATTATAGAACTCTTAATGCTGAACAATCTTGTCATACATGATTTTTGTGTTACTTAAGCGGTTTTTGCAGCGTACGCAGCGGAAGCTCTCAAAAGGCATATCTTTCTCCCGTTTTCGCAACATTTTTCATTGCTGCTGTGGTCTTATGAGCCGTATCTTTATGTTATATAGCCTAAAGCCTTTCTCGACAAATGGACTATCCGATGCAAAAATAATTTTTCAAATCGGGCCAGTAGTTTCAGAGATTAGCAGGTTCAAACAAACAAACAAACAAACTCTTCAGCTTTATAATATTATATATATATAAATATATAATATATAGTATAGATTAATAATTACTTGCCCCACTATTTTGACGACCAGTCTGGTGTAGTGGTCGAGAAATCGCCTACTACGCAGCGGGTTGCGAGTTCGATCCCCGCACAATACAAACATTTGTGTGCATGAACATGTCTGTTTGTATTGGTCTGGGTGTTTTCTATGTATATCATGTATGTATTTACAAACAAAAAGTATTTAAGTATTATATCCGTTGTCTGGCACCCATAACACAAACTTTGAGTAGCTTACTTTCGGACTAAATGGCGATGTGTGGGAATGTCCAAAGGAAAGGATAAAGGACGTCACGCGTAATGACGGATCCATTAACCCGAAATTTTAATACGTATGTATGTGTGAATTCCGGGTTAGCCAAAACTTGCCGGTTCGAGTCCCGCCCATGAACATTTTTTTTTCATCTGTAAGTAGTGAGCTATTATGCGTCCTCGGGCCTTGTGATAAAACACCTCATTTAACACGGTCTGTAACATATGTACTCATGACATAATATAATTTTTACGGCGGTGTACTGCTTCAGGCCGGCCCTCATCAGTGCAGTTATGACGTACACGTATTACACCCAACCGGGTGCGTAATTGAAAAACTTATTCACGACCAACCTCGGTACATGAATATTTAGAGCGTATTCTGTTTTGCCAACCGTTTATCTGCTGGTACTAGGTTAAAAGTAGATTAAATGAAGACATCCGTGGTGGCTAAGCACGCTGGTTTCATGGCGTCGCCACTCCGAGGTCCTGGGTTCGATTCCTGGTCGGGTGAATGTAGAAATCAAAATTTTCTGGGTGTTGAGGTACCACCGTTGTGTCTATTTTTCATAACACAAGTGCATTAGCTACTTTCTTTGGGATCAGACCAAAAGTGCTTGTAACGTGCCCGGAAAAAATGTATTCAAAACTATGACACCTTTCTCTCTAGATTCCGTCACCGACCAACACCGTAGCGTGCCATGCACGGAGCGTGACTCCTCACTCGGAAACCCTCAAAGGCACGTATAGAGTGTTTGTACTGGAATCATAATGTTGACAGATTGTTACGTCAGATAGTCAACATCGTGTTGAGCTCAGCTGATGGTGGAACTCCTCAACGTTAAGGAGTTCATTGATTATAATGACAGAAATTTTGAAAAGTAATTTGTAGCTTCTTAAAGCACAGAGTCATAAGGTGCAACCACCCCCTTACCGGGGGTTGTAACCCTTACCCCCTCATATATTCACTAAAAATGTGCAAATAAAATTAACTTAAATAAAAGTAAAAATAGATTTCAAAACCAATATTTACGGTCGATTACCAATATGCACCGACTCCAAAAAGAAATCAATCGCCTAAAATGGATCCTTTCCTTTAAAGGAAGAAGAGTTTATTTAATACTATATAGTGCATTTTGGTTTTTATGTCGCTTTTTATATTCCAGATGTTTCAGCGTTATTTGTTAAATCACGGGTAAATATTACGAAACCAAGCACTCAAAAATAGCTTCAGTGTAAAATGAGAAAACAAGACGTAGGTTGGTACATGAATAAATCAAACGTAACCTCTGATCGCTTCAAGGGCTCACAATTAACACCTCCTACAGTTCTAGAAATGTTACTCCTCCAATTTATTTACACACATTCGGAATGCTACCGCAATGCCACTCTCATTACCAAGCCCTAAAGACTACTTACGCGTATATCTTTGTACAGTCAGCCTCGCATTAAGAACTCGAATAAATCAGGGCTGTCTAATTTATCGGCGCGCGGGAATTTCCTCGCTAAAGAAAATCGTATAAATTGATGGATTCCACAAATTCCTGACTTGAAACCACTGAGCCGGAGATTTAAATGATTTTTTTGGTGAAACGGGAACGTTCTAAATTTTCCTTAGACATTTTCACCGTTACTGGTTTGTTAACGACGGATTTGAATTAAGAAACTTATTTAACGTGTGTAAATTTTACTTGTTTGGTAAAAGGAGCAAGTAAACTTATTATTTCATCATGGAAATTAACAAAATGTGGAAGTAAATTACACATTGAAACTCATTAAAATATTAGTTTTATTTATGATTGAATCAGTTTGACAGTGTATTAAAATAGTGCGTTGCCATAAAGTCCTTGCAGTTCAATAAAATAATTAATCAAGGAAAGTCACTCAACTTTAAATGTTTGCATTTTCTACTTTAATATTTTGTATTTGCAGAAATATTTACGTTACCTGCCGTACTAGCGTTTATTTTAGGAAAACACTTCTCAGTATTTCTACGTTGAGGTTTCCTACGTCAGCTAGTAAAATTAGTATTATAATTTAACGTAAAAGTAGTGTAAAGTAATAATAATGTAAGTTCTTCTGCTAACAGCCACTAACGTTACACGATGAAACGATTATGATAAACAAATATACTCAAACATTTATAAAACCTAAATTTACGCTTTGATACCTACAAGAAGATTGGTATTCCCTAATACTACATAATATTCGTGTTTTTCAAAAATAAGCTACGCTTGACCATGCGAGGGAAGCGTGCGTGAATTCCATAACTTAAGAATGCCAGTGACTTTATCGATGTAATTTATACATCAATAATGATTTTTAACTCTTAAGATGTCTCAATATTCTTATTATAAAATAATCGTCTCTGTCTCAATATTCTTATTTTAGTAAATAAATGAAGATCCAGGTTCGAATCCTGCCCATGCGCAATTTCTGGTTTCTTATTTTATCTTATATTAAATCTAAAAATAACACTGTGAATGTAAAAACATTTTAAATCTAGTACTAAATGTAGATGAAGAGTAGAATCCGCTGCTTTCGAAAGTATTTTTTGATACGATATTACTGGCCTATTAATTTACTTCAGCAAGAGTATACCTATATATGTATATACATAAATAAACATTACGTATCCAGTTTCCAATTTTAGTTGCCTAATTCCCACGTGGGTCGGCCCAGGGTCCCAGATTCAGCCAATTAACGGCCAAGGGATAATATATTTCGAGCTTACCAGCCCTGATTTATCTCAGGAACCTAGACCCTTACTATTTTTAAGCAAAGTAATCCTAAATACAGAAGGTTAAGGTAATTAATGTTTAATTGGCCCCCGTGAGTGGATATCTCATGTATCCCGTTTCGCCGGGATATTTTTGTTTCCCAACAATGAACGTTCAGTCTTAATACTACATAATTCAGGTCTAAGAAGTCTCCCTTTGCACACTGCAACTTTCAGCAGCGATGCAGTCGCAAAATGTTAACCTTAACGCACTTGCGCTACTTTTAGCATCGATGCAGCGGGGATGCAGAAGCTAGACATTGACTAATTATGATTGTGACATTGATATTAACGCGTGACTGCATCGATACCAAAAATCGCAGTGTGTAAGGGTTCTAAAAGTTTCTTGCTTATGTATTTCACTTTTAAACTAACTGTTAAGGCGGTTACTTATTCAATTCATATGTTTCAAGTGTCTTAAATTATTGCTCATTATTTTTAAGTCTCGATATTAAGTTTGCACTAATATCAATTTCAGAAATGCTTGTCTGCTAAACATACTAAGCTAACTTAAAATCAATCAAACCTAGTCAATCTGTAAGTTCAACATCTGGCCGAACTATATGAAAACGATTTGACACAATATGGCGTTCCGTATTGAGATAGCAGAGTTTATTCGTCGGATATCGCGACGGGTGCGATCGGCCGGAATAGAAATAGTTCATTTTCGCTCGTAATGTAGCGCGTTCCCTTTCTGTTGCCTCGCGTTCGATGATAGCGCGTAATTGGTTGTATTTCATCCATAGTCGCACTTTTATAGACATGTTAGGGATAACGGAAATAAGGAATAACTTTAACGTTTCTTTTGTAAAATAATGCCTCATAGGTCTATAAATTATACTACATATAATTTACCTATCTCATGAATCTGTGTTTTAAGAATTTGGTGACGACCGAATCAGATAACAAATCCACCTGTCTTGGATTCAAAAGTCTACCTGCAGCTCTGTTATGTTCATTATTCTCGTTTTGCCTTGCGGTTCAATGATGTTAAACTATGGAAATATTATACATACTTATAAAAAAAAGACCTTTTACCTTTTTAAACACGCAACGAAAAATTATTATGGTTAAATTGCTTACCTTAATAATTTTTTGTTGCTTATTAAAAAGAGTAACGATGAGAAAGCTTTTAAGATATCTCCATTACTCTTAACTTATCTCATGCACAAAAAAAATAACATGCCGTTAGAGTGAAACTTAATCACTTGCAAATGATTTTAAAACATAAGTACTTGCTTTTTACAGGAACATCCTTCGTAATTTACATCGTTGTTTCAAACTAAATTTATAAGGACATCCGTGAAGACAGCCACGCTGCGGTTCAATGTAATTAATTACGGAGCCTTCTTTGAGGACGACACTGCACTGTAACGAAATTTCACTGTCATAAATATTAACGATTGTCATTTTCCAAAACAAAATAATGTAACTTATCCGAAATATACATATATGATTGACTGTTTGATTCCATATGTAGGTACCGTTTGTTTGTGCCTAAAGTTTAAAATAAATAACGTAGTCAGGTTGACAACAGCATCCATTTGATTTATTGAGTGTTGAGGCTTTTGCTTATTGCATGAAATACACAAAAGTTACAGACTTCAATAGACAATTAGGTTGTACCTAAGCAATTTATTTAGTGTGGAAGAAATTATTTAAAGTGGAAGACCATCATCAAAAGCAAACTTAGGAACGACCCTCAACAAAAAAAATATTAGACACCAATCACATAGATTGTTCTGAGATAATTCACTTGTGTTATGGAAATCAGACACAACGGTAGCACTACAACACCCAGACCCGAGACAATTTGTAGAAAAAAATGATTTCTACATTGACCCGACCAGGACCTCGAAACGGCGATGCCTTGAAATCCAGCGTGCTTAGCCACTACACCACGACGGTCGTCAATAAGCAATGTTGAGCACGAAGCGAGAAATAGGAATTGAAAACAAGGGTAAGATAATCCAGTAACTGGTATATAAATAACAAGTTAATTTCTTATATAACATTTTCACTGACTTAAAAAAAAAATAGTCAGCTACATCCACATATAAATAAATCTAACTCTAAAGCGTGAATTTTGCCATTTTGTTCGTATTTTGGCAATGCTAAAGGGTAGTTTTATGATTATCTTTATGTTCTTGTTTTCACCGTTTCCGAAAATCCAAACAACTAAACATGTTTACGATTAAGATACGGGTCTTCTATTTTCCTTGTATACGTCTTTATAAATCAAGCCTCACACATCTTCCTTACCCTGATCTATGGTTGCATAGTTATTTCTATAGTTAAGAGTTCTGTGTATACTGGGACTCTGAAGCTTGATTCAAAGGTATGTAGTACAGTAATTTGTGACATGACCAAAAGTAAGGTGGCGGCGAAACATATGGTGTGCAAAAAATAAAAGAGAGGATAATATATTAGTACTGTTGACGTACATTAGTGCGGTGGAGTAAGAATTTATGGGAGCTTTGAAGATAAAAGGTGAGATAAGTAAGAACCAGAGTAAAACAATTCCATTACATCATTACTTACTCTTGAAATAAGCAGGGTTTGATTCTCAGTTTATCTTTATCCCTAACTTTCATAAAACGCAAAAAATACCGGCGCAAAAATAAATCTTAGGTGTCGACGTGAATTACAATCGAGACAAAATTTATAGGAAGGCGTAATCCCTCTTCTGATAAAAACAATATCATGCTGGCAGTGTTATTAGGTAACTTGTAGAGATCGCTATCTGTGTGGTCACCCCTATGTTTAGGTACGCACGAGCGATGCGGTGCTCCAATTGAAAACAACAGCTAGGGTGCCGCTCGCGGACCATGCCACACGCACTCGTCAATACGTTTCCATGGAAAATACCTAGCTAAATTAAACGAATTCGTTACGGAACTTAAAAGGTTATCAAGATACTGTGAATTTGGGGACAAACTGAATGAAAATATAAGGGACCAGTTTGTGTGTGGACTCCATAAAGATGAAATGCGTTTGCGGTTATTTGCGGAGGATTCCATCGATTTTGCAAACGCGGTCAAAATGGCCACCAACGTGGAAAGGGCTGAACAAGATGCCCAGTGCGTAGAATCGAGCTCAGGAATAAGGAACACGAATTTACACCAGCTGCGTGCTTTGGGAGCATGGGTGGTTTGGAGATTTCAGCTCCCACAAAGAAACCTTATTTAAAGTATTAGACCGCCTGAGTGCAGCAGGGTTAAAAATAAAGAAAGAAAAATGTTATTTCTTCGCAGATAGTGTGAAATATTTAGGTTACATAATAAATGAAGAGGGCATAAGTGTAGACAGTGATAAAGTTAAAGCAGTTTTGAGAATGAGGGAACCCAAAAATGTCTCCGAGTTAAGGTCTTTCTTAGGAATGCTAAATTTCTTTGGGAAGTTTATTAAAAATATGAGCCATCATGTAGGTCCCTTGTATGAACTATTGAAGAAAAACACGGACTGGGTTTGGGGTCAAAAAGAGCAACGGGCTTTCGAAACTATTAAACAAATGTTAGGTAACACAGAAACAATGGATCATTATGACGAATCAAAGCATCTGATTCTGACATGCGACGCGAGCGCGCGCGGCCTTGGAGCCGTGCTGGCGCAGAGTGCCGGCGAGGGCCGCGAGCGACCGGTCGCGTACGCCTCGCGCGCGCTCACGCCCGCTGAGCAAAAGTATAGTCAAATACATAAAGAGGCATTAGCAATTGTATACGCAGTTAGGAAGTATCATCAATATCTGTATGGCAGATCGTTTACGCTACGAACAGACCATAAGCCTTTGTTGAGTATATTCAATCCTGGAGCAGCGGTACCTTGTATGACAGCAGCGCGTTTACAACGGTGGGCGTTGATTCTTTCAGCATATAACTTTAAAATAGAATATGTTAGGACTGACCATAACATTGCGGATTCGTTGTCTAGAATGGTAGCTTCATATAAAGAAATCGAGCGTGAAGAAAGGGAGGACTGTCCGGAACAAACTTATTTACATTTCGCTTCAGAAGCCTTCCTTTTAGATTATAAGGTTTTAAAAAGGGAAATCAATAAAGATCCAATTCTCAGTCGAGTTATTAGTTACATTAGGGACGGTTGGCCAAGTTTAGTGGAGATGAAGGAGCTGCAACCCTTCTATAATAGGAAAACTGAGCTGTATCTTGAGTTAGGCTGTATTATGTGGGGCCACAGAGTGGTAGTACATATTAACTGTAGGGAAAAAGTTCTGAATGAGTTGCACGACACGCACATGGGCGTGGTTAAAACTAAAAGCATCGCTCGCAGCTATGTGTGGTGGCCTGGTATAGACGAAGCGGTGGAGGCCCACTACCGCGCCTGCACCGTGTGCGCCACGACGGCCGCCGCGCCGCCTGCGCACACGCCGCGATCCAGGCACTGGCCGGACCGCCCATGGCTCAGACTGCACATAGATTTCCTAGGGCCCATAGAGGGTGTCACTTACCTAGTAGTTGTAGATGCATGTTCAAAATGGATAGAAATTGCCAAAATGTCTAGGACGACAGCGGGGCACGTGATAAGTTAATTGAGAGAAATATGGTCGCGTTTCGGAATACCGAAACAAATTGTCTCAGATAACGGCCCTCCCTTTTCCAGTGAGGAATTTGAGAAATTTTTAACTGACAATGGTATAGATCACATATTTTCAGCGCCCTACCATCCTGCATCGAATGGTGCTGCTGAAAGTGCCGTAAAGATATGTAAAAAATATATTAAGAAAGCCCTTGTAGATAAATTAGACGTCGACACGGCGTTATGTAGTTCCCTATTGGTATATAGAAATACAGAACATAGCGCTACTGGTGAAAGCCCAGCTACTCTGCTGATGGGGCGAGCGTTACGTATGAGGCTCGACTGCCTGAAGCCCCAAAGAGAAGAGGTCGTCCGCACCGCGCAGCTGCGTCAAGAGACCGCCGCGGGAGGCTCAGTGAGGACACTGCGGGAGGGGGACGAGGTATACTATCGCACTTACGCACCGCACCAGAAATGGGCCCACGGGAAGATCATACAGGTTTTAGGCGAAACGGACTATACAATACGCACGGATGAGGGTAAGCTTGTTCATAGGCATGTCGACCAAATTAGGAACTCTAATTGTAATCTGAGCATAAAATACCCCGGTCCCAGTTATGGTACGGTTGCAACACCACGGGACACGACAGCCGAGCGGGTGGGTTCGGCGCCGCCGGCGAGCACAGACTCGCAGGCGCCATCGTCGGGCTCGGGTGCGGGCCCGGGCCTTGGCGTCCCCACTGGTGAACGTCGGTATCCTTTACGTATTCGTTGTAAGCCCAAAAGATATGGTATAGATAATGACTGACTTTGTTGTTTTATTTCTTTAAAGAATAAGTTACTAAATAGAACCTACCTAGCCATGCACTTGTAGGCGGACTAGGTATTTCGGCCGATCCCAAGAGTTTTAAACCCGTAGGGTCTACAGGTGCATGCAGGTAAAGTTGATATATTTCCTTAGTGCTAAATGAAACTTTATATTTGTGTTATAAAACCATTTTACGGTATTCATAAGTTATACCTCTTACCTATGTATTTACGCTGTGAAACGCAGTGTGGTTAATAGCGCAGATAGTTAATTTCGTTATACTTATATAGTTAGTTATAAGTTATTATAACTGTCACAACATTTATTATTATATTATGTTACGATTACATTCCAAATTTGCGATGCATCTTATAGGATTCTAAACTATAGATATAAACTAGTACATAATATGAAACTCAGTTAAACAAAGAAATGTGAACTACTAGTACCTACCTACTTTGTCATCCGCTGTTGTTAGGTGTGTATTTAATACTCAAGTTTTCAACTTTGTATTTAGTTTATTTAATTATAGAATAAGGGTGGAGGTGTTATGTATGTAGGTAACCTAGTTACAAATATTATGTGGGTATGTCCTTTTGTTTGGAACAGCAGTCACCAAATATACGCCGTATTGAGAACTCGTGTTTCATTCCAAATACATAACAATACCTACTTAATATTTTTTCGTGCAGTTTTGTCATATCCATAAATAGTATACAAGTTAAGTTTATCAATGTTTTTGCAAGTAAAATAAATTACAACACAAGATGATTACAACCCTCTGATAGTCAAGGCCACAAACAGGGATGGCGTTACGTGTGAGATAGAGACACGCATTCTCGGCAGATGAAACAACCTTGAATGAAAGTCGTTCAAACTGAATTGCACTTTATTGCTTTGTTGCGAAGATATACTTTTCATTTAACCGCCTTGGACCCCTTAAACACTGTGAATTTTAGTATCTATGCAGTCGCGTGTCGAAAACGCTCTTCAGCATCACGACTCACGCAATGAACAGATTAATTTTTAGCTTCTGCATTGCGACTGTATCGATACTAAGCATTGCGACGGCATCGATGCTAAAAGTAGCGCAGTGTGTAAAGGTCGAAATTTTGCAACTGCATCGATGCTAACGCGCGTTAGTATCGCGACTGCATCGCTGCTAAAAGTCGCAGTGTGTAAAGGGTCTTAGAGTACGAGTTCTAACGAGTACGTAGTACTATTATATCTTCTATGGCCAAAGTAAGCAATTATTGTCCCTATCATTGGCACGAAATCTTCAAACGTATCTAGATGATTTATTAGAAATGCCAGATAGTAAGCGCTTTTTAGAGCTTTTTCAATATAGCGTAATAAAATTACGCGATGCCATTAAGGATTACAATATGAAACCTATCGAGTTAGGTAAAATAACCTTGGGTTAACGCAAAATTTCGGCCGTTGGGATAGCAAAGTTCAAGGGCAGATTAAAGTGAGGTCACGGGGTAAGGTTGATGCGAATAAAAGAATAAGGGTTTTAAAGACCAAAAAGGCTTTAACTTCAATAAATATTTAAATTAAAAAATAAACTTGTTTCTGAAGTTTACGCGAATATTACTCATCGAAAAAACACTTTTTTACGGATTTAATTTTTGCAAATTTATTAATATTTTTCCCGACGTTTTGAACACTTGACAGCGTTCGTGGTCACGGGTGGACTAAGATATTATTTGTCATTTACAGGGTTGTGCAAAATTACACTCCCATCACTCAAATATATTATTTACCGTTCCTTTACACGCAGAAAGAGACAACTATGTCTTGTGATCTTGCAGGGGCTTTTTGACTCTGACAGCATTGATTTATCATTGCTCCCTGGTAACGTATTTCCCCTCACTGTGGCCAAGACACCTTTAGCCATCAACCTTGATCAGTCTGGTGAGTCTGCTGGACTGGCAGTGAGAAATCCAACCCTTCACCTTGTTCCTCACCACCTTCCGCCTGCCACCTTAGGTCTCATGGTGCAGACTTCCTGTACTTATCTATATATTTATTTATTACACATTTATACTGTAGGTTAGGGCTTTAGGGACTCAGGGACGTAGGGACTCTTAGGCTTATAGGGTTTGAATAGGAAACTCTAACTCCATCTCTTACAGTATAATTTTCATGTGTAGTCAGCCGGTGCCTTTACAAGAGACCACACTTACATTCACTTACATAAATACACTTTACAACAACACTAGTTGGCGGCTGCACATTTTGGTCCGACCAAAAATTAGTAATGACTATCTTTATAGACTTCAAGAAAGCTTTCGATACTTTGGACCACGATGCCTTGCTGCAATCTATGAATGAATGTGGGATTCGGGGTCCTGCAAATTTATGGTTCCAAAACTACTTAAAAAACAGGACACTAGAGGTAAACATTAGCGGAACGAGCAGTAACGTAGGCTTAATAAAGTACGGAGTCCCAACCGGTTCTATGTTCGGGCCGGTTGGCTATATAATTCATGTAAACAGCATGCACAATGTGATAAAATCAAGCAGGACTTATATGTACGCTGATGACACCTGCCTAATGTATTGTGATAAAGATCCGCTTAATATCCAAAAGGCAATGCAAAAAGATCTAGATAACATTGTCATGTGGGCTCATGACAATGGTATAATCATAAATATAAGCAAGACAAAATGTATGCTGATATCGTCACCGTACAATCACCAGAGGCAGGCGAGTATTGTTATTACGGGACATACCTACGACTGTTTGCACGGTAACGGTATAGCCAGCTGTAGATGTGCGGAACTAGAACAGGTGCGATGTTACAAGTATTTAGGGCTATTAATAGATAACAAATTCTCATGGAACTTGCATGTCGAACAAATTTGTAAAAAGCTACGCAGTGTTTTGGGTAAAATGTATCACTTGAAGTATAAGACAAATAGAGGTATATTACGTATGATATACCATGCGCTAGCGGATTCAACGATAGGGTACGGGTTGGGTAGCTACGGACTCACGTTCCCGGTGCATATAAATAAAATTAAAAATATTCAAATTAGGTTACTTAAAATTTTGGCTAGTAATAAAGATAAGAACGCGTGTAATAAGGAATACGAAAAGCTATTTAAATTATGTAAAATTATACCGATAGATAAAAAAGTTAAAATTTCCATATTAACAGAACAATTTAATAATTCTGAGCACAAAAAGGAACGGGAATATAACTACCCAACGCGTCAATCAAAAATAAAAAAATACATTGTACCAAGATTTAATAACTACTTTGGTAAGCGGACAAGAAGGTGGATTGTGCGGACGATACTTAATGAGTTACCTACAGATTTGCTCGCAGAGGTCATCTCAAAGAATCACCTTAAAAATATATTAAAAAAACACTACCTGTCAACGTGTCCATGACAAATCCGGAACTTGTTTACTTTTGCTTACCATTGTTATGTTTTTATTAGTTATTTAAAGTCCCAGATAGATAATTTTTATTTTTATCTTATTTTATTTTTTGTTGTTTTATAAGGAATTCACCCCTGCGCTCTGTTGTAAAACTAATATGTTTCAGAAATTAAGACATATGGCCGGTAGCTGTAGATATAAACATGTATAAATATTTTATATTCATAAAGATGAAATAAGAAACCAAAAATTTGCGCACGGGCGGGACTTGAACCAGCAACCTTTTGGCAAGCCGGGCCAAACGCTCTTACCAATTGAGGTACCGTGCTGTCAGTCCGACCCTGCGAAATTTGTGGTTTCTTATGAAAACGTCGATTGCGTGACGCTTAGCGCCATCTAGCCGTCTGTTTATGAAACAGATGGCCCAAGCAGTTATTCTTTACAGAATAAATTCAACTTGGAAATTGATGTCGCTTCGCTATCTAATGTTTTAGAATGTTTTTAACACTCACAGTGTCATATTTTATATTCATAAAGATGAAATAAGAAACCAAAAATTTGCGCACGGGCGGGACTTGAACCAGCAACCTTTTGGCAAACCGGGCCAAACGCTCTTACCAATTGAGGTACCGTGCTGTCAGTCCGACCCTGCGAAATTTGTGGTTTCTTATGAAAACGTCGATTGCGTGACGCTTAGCGCCATCTAGCCGTCTGTTTATGAAACAGATGGCCCAAGCAGTTATTCTTTACAGAATAAATTCAACTTGGAAATTGATGTCGCTTCGCTATCTAATGTTTTAGAATGTTTTTAACACTCACAGTGTCATATTTTATATTCATAAAGATGAAATAAGAAACCAAAAATTTGCGCACGGGCGGGACTTGAACCAGCAACCTTTTGGCAAACCGGGCCAAACGCTCTTACCAATTGAGGTACCGTGCTGTCAGTCCGACCCTGCGAAATTTGTGGTTTCTTATGAAAACGTCGATTGCGTGACGCTTAGCGCCATCTAGCCGTCTGTTTATGAAACAGATGGCCCAAGCAGTTATTCTTTACAGAATAAATTCAACTTGGAAATTGATGTCGCTTCGCTATCTAATGTTTTAGAATGTTTTTAACACTCACAGTGTCATATTTTATATTCATAAAGATGAAATAAGAAACCAAAAATTTGCGCACGGGCGGGACTTGAACCAGCAACCTTTTGGCAAACCGGGCCAAACGCTCTTACCAATTGAGGTACCGTGCTGTCAGTCCGACCCTGCGAAATTTGTGGTTTCTTATTAAAACGTCGATTGCGTGACGCTTAGCGCCATCTAGCCGTCTGTTTATGAAACAGATGGTTTCTTATTGCGCAATTTTTGGTTTCTTATTTCATCTTTATGAATATAAAATATGACACTGTGAGTGTTAAAAACATTCTAAAACATTAGATAGCGAAGCGACATCAATTTCCAAGTTGAATTTATTCTGTAAAGAATAACTGCTTGGGCCATCTGTTTCATAAACAGACGGCTAGATGGCACTAAGCGTCACGCAATCGACGTTTTCATAAGAAACCACAAATTTCGCAGGGTCGGACTGACAGCACGGTACCTCAATTGGTAAGAGCGTTTGGCCCGGTTTGCCAAAAGGTTGCTGGTTCAAGTCCCGCCCGTGCGCAAATTTTTGGTTTCTTATTTCATCTTTATGAATATAAAATATGACACTGTGAGTGTTAAAAACATTCTAAAACAATGTATAAATATAATATAATATATAAGATGGGTGGGATGTATATACAACAAAATATATAGTTTTATAATTATATATTTAAGATAGTAATTGGCTGTCTATGGTTACTTAGTTTATATAATATAGTTAATTACCTACTACGATTGTATACTAACCAATAAGATTCTGATAAGATTATGATTATAAAGTAAGACGAGAACTACTGCCGACAAACCGTTATGCAGTTTGGCAGATGTAAAGAATCGCAAACTCTGTAATTACTATGGAAATAAATAAATTAAAAAAAAAAAAAGTTAGTGGTCTAACTTGGGTCCTCATAACCACTGGAACCCATGCTGGTGGAATTTTCCAACCATCTTCTCTGTTGAAATTTGGATGTTTTCTTATTTCTATAGCTTCGCATAGCATTCGTGTTACGAACCGACGTTATTTTGACAGCACTAATTACATTTGTAAGATAAAATTGTGTATTTGAAAACGGTTCATAAGTTAAGCCTTTATGTTAAATTAAAGCTAAACTTAACTTTAAGCACCTTGGTGTTTAAACCAGATTATTAATTGAACAAAGCAAATTAATTTCATGTTTTAGGGTATTACAAGCGTCATGTTCTCCCGGGGCCGTTTTTGGCTAAAACAATAAAGTAAATAAGGAATATTACAATTCACAATTAAATATTCAGGACACGTAAACTTTAAATTCTGAGCAATGGCGGAATTTGCAGCCTAAACATTTTTCCCGCTTCGTAGCAATGACAAACTCCCGCTACGGTAAAGTCGTTCAATAAACAGGAAAGATCAAAAGTTCCTACCACAAACTATTGCTTATAAAAAACTAGGGAACCCAGCGAACTTTGTTACGCCCCCGGCCATGTCCTACCCGAACCCCCTATTTTTAATAGGTATTATCTTATTCCGGACGAAGACGAATCTAACAAAGTAAAAATCATGAAAATGTGTCACCTTTTTTTTCAATTCCTTTTCCTTCTTTCTTCAATTTCTTCACTAAGAACCTCCTCCTGACCACAACAAATACACAAAAAACTAATTAGCGAAATCAGTGCAGCCGTTCACGCGTGATGTCGTCACCAAGGGAAAAAGGATTTATTTTTATATATAGAGAGGAACTGAAAGGTACTATATATTTTTTTTTAAATAGGCGTGGTAGTTAAAGAGTCAAGTGATTATCTTCAAATTAATAGCTTGGTGCGAGGAATGATCAAACGTACTCACCTCAGCAGGGCCAACTACATAGTCAATTAAATCTCAAAGACAAGTTCAGGACAATCATTCATCACAAGTCGTTTAGACTGCATTTTAATATCATCATCATCATTATCAGCCAAAGGATGTCCACTGCTGAACATAGCTCTTCCCTACGTCGACTGGACAGCGTTCGGGAAATTCCTCATGTGACTTCTCATCTCAATTTGCCTCAGTCTCTGAAGCCGAAAGTCTTCAACCAGCGTGTGTTACCAGTAATGACACACGGATCTGAAACATGGTCTCTAATAATGGGCCTTATAAAGAAGCTCAAAATCACACAACCAGCGATGGAGAGGGCTAGGCTGGGTGTTTCTGCGGGATTGAATCAGAAATGAGGAGATACGTAGAAGAACTAAGGTAACGAACTTAGCTCTGAGAATCAGTGAGCTAAAGTGGCATTTTAATCATTGTTCAATCAAAATGATGACGTTTGGTATGCTATGTTAATGAACAACGTAACTAACATGTTATTTTATTTTATGATTGGAGATAGAGCGAGGCCATTGATGTTGCCACTTTTTGGGCGCAGAAAGTTTAATTGCCATTGACTCGAGAAGAAGAACAAGAAGAATTTTATAATGCAAATAGTTATAATAGGCGTGTAGCCTCATCAACCCTCTTGATTTCCGCTGTTTTAGATCTAGGAACAATGTACACTAGACCTAAGACTACCACTGTAATTATTTAATAAATTAAAGACATTTGAAAACAAAAACGAAACAATCAAAAAAATGATAATAAAGTGAGGTTACAATGTAAGTAATTCACTTTTATCCCGTGCCTCCATAACATTTTTAATGAGCCGATCTGAAAACGGTTGCGAAAATCATTAACAGAAACAAGCTAGCGGCAAACGCTTTGACCTTACCAGGAACGCGTCTCCCACAAACCGCTAATCTTTTCGGCATTTCTCTTTGTCTCTAAAGTAATATTTTAATTAAGCCTGCCAACAATTCTTGAAGCAATTAAAACTTACACCAACCACTGACTTTTGTTTTTGTCAACTTAATGTAATCCGCAGATGCACACTCCAAGTCGCTAATGAAAGAACTTTTGGTCATTTTTATTTCCGTCCAATTAGAGAGAATGTTGGAATTTCCGAATTGATGTCATAACTGACATTAATGAGTTACGAAAATGCGTTAACAGCGACTCCGCTGAGTTGTCACAGGGAAATTGCGTTATGGATCCAGTTTCAGTCAAGGTTTTTAATTTTGTTTATGGAAGCGTTGTGTTTTTGACTTAGGGCCGATTTTTCAATGGTCAGATTAAACTTATCAGACTAATAAATTAGAAAGCGACAGATTAAAAAAATGACAGATACACTATGATTGCTGGCAATTAGGTGACGTTTATAAATTAGCCGTATTGTATTTTGTTGGACGAATATTTCTTATCTGACTATTGAAAAATCAGCCCTAAATTGTCAGTTTCACACTATAACAATATGTTAATAATTAATTGAGCATACCTAAGGCCCGTTAACATGATTGATAATCCACTCAACAATCGGTTAAAGATGTCGTTACCAGCGTTCGAATATGTATTGTTGTGCGTATTTTGTAGAAAAAATACCTAAACCAAATGTCAGAATGGGTATTTTATAAAAAATAAAATGGCTTTATTTCAGGCATCACACACACATGTTAAATGACGATTTTAGTGGCCAATGCTTAAATTTTTTTCTTCAAAACCCGCACAATAAATATTCAACCACTGGTAACAAAATTTTACCATTACATGAGTTGGCTACCAGTCACAACATCGAGCCTTTATTTTTTATTTTATTTTATCAAATATAGTACATCAACAGCATATATAGACAACATTAATAAGAAATAATTAGGTAGGTATCATTCTTCTACAAATGCCACATAGGTATACACATCATTGGCAGAAAAACCACAAAATTACACTAGTGCAAAAAAAAAACAATAAAACAGTTACAGTTGAAAAATGATAATACTGAACAGAGAAAGTTAAAAAAAAAAAAAAAACATTTATTATTCAGACAACAAGATCCAGAGTGTTAGTAACAATCGCTTATATCCTATGTTAGTACAATTCAGAAAACACAGTAAGTCGCAATAGATTTTACACGACGAATAAGTTTGCCAATAAGTGGACAGTCCCCACGATTGGCTATGGCATCCAGAACACTATTGTGGCTGCCGCGAACCCTTCTGAGCAAAGATCCGGCTTTTTTACGCAGTATTGTCGGGAAACTGTCGACTTGCGCAACCGCGAACATGCCCGATGCACTACACCATCGCGGCAGCCGCAGCAGTGCCCTGAAAGCATTATTATATTGAATGCGAAGGCCGTTGCAAGACTTTTGGGTAAAATTAACCCACAGGCTGCTCGAGTAGAATGATGTACAATATGCCTGAAATAGTGTTATTTTGACAGTGTCTGAACATCGAGCAAACCTGCGGGCCAACATATTAGCCCTTTTTGACAACGACCTGCGCTCTCTTTCAACATCTGCATCGTCTTTTAGTGTGTCAGTGACGATATGACCCAGATATTTGAAAGATGTCACTCTACATAGTGGGGAGCTATACAACTTGATAGGTGGCACAACATCGGGGCATTTGCTGCCTGCCCTAAATACCATGTATACGCTCTTGCTTGTATTATAAATCAAACCATGTGCAGCTGCATACATCTCACAGATACTCAAGAGCTTTCTGAGTGCGCTTACCGAGGGTGCCAGCAACACCATATCGTCTGCATAGCTAATGTTGTTTATGCATATGCCTCCAACGAGACAGCCGACACGTGTACCACTAAGCTCCTCGATCAGCGCATTCACATATAAGTTAAACATTTTAGGTGAAGACAACCCGCCCTGCCTAACTCCACATTCACTCTTGTACTCCTCAGAATAGCTATCAGCCTATCTCACACGATTTATTTGGTTCCCATACCAATATTTAAATATGGACACAATGTCATCAGGTAATCCTATCCGTCTCAGTTTTCCCCAGAGAACGTCGTAATCAACCAGATCGAACGCCTTGGACAAGTCTAAAAAACAGGCATAGACTGGTGTGTTCCTGCCAGTGTAGTATCCGATGGTATGCTTGAGTGCCAATATAGCGCTTTCTGTTGATAGGCCAGGCCTGAAGCCGAATTGTAAGTCATGAATATTCACGTATTTATTAAGCTGAGAATCAAGCACACCATCAAACACCTTGGCCACCACAGTCGCCAAAGAAATAGGCCTGTAGTTCGATCTAGCCGACACGTCACCAGTTCGGTTTTTAACAATAGGAACCACTATCGTCTCCATAAGCTCCCTTGGCAAATACGAATGGACCAAGCAAATATTAAACAAGAGAGCCAATACTCTAAAGAGGTGAGGCCCTGCATTTAACTAGTAATTTATATATAATTTACTTTACTATGAGAGGGATGCCTGGCATTACACGTAATTTAAAATATTTACGAATACGAACTTTATTGAATATATCATGTGTTAGATTTGTGGAATATGTTATCAAAGTCAAATATTATAAAGTAATTTGTATGATAGATGTCTAAAAAAACGTATAGTAATATCTGCGTAATAAACCCAGACGTTTACTACCCAATTCTGGGCCAAGAAAATACGTTATATAAACAAGGTACAAATAGTCTGGCCAAACCGCCCCGGGTGACGTTACCAAATCCCGTCCAGGCCAGTTAGCCTGCCAATTCAGTTTAGCCTGGGGACCTTGCCGATATTGGGAGCTCTTACCCTACAGTATACATGGAATGTAAGATGCGAGTTTTTGTACTGGATACAGAGATTTAGAATAGGATATTAAATTCCGGTCAACTGTGCTATGTATGAACCTTATTATTTTGGATAAATAAAATACAACACAAGAAACATTTTGCGACCAATTAGGTGGTTAATTTTTAATCACACATTATTTTGAAAATGTACAGTGAAATACAAAATAATACTCTTTTTCTACCTATATTGTCTTTGCATTGTACCTTTTAACTTTGCTTTGTATCAATGCAATGCATTGTACGAGCATTTCGCATTATTTCTTTGTCATAAGATCTGACATCTCATGATAACAAAGATCTTGCAAATATCTGAATTTACCTAAATTTGTATCATGTTTTTTGCATAAAATATCTAGCATTCCTAAAAACATGTCTTCCAAATATTTCCCAAAGCCAGCGCTATAAATAAACCAGGCTGGTACAAACACCGCACGCAGATTCCGATCTCGCTACACACGCTAAAAATATGCCAAGTCCAAAACTTATTTGGCCACACAATTGGCAGTAAAAGGAGCAGACAACAACTACTAGGCCTAGGCCCCTATTCTAAAATCGCCCGAAAAGATTGGAATCGACATCGAAACGAATGAAGTTGATAATGTTTATACTTGAAAGTTTTTTTTATATTTTATTTTGCGCGAGACAATGAATCAAAACAAGATAAACAGGGGTAATGATGAAAGATGAGAAGTGTCGATTTGCTAAGCTCTCGCTTTCATTCAGATAACTTCTATCAATGATTGTAAAGTTAAATATTGATCATTGTTTCTTAAGACTCCCTACACACTGCGACTTAAGGCGCATTTTGAAAACACGCTTTAGCATCACGACTCACGCAATGAACAGATTTAATTTAGCATCGATGCAAAAGCGCGACTGCATCGAAGCTAACGCGCGTTAGTGTCAATGCAGTTGCCAAAATTCAGTATATAATTTTTCAATTTCCAGCTTCTGCATCGCGACCACATCGATGCTAACGCGCGTAAGCATTGCGACTGCATCGATGCTAAAAGTAGCGCAGTGTGTAAAGGTTGAAATTTTGCGATTTCATCGATGCCAACGCGCGTTAGCATCGCGACTGCATCGCTGCTAAAAGTCGCAGTGTAAAAAAGCGTCTAAAATTCCATGTTCCACGTTTTTGTCATGAAGTAAAGGTCCAAAGGGCAGCGATTCTCGCGGCAATGAAACTTTTTTCGTGTGGTCATCCTATTTTGAGTTTAACAAGTTAACCTAAAAGATATTAAGTAAAATAATTACACGTAAATAAACTGTCGCACGACATCTAAATGCATAGAAATCGTGACCGTGAGAAATCAAAACCTTTTTTTTTTCGACAAAGTAAATTCTATCGGTAAACTTTTTTCGTATAACTTCACGAGAATACGCCCGCAGTTTATGTCATGTAGTAAACGTATCCTCCTTTAAATGCGATTTCCTAACAAAACTAAAATTCCATACAAATATATATAGATATAGGTTTAAATGTGTTTCACAGATCATGACAACGGCGGAAATCGATCTCTTCATCGAAATTCGAATGTTTACCGAATAGTCTCCCTGGCATCCACTGCTGGCGTACTTCCAACCGCGCTACCCGCGCCAGCGACCACTCCGCTCCTAATTGCATCCGAGCTGTTTACCAAGCTTAAGCTGGAAACTTATTATCCTGCCAAGGTGCGATGTCACACCCGCCGCCATTTTTAAATTAGGCGTAATGGCGCTGGCTAATGTAAGTGCAGAGGCTAGCGTAAAAGGAGTTAACTTCTTAATGAAATGGGAATTATAAAATTACGCACGTAAGGTGTCATTCCCTTATTTACTTTTTTTTTTTTTAAATATTTTAGCTGTTAAACAGGGTTGAGTTGGCAACTTATTTTGATGGCTAGGTGCATTGTCACACACGCCGTCATTTTTAAATTAGGTGAAAAGGCGCTGGCTAATGTTAGTGCAGTGGCTAGAGTGTAACTGGTTAACTTCTGAATTTAAGCGGGCATTTTGTGAATAGAGTACGAATTGGGAATTATAAAAGTAGGGGGGGATTAGGTGTCATACCCTTCTGTATACTTTTCCTAATTGCAACCGAGCAGACCAGGTAGCAGACTGAAGCTGGAAATTTATTATCCTGTCAAAGTACACTGTCACACCTGTTCTACGGATGATGATACTTAATATCGGTGACCTACGTTACTAAAATAGATCTTTTAACATTCAGTCCAAACTAAAACGAACTAAACTTTTATTACGTAGCGTCATGTGTAAAGTTCACTGTTAACAAACATGAGAACAAGTCTCACTGAACTGTTATACAGCAAAAGCAGCTCTAACATTTACGCGAGTGAGCGCAAAATTAGCATAATGTGCGCAAGTACAGTCGACAGCACATTAGGCTACCCACTTTTGTTGCAAACTAGCCCTTATCACAACTGAATAAGATACCGCAGTGTTTACCTTGACGTGCTGTTGTCCGTACATCTCAAACGCGCTTAATGCCGGGTAACAAAGGCGAGCAATTACATTAATATTTTTCATTAAACGTTTTGGTTTGCAACCAGACGTCCCTTGCAACCTTCAAAATTAAATCGGAATATAAAATTGCGTTTCGGGAATCCACGTTTGAACTTTTTCAATTGTTTGTTTAGATTTTTAGCTCTCTTGAGTGGCTTATTACCATTCAACTTCAAAGGGTCTGAATTTACAATTGAATTTTGAGGCCAATTTATGGTTGAGAAAAATAAATAAAATAGTAAATTCATAAAGATGAAATATGAAACCAAAAATTTATTTTCGATAGCATGAAATTTATTTATGAATATAAAATATGACACTGAGTGTTAAAAACATTCTAAACCATTAAAATAGCAAATTTGTAGATATAATTTTCTTATTTATGCCACCAAGAAAATTCCTCACCCCAGATAAATTTTGTTTCAACTCCGTAACCGTTAGTCCGTTACCCATCAAATAACGATAGGAGTCACATCTCCGGATCGTTAAATTTTAACCGTTCTGCTGGCCACCGCCTGACCCGGTTAAGATAACAGAACTGGACTGTTCGTAAATATTATGATACTCGTACGATTTTAGCGGGGCCTTAGGAGTAAAAGCCTCCGGATATGTTCGTCAGTTTATTAAATCATGAAATGACTGAACGGGTGAGAATGAACTCTTATAAGAAATGATAACTATTATTTGACTGCGAGGTTAAACACATAAAACCTTAAATTATTTTTAAATTACTTTTTTTCTTTCAAAAATAGGTCAGTTGAATTATTATCAATCATTCTTAGGTTTTGCACATTTAACATTACACATTGTATATTGATTCCGACTGGTTTCGGCCAGGGCAACCACTTCAATTAGTAACACTAATCGACTCTGCGCTGATGCGCACGAAGATGAATTATGAAGTCTATCTTCGCTACGAACTCCGAACTGAGTTTGCGTAATTATAGGAGATAGCAACAGGCGTGCGGAGTTTTAACTGGTCGCGGTTAGCATTAAGATCAGCTTGTCGCCGCTTCTCAAAATCACGCACTTGTAGGATAGCATGTCTGCGTCACTTAGGCCACTGTGCTGCCAAATCCTCCAATCGAGAAGGCTCAATGTTGCACCTTTTCATGTGGTGTTTCGGTACCGTTACCATGAGGTAACGGCGGTTTCACTCTCTTGCGATAACGTAAAAAGTGACTATGGAAAATCGCACAGCCCCTCTCGTGGTCAGTTGCAGAACTAAAAATAACCATTCCAACTCATGGTAACGGCACTGAACATCTTTATATCGGAGAAGTTCACCGCGCGTTTTCGCTTGCCCTCCTTGAGTTCAGAATAAAAGATGCGTGTCGCCACTCTCTTCTCCGCAATACGCGATACCTGACCGAACTAACAAAGCTGCCGAAGCATAACGTAAGCCTCAATGCCACCAACATTGACACGTCGCTGAACTTCGGTGTTACGCGTGTGTGTATCACTCAAGTTCAGCACACCACTTGATGTTCAATATTTTACGCAGACATTTCATGTGGAAGCAGTCTAGTGTACGTATCTGGTGACGATACAAGCACCACGTCTCAAAGGGATTAAGAAGATTTGATAGCATAATAGATATATAAACAGATACGAGTATTTTGATTGGCAGCTTAATAAAGCGCGAACACTTAATCTTGGAACACAGCTTGCTAATCGCGAATTCCGAGATTCGGTGCCGCAGCAGAAGCGATTAGCTGCTGTGTTCCATCACTATCTGAAACTTTTCACTTGCTTCAAAGTGTCTTCATTAAGTTTGATGTCCAGTATCTTATGACTATGACCGTCCAGAAACATCACCTCCCTCTTTTTGACACTGATTTTAAGAGGAAACTTGAAATACGCTTGGAGAAATTCTAACATGAGTCTTTGCAAGTTGTCTGGGGATTCATACATGATCTCAGTGGTCACTGCATGCGTCACTTTAGTGCGTACCTACCTTAAGTCTGGATAAGTTAAAGAGGCCGCCATCAGTGCAAAATCAGATGCGTAGACCTTTAGAGACACACTGCAAGACTTATATAATATAGGACACCAATCACATACATTGCTCTGATCCCAAAGTAAGTAGCTAATGCACTTGTGTTATGGAAATCAGACACAACGATGGTACCACAACACCCAGACCCGAGACAATATAGAAAATTCTAATTTCTATATTGACCTAACTGGGAATCGAACCCGGGACCTCGGAGCGGCGACGCCTTGAAACTAGCGGGCTTAGCCACTACACCACGGAAGTCGTCTACTTGCTCGAACACCCCAAAGTATAAGGCGAACAATGTGGGTGCAATAACACATCCTTGTTTCACCCCACAAGTTTCAACGGGAAAGATATTATACGAGTATTACCGATCCTCTCATTGTTCAAATTCAATATGATATAATAAAGCTCCTTCAATTTCTATAACACTAAGACCAGATTTCACCTTATAATAACTGTATACCTATGTTATAATAACCGTCCCATAGTAATCGTCTTGTATGCAAGCTGTCAAGCACACGACGTATGTCGGTAATTGTTTGTGAGATGATGTGCTTGGGTTGGCCTTCGGAGCATATAGGAAACTGGTACTTACAAGACTATTACTGCTCTGTAAGACCCTTCTTCATCAAAGCACAATTGCGAAGCTAATTTTACTCCATTTCTCCATTAGTCCTGCATTGTCTGTCTCCTATTTCCCAAGCTCAATCCTTGGATCCTACTCCAAAACACGCAAGTACTTTGTAGCTATCGTCTTTGCCTGACACTTGTAGACCAATTTTAAGTTTACCAGTCTCATGTCAGTTCGTCAGTTCATGCCGAAAAACAAAAAAAAAACATTGGCTTTATTAATTTTCTTTCTATTCTAAGTAGAACTTAAAATTAATACTAATGTCTGATATATGTATGACAAAGACCCCTGCAATCTGCACTGAGCGAAGGACATGGGAATTAATTGACCATGAAACGCACGCGCTAGCTTAGCGGTAATCTGTAGACATGTACTCGGGGAGGCTTTTATCCTTAAAGCTTCAATAGGATCTAGTATAAGGTAGAGACAGACAGTAAATATACGAAGATCTAAAAATATGAATAGCTTAAGGAAAACAAAATAAGTTCCTGCGCTTGATCTCACTTCGATTTTTGCATAACTTTGTCCGCACAAATGCAAATGCCATGCTTTTATCTCTACTTTCTCCCCTTAAGGGGACTTTTTACAAACTTTAAAAAAGGAGGTAATTAATTTATTGTGTATGTATGTATATCGTTGGATTTTTGTAATATTAGAGAATGTTGATATAGTAAGGCTTCACACGAGTGTGCTAAATTTCGTAAGTTTATATATGTTGTATATTTGTGTGTTTGTCTACGAATTTCTCGAAAACGTGGAGTCATATCGAGATATTTTTTTTTGAAGTCAATTAGGTACATTCCAACTTGGGATGCAATGTAAGTTTAATTAAAAATGGGCCAGTAGATTTGTAGGTTTGGGTAGTAACTAAAAATCACAAACTAAATAAAAAATTGGAGTCAGTGCATGATGTCAAGCTTTCGTAACAAGAGTCTACGCACATCATGCACCGATTTTAAAAGAATTCGTTTCTCCTAAAAAAAAAAAAAAAATTGGACACCAATCACATACATTGCTCTGATTCCAAAGTGAGTACCTAATGCACTTGTGTTATGGAAATCAGACGGTGGAACCACAACACCCAGACCCGAAACAATATAGAAAATTTTGATTTCTATATTGACCCGACCGGTAAGAAACCAGCGTGCTTAGCCACTACACCACGGAGCTCGTCAAATAGAAGAATAAAATATATTATATAATATAACTAGAAGATAAATGCGTCATTTTAAGCTTTTTAGTCAGTATTTTGAAGCGGTTTAATTTGTTAAATATTTTTCCGACTTACCATCTATTTATCGTCCGCCTTTACGGCATAATACGTATTAAGACGTTATTAAACTCATTGATATCATTCCTTGTATCGTCCAAGTATCATACTATAAACTTAGGTAGTAAAACACACTTTCGTTTAACACCTAAGATGCGATCACTACACCACGACGCTTCACCGAAAAACTGTTCGCAACTTCTCCCGCTGAAGACACATACACAATATACTGGTAGTAGTTAAGAACTGTTTGTAACAGAGTACGTACGTCATCGATTAACAATTGCGCCCTTGTTAGCTAGCTGAGGCAAATAGGGTATTGTTGTACCCGCCATGGCAGGCGAGGGTTAATTGTGCATGAACCCTTGCGTGAACCAGACGCGACGCTTGCCACTGAGGGGCACATTCTGAAGCCTATGAACGCCATCGATTTTAGAGCTTATTTTACTCTATTTCTGTCACCGATAAAAAATTGACAAACGAGAATAGTAGGTATAATAAAAGGGACATTGAGTAAAAAGAGTATATAAGTGTGAAAGAAGCAAAATATTTTCAATGATTCTTCAGAGCTTACATAGTTGGTCACAGTGCTCTAAAATGCTTTAACTCAGATATATAACTCCAAAGTTATAATCCATAATCATACATTGATATACATTAACTTTGACGACCTCCGTGATGTAGCTAAGCATGCTGGATTTCAAGGCGTGGCCGCTCCGAGGTTCCGGGTTCGATTCCCGGTCGGGTCAATAAAAATGTTATTATTTTTTTGGGTCTGGGTGTTGTAGTACCACCGTTGTGTGTGACTTCCATAACACATAGTCCATTGAATGAGTCCCTCCAAGGGGGGTCTAGAGTGCGTGAGTTAGTAACGTAAGATGTTTTTTCGGAAACATGTCAAGAGTCCCTAGGTAATAAACATACTAAAACCCCGGGACACTAGGAGGAGCCCCGGAGTGGGGGGAGGGGGGGAAAGAGTCATTTTTTTCATTTTTCGCTTAAATCTCAAAAACAGCACATGTTAGAGAAAAACTTTCAAGGAAAAGTTGAAAGGCCATAAAATTATCTACAAGTTGTACCTAAATCATTTTTTTCTATTAGCAGCCGTTTTCGAGCTACATCCCATGAAAGGTGAAAAATTCGAAAACATAAGCAAACTTTAGCATAAGCTTAACGAGGGCGGACCCCTTCCCATGCTACGTGTGAAACTTCATCGAAAAAATCCGAACAACGGATAATGTTGGGACATTGATGTCATATGAGAGGCACAAGAAGAAAAAAATAAAAAGTTCAAGTATCGTAACTTCCCTAATAAAATTCAATTCCTCCTAAACGCCTCTATGGCGGAATCTGGTATTTTTATCAATGATAGACCTAATTATGAGCAATCTATCGGTACTGGTCACAAGTTGCACTTTTGAGCTTTTTGGAAGAAAAAATAAAAAAGATCAAGTTCAGTAACTCAAACTACCCTAACATATATTTTGACAATCGATTCCTCCTTAAGGCTTCCATGGAGGAATGTGTTTATTTTACCAATTATAGACCTAATTAAGAGCAATCTATCAGTACCGGTCACAAGTTGCACATTTGAGGTTTTTGGAAGAAAAAAAATAAAAAGGTCAAGTTGCGTAACTACCCTAATATAATATTTTGACAATCAATTCCTCCTAAAGGCTTCCATGGAGGAATGTGTTTTTTTTACCAATGATTAAGAGCAATCTTTTAGTACCAATCACAAGTTGCACTTTTGAGCTTTTTGGAAGAAAAAAAATAAAAAGTTCAAGTATCGTAACTACCCTAATAAAATTCAATTCCTCCTAAAGGCTTCCATGGTGGAATCTGTTTTTTTTATCAATGATAGACCTAATCATGAGCAATCTATCTGTACCGGTTCGATTGATGTGATAAACATGGGTATGTAGTATGGGGAAATTGTTTGAGCCAAAATCATTTTTTACTGCGTGTAACTCAGAAATGGTAGGATATAGGAAAAAATGATTTAGGTACAACTTGTAGATAATTTTATGGCCTTTCAACTTTTCCTTGAAAGTTTTTCTCTAACATGTGCCGTTTTTGAGATTTAAGCGAAAAATGAAAAAATTGACTCTTTCCCCCCCCCTCCCCCCACTCCGGGGCTCCTCCTAGTGTCCCGGGGTTTTAGTATGTTTATTACCTAGGGACTCTTGACATGTTTCCGAAGAAACATCTTACGTTACTAACTCACGCACTCCAGAACTTTTTATTCAATGGACTAACAAGTGCATTAGCTGGCTAGTTACTTTGGAATCACAACAATGAATAGGATTGGTGTCTAATAGTTATATATATTTGTAAATGGCAATGTCAAGTTCTATGACTGGACACATTTGTCTACAATACGTTGCTTGTTCGATGTTTTCGGTTAGTAAATAGGAATACATTTATTTTATAATATAATTCATTAGAACCATTAAAAATTGATTACTGGCTACTTAAAGGGCCTATATATATTTTGCTCAGATAACAGGCCTGTATATGAAGGTCCTATAGAAGGAAGAAAATTGTATCAAACTTGATTACAAAAAAATTTTTTTTTCCATATAATTGTTTCATGCTAACCTTGAGCTTACATATTATATTTAAAAAACACCATAAAAATGTTCAACCACTTTGCTCCAGTTAAAAATAATAGTGAACTAAGGCACGTAGATGAATTCATTCACAATCATTTTTCAGCAGTAAAATTATTGTGATATTCCTGTCTGTCTGGATCTTACTGAATGGATTAAAAACTGACATCATTCAAGTCACGAATTCTACGAGAAATGTTTCATTTTTACACAATCCATCCTCTTAAAATCGCTCCTTCCAAACCAAAATACTACTAAGATATTCTGTAACATAATCAGAATCCCCTTATTCCCTGGCCGCGCACCAAATGATAACCATATTTTTTCCGCTCATCATATTCCTATTTTACGTTGAAAAACCTTTCGAATGTATTCCACGTGGTTGCCAGCATAAAAAATGTAAATATTAAAAGCTTTCGTAGAACATAATCTCGGAACCCCCCATCTCTCCGTACTAAGAAATAAGGCGTTTTGCAGAAAGCATTTTATAAGGGAACCCTATTGATAAAATATTGAAGAGCGTCATCTTTGGTAAAACAGCTTTTATTGTGTATAAAAACTGCAATCGTAAAGATGCTACGGTCCGCGTAGCAATCTTGCTACGACGTAGCAATTCCGTAGTTCCAGTTTCGTAGCAAGATTTTTGTTCGTGCCTTATTTAAACTCACATTCCCCCACGACTTAGCTCTTTTTGATTTCAGTTCATTCCTTTAAGTTTACGTGATGCCTTATAGCCTCAAAGTAGACTTTCTCGATAAATAAGCTATTTAACACTAAAATATTGGTTTAGCCGGACGCAAGGCAATTCAGAACGTTGGATAAGCCATTCTGCTTGGGTTTCAGCTAGATTTTCTATTAGTTTTTAAATAAATGTCGTGACATCACAGGGTTGGTAACAAATAAAATAAAATAGTTGCATCGGATAGATCCTCGTTATTATAATTTTATTATTATACGTGAAAGTTATCGAAACGTTACCGAATGGTTCTGGATCTGGGGGCTGTACTTCCTGAGATTACTGAACACGCGAATTAGAAATGACGAGATACGTAGAAGAACTAAGGTAACGGACGTAGAATCAGTAAGCTCAATTGGCAATGGGCAGGGCACATAGCGCGAAGAACTGATAGCCGTTGGGGCTGAAAAGTTCTAGATTGGAGTCTCTTCGAACAAAGACGAGGATATAAGACGTCCACCGACAAGATGGACAGACGACCTGGTAAAGATCACAGAATCAAAGTGGATGCAGACCGCTAGTGATCGGTCGCTGTGGAAAGCCGTGGGGGAGGCCTATGTTCAGCAGTGGACGTCCTTTGGCTGATAATGACGATGATGATAGTAAACACTCTGTACTGTCTGTTTTACAAATCATCATTCATGATATTCTAAGAACGTCGTCTATGACTTTATAAATTTGTTTATAATAATGTATAACCTTAAAAAGTATTTACCGTAATTTGAAAGTCACTTCAGTAGAGGAACACTAATTGATTTAAAACGAATTAATTTAATTGTAATGTAAATAGGTTAAGCTGTTTGAATTAAATGTCGGACTCGGTAGTAAGGATTAGCTCATTGTAAACTATGTCAGTAATCATTAAATTTGTAAGAATATTCATAATTTTTATGATTAATGATTTATTTTACGTTCATCTACAGCTGTAAATTAAGACTTAGGTAATAAACAATGTTAATTAATATTTCATACAGACGATAATAAAAGGATTATCATTTTACGAATTGCTCATTCACATTATATTAAAAAAGTAAATACATTAAATACAAATCGAACTCCAAAGATGCCTTCTGTCTTCAGCCACCGCCTGACTGCGACAGAAAAATGACTGAGACCGCCCCAAAAAATCTGTTTCTGATTTAGCGCTCGCCCTGAGAACCCATAAATACACCCCTGTCGCGGCCAACTTCAGAAATCGGTTTGTAATACGGAATTTTTACCATCGAGTGGATGTGGTGGGGCCCAGATTGCAGAGCAGGGACTTTTTGATTTCGCATTTTTTGAAACGTCGTTTTCATTTCAGGTTTTGAGAACCTGAGTTTATTAAAAATAAGTATTTTTAACATAAATTGCACTTGTAAAAAAAAACAACTGTGTCAGGCAAGGAATCGAACCCTGTGTGTTACGCTATTCCGGCGCATACCAATTACTATATTTACAACTTTTTTAGCATTTTCGCGTATCTGGCACCTATTTCGGTGCTTATCCGCTCGAGTAGAGTTATGCCCATCATTACTCCCTCTATTACTACTTTGCAATGCATTGCTCTCTGCGCAACGCGCAGGTATTCAGCTGAATTCATTGTAAGGGTCGTTGTTTCCATTCTGTAGTTGAAACCACAACAAAACAACAAAGGTTATGTAGGGGCGCAGTAGAGGCCGTCCACCACTTTTGAATGGACGATACCCAGCGTGTCGCTGGGAAGCAGGACGGAACTGGATAAATATGGAGGAGGCCTATATCCTTAACGGAGTGAAATAAAGGCTGCCATGGATGGATAAATGGATAGCATCTTTTTTAAATATTGCATAGTATTGTAGAAATTGAGAGAAAAGGACAGCTTTTGGACTTATTTCTAAATTAAATAAGTATATAGCAAGAGTCTATAGGAGAACAGTATGGTGTAAACAGCCTGCATCAAATCCACAAAAAAAATTATGTCCCTTTGTGTTACAAAAACTGTTTTCTTCAGAAACTCTACTTTCGCATTTCATACAGTCGAATTCGCAAATAAATGCAAATAAACATCCCAACGTTCGCATTGAGTATTGAAGTGATGCCAAACGTAGGCAATGTACGAGTTCGTCCCGAATACACCCTTGATATATCCGTGATAGATTTGTGATACGTTATTTCCTATCCGCACAAATCAATTCCGTCGACACGAGATGTGCGGACAAATAAGCAAAGGCCCGACAGTAACCGATTAGATCAAGCCACTGCAGGCACGTACTATATTGGATAAACGTCAAACCTGACATATGGGGGATGGCTGCGTGTAGTGTACGTCTTCTTATATGCGCGGTGAGTAGTCCAAGTTATGTACTGAGGATGAAAACACACAGCACGGTTTTCACCCGCACCCGCCGCGGTCGTGGGAGAGCGTATTTATTTCAAAATTCGGAAGCCAGCCGGTTTTTGTCCCGCAGTCGCCGCGGCTGCGATTTTCAAGATTGTTTTAACTAAACCGCACGATGACGCGGTGTTCTTAGGCTAAGAACAGCATTTTGCTATGGCCCCAAAGGTATATAATAAAATACCAAGCTATATTAAAGAATGCAATGAGTTTGTGGCCTTTAAAGAAAGACTTTTTATGTTTCTCAAAATGCACTCATTTTACTATTTTAGAATGTTTTTAACACTCACAGTGTCATATTTTATATTCATAAAGATGAAAATAAGAAACCAAAAATTTTACGCACGGGCAGGACTTGAACCAGCAACCTTTTGGCTGACCGGGCCAAATGCTCTTACCAATTGAGCTACCGTGCTGACAGTCCAACCCTGCGAAATTTGTGGACTCTAATGAAAACGTCAATTGTGTGACGCTTAGCGCCATCCAGCTGTCTGTCCATGAAACAGATGGCCATCTTTATGAATCATTTTACTCTGTAAAGGAATTCCTAGAATTTCGACCACCTTATAATGAAGCTTCACATGTTTGTTTGACTGCCTGTCAGTAATTTAATTTGATTGACATGATATTTAATTTAATTCGATTTTATATAATTTTATGGATGTTGTATTTTAATATTTATTTGTAGATTCCGTTATTTATTGTTAATTTTGACATGTATTATTTTCTTCTTTTATAATTGGACATTTGTATGCCGCTGAGGCTGATCACAACGCACACTCTTTACACATTATTTATACACTTAACTTCTATTTACCTATGTATCACAAATAAATGATTTGATTTGATTTGAAGAATTTACGGCAAGGTTTTCATTTGCGCCCGCCGCGGCCACGGGATAGCGGTTTAATTTCAAAACTCACGAGTCTGCGGGTTTTTGCGGCCTCACAGTCGTCTCAGCTGCGATTTTTAAGCTAATTGTACCTAAACTGCCCGACGACGTGGTGTTCTTAGACTTACAGACCTACACAAAATATCATTTCATGTGCTGCCCTTAATCCCTCAAGCGTATGTGAACGAGACACAATGCAAATTCTATTGTTATGCGGTTGCCTGCAACCGCTCGGGTGTTGAAGCATTAAACAAGTAATGATTAGTAAAAACACTTTACGACATTTATTTCGTACGCATTTATTTAAAACCACACGCCTGGACGTTTCGCATGCTTCACAGCATCCATGGTCACAGGCAAGAAGACTAAGGTAAGTTTATTTGTCATAACGAAAATAAAACTACCATCACTTACTAATATTATTATTTCAATGAGTAGTATTCGCGTAAGCTTCAGGACCAAATACAAGTAATGTCAAGATTTAATTTAGCATCGATGCAGTCGCGCGTTAGCATCGCGGCTGCATCGCTGCTAAAAGTAGCGCAGTCTATAAAGGTTGTCATTTTTCGACTGCACCAATGCTAAAGCGCGTTAGCATCGCGACTGCATCGCTGCTAAAAGTCGCAGTGTGTAAAGGGTCAAACGTATGACGTTTCAAAGAATTATTTAAAAAACGATAAGAAATACTGCAAATTCTGATCCCTTTAAACCTCAACACCTACATATCCGTTCGTTTTATATCGCTACCGCTTGTGCCTTGCGTCTTCCTTATCCATTCTGTGACAATCGCGTGAAATGTTTGCTATCGAGCTCATGTTACGATGTCCGATGCATTACAATGGCCACATTACCCGGCGGTATTAATCGTTCATGTGAAGACAGTTTGTAGATCAACTAGCAAGATGAATCATAATCTGAGTTTCAATTGCAGTTGACTAAAAACATTAAACTAGCAACTTAAGATAGGTGCTCTAGCTTTAAACATGATTTTTATAAGGATTTTGATACCTACACAAAAGTTTTGAACTTGTTTGAATTCACCAGGTATCTTGTCAAACTTTGTTTCAAGGATTATCTAATGAGTTTATATAGCTTTAGAGAAATCCGTGGACAAACATACAAATAAAGAAACACTAGTGGACCTCGCGACTTTTCGCGCGTTTTGAGATTGCTCCTTCCCCTCCCTTTGTAGCATAATACCTTTCTCGATAATTCAGCTATCCAAACAAAAATATTTTTTAAAATGTAGTTCTTGAGATCAGCGCGTTAATACAAACAAACAAACTCTTCAGCTTTATAATAATAGTATAGATACAAACATTCATATTTTAACGTGTTAGGCTTCCAAGCCTTACTAGATCAATCTTCTTAAATATTATAAGATTTCGACGATATGACAAACATACACAATGAAGATAAACAGATAATTGGTTCAACGCCAGATCATTTATTTTTTCAATTTGATAGTCGAGACATTTGGCCATTCCACCTGATGTAAAGTACAATGCGGCCTAAGATGGACCATCTCTACCTAGGTAGAGAGGTTAAAGACAGAGAGTGAATAGGCTGTTACTAGTAACAGCCTATTCACTCTCTGTCTTTAACCAAAATCACAATAGCATCTCATAAAAGTCATCACCGCAACACATATGTTATCAGGCCAACAGTTTGACCAGATCGAAAACCCCAACCATTAAACCACACATTAAAAACCGAAATGGCGTGGGAAAAAGATAAACGTTACTGAAAAGTATTCTAAATGGGCGTTTATTTCAGCAAATAGCCGTACGTCCGAAGAAATATCGTCTGTAATCAGCCTACAGTCATCCGATTAGCATCTCTGCCCGACTTTCTAAGCTGATAAAAACGCGGGTAAACACGAAAAAGGTTTCAAATGTGCCCGGATCTAGGCAGACACGATACAAGGTTTTTTTTTGTTAGCACTCGTAGGCAGAGTATTTGCAAAATATTCACGAAATTGAACCTAATTCAAAACGATATGGAACTATTTATTGTTACTTTTTGCAAAAAGCGGCTTTCTGGAGCCCTATTTTTTAATTATTCGCTTGAATATGGCAATGTGACTTACGTATGGAAACTAATTAAAATCAACGGGAATCACGCTAAATAAAGACGTTAAGTTTTCACAAAAATCTGTTATCTTATTTAAAGTCACCCACGTGTGGAATTTTATCATTTTCATTGTAAAATCAGCCATTAATTAATTAATATCACACGCCAACTTAACGCAAGTAATTCAAAAATAGGAACCACAGATTTTTCATCCAGAGAATTGTGATAAGATATTAGATTTCAATTATTGCAACTTGCAGCAGGTAAAATCTATACCAAATTATAAAGCTGGAGAGTGTGTTCGTTATAATGCGCTAATCTCAGAAACTACTAGACCCATTTGAAAAATCATTTTTGTGTTATATAGCTTATATTTCAAGGAAGGCCCTAAAAGCTTTAAAATAGGCTGCGACGGGAGGAGAGGGAGCAAACTCAAAACGCGCGGACGAAGTCGCGGGGTACCGCTAGTGTCAAATACGTACATGACCTACTCAAGTGTGCATAGTCACAGTAAGTCAGTTAAATCTGTAACAAAATGGGATCATAAGTACTTGACACGACTACAGCAATTTTAATATCAGCAAACTGAAACAACTTGTTACTAAATCGCCTAAGAAAAGTAAATTACATTTTAAGACACCATTTGCATTAACTTGGAGGAGCCAAAAAAAAAACCAAAACTTTAATCCGTAACAGTGTCTAAGTTCAGCAAAAAACTATTCACTGTTCTCTAGAAGTAATTTATTCAAGCGAGAACCATTGTGTTGTAGGGAAAATAGGTCAGTTTTTTTTGTCGCGGTCTACAATGGGAGAGTTTTATTCGAGAATCGTAAAAATTGCAAGTTGAAGTGCAGTGGCATAAAATACGCCAAGGTTAGGACGGCTGGTGAAATAATGACGCCTTCGTAATACTCTTTTGGAACCTTGTGTCGAACTTGAGTCATTACTAAATGACTCTTCTTTATTCTGCAGCTGATAGATTTAAGTAGCAGAAACTTTTCAGTTTCATTATTTTGCTCCTCAATCATTTATATATGAACTATGGCAGGTAAGCGAAATACTACCACGATTTTGAAATAAAACACACAACATTAAATCTAGAGTGCCAAGCTGCTTCTCATGAGAGTGACACAAAACTAAAAGTCGATTTAACCAACGTCAGATAGGATTTATCCACCCGAATAAGTAAAAAACGATCGATTTTAAAATGCCATTTTTATAAATAATCCCTGACAAATAGGAGACGTTTTCAAATTAGGCGTTTAGTATTATACAAATATTTTACAAATTATCCTTATCTGACGTTGGTACCTATATTCAATTATAAACTGTTAAACTTCGTCATCGCGAGATCATTTTTAAAGGTTGAGTGTTATTTTAGAGTATAAGAAAAGAATAGTCTTGTGCCAAAAAAAAAAAAAGATTGAAAATTAAAAGACAATATTGTTTGATATCAAATGGGATGGAAACAAAAAAAACATCGGTTTTATTCCATCTTAATCTTTATCCGAAAAGGCGCTTAACTTTTTCCGCCCGAGGTCGGCATTATCCCGGATAGTTTCCTTGACGCTGGGTTCATTATCTCTAGCCTCATTAATTTGAGGCTGGATTGCGATTGGCCAGAATTAGAAATGTAAAGCAGCGGTGAAATGAGCTTTCGACAACAGATCTGACAGGCCCTAAGCATTAATTAACCCTGGGGAAATCTTTCTTCTATTCAAATGAGACAATCCTATTCGTCATGGGAAATTTGAAGGAATAAATTAAAAATAATTGATGATCAAGACCATTAATACAGAAGTCACATAATAAAAATCAAAAATAATCTTATGAACTAATTTATTGTTCTTTTTTTAATGTATTATATTTCTAATAAAAAACAAAACAGAGAAATAATGATATAACATTTTCATATGACTATTAGAATGGCTAGTAACTACGAGAAATAGGACTGTGTAATTCTTTTACTCGTTCTTGTGTAACGTACTTATCTTTTTTTTTAACATCCTTAATTATGCATTCCAACTACGGAAGTATCGACATAGTTCCCTGTAAATAATTATCTGATGATTGCATGCTTCTTTATATTTTGTATGTTGTGTGTTCTATCATTTTATTTAATATTCTTTGTATGGATAACATTGACCAAATTTGTTGACAATTGAATTCGATGACAATTATATTATTATTGTAATTTAAGCTTGTAAGTGTGTTGGACTAGCTCTGTAAACTTGCAAGTGTTTTGATTTAAATAAACAAATAAACAAAACAACCAGCTGAGATAAAATTGGTGTTTTCGTGTTATGTTGATTAAAAAATTTTTGGTATAAAGCTTATAAAAAAAACTAATATTTAAAGAGTTATTTAAGACAAATTGCAATTATCTACGCTAAATGTCAAAAATGTTGACCGCAGGCTAACTCTTATGTTTATTATTTTTACAAACCATTCTCCACTTCACAAACGACTTGAATTCCATTTGAATGCGCCTTATCTTTATTTTGCTAGGTCTGTACAAAGTAAGAGAGTATCCCCAGACCGCTCTGACCCAACTTTCGCATTGAGTTTAAAGTTTGCAGCTTAAACGAATTAAGCTGCTCGAGGCAACGACCTCGCCTGCCGTTACCATTTGATTGGAGAAAAACAAGTGCTTATAAATACTGGTAGGTATGGAATTAGGTGGACGTGAAATACCTACACCATGAAGTTATACCGATTACTATTGCTTTAGGATAAGTGTCGTAAAGTTTCAACACAACTTCGTAGTTCAACACGAGAACTCCTGCTTCTTATTGAACTCATTATTACTACGAGTTTAATCTGATTTTTAATTGGAATGACAGCTTTAATCGCACTTTGGCTTTCTTAAAAGTTGCAAGCGTTAGTGCAAAAGTACTGTGACAATTCAATTCGATTAATTAAACTTGTGATATGAGTTTTCAATAATCAGATTTTATTTATTTAGATGTAATACATTGCGAAGAGCTATAAACAAACGAAATACATAAAACAGTTGTTCTTATGAGTGACACATCTTTAGTTTTCCCTTGCAATACAAAATAATTGTGTATTTTTTACTTATTTCGTCATTAACTCTTTCTATAATTTATAATTAATATTGATGATACTTGTAAAAACAAGATTTTGAAACAGATTGTTATTATGTAGACAATGTTTTTTTTTATAATCCATCCTAATAGTATTTCTGCACAACACAAATTCAAAATACAACTAATTAATTATTAATTAATAACATAATAACAACGACTAAATAAGTTAAAATCTCCGATTATTTAGGAACATCACTGTTTTAATTACAAAAACCTGGCTACCCTAAAGTAATTTTGGTCCATCTAATTAAAAATCAGAGTATAAGTTATGTTGTACCAATTTAAAAGGATTAAATAATATTAAAAAATCAAGACAATTGAATACCCCGTCACCAATTTGATGAAAATTAAAAGCACATAACGAAAATTCCTCTTGCAACTCGTATTAAACACCGCAGTTTTCCCAACTTCGCTGACTGTTTTCGACTCTATGCTTAATGAAAATACGGGTTGTTTTTTCACTTGTCTGGGGTGCGTAGAGTTTGTTGACAATGGGGATTCCAGCTATGGTCGCCTATTGTCATATTGTCCCTTATTGTCCTAGCTAGGGAGAGCCAACGAATGTTACTGAATGTTATTAAAAATTCCAACGAGAAAACCTTCAGGGCATACTCGTATTTTGCCGTCACTACATGATATATTGTTCATAACGTCGAATAATATTTTGAGCAGACCGCAAACAGAATATGTTGAACATGATTTAGCATCTTGCGATGGACTATCTCGAAAACCTTTCGTTTTGTCAAACGTTATTATAAAAGTTGCTAAACGGATCTAATTCGTACTTGAAATGGGATTACACCTATATTATTTGTTTAATAGATATTCGAATTTGCAAACTAGACATATTTTAGGACACAAAGAAGTTTTCTTTAAATGATACTCCGTATTCATAGTGCTGACAAAACGGTGCTGAAATATCGGAAACCCATTAATAATAAGGTACAGTTGCCAGCATATCACGATACCTACCTTTTTGCAAACTAGCCCTTATTACAACTGGATAAAAACCGCAGTATTTACCTTGACGTGTTGTTGTCCGTACAATTCGAAAAAAAAAACACCCGACAATTTTTCATCATAAAACGTTACTCCCTTTTTATGTTTCGCCTCTCTCTGACTCTTACAGTTTCGCCATGTCCATCTGTTTACCTCCAAAACGAGTTCAGATTTGATATTGAAACTATAGTAAAATATTGATTGATTTTAATTGACTCTTTTAGCTTTTCAAAGCGTCCATAAAATGATATAACCCGTTTTGAGTCATAATTTCAGATATTTTAAGGGAATCAAAATCATAAGGGGGGAATGAAAATCAAATTGATTATGATTTTCTTCGAATTTGCTATGTAGCATTTTAGCTACTAAGTTCTTAAGTGTAGAAATTGACCACAAATTAGACTGGAAACAGCAAGTTATAAAAATATGTAACAAAGTCAATAGGTTTGCATTCGCACTATATAAACTTACCAAAGTAGCATCACAAAATACAGCCCTCACAGCATACTATGCCCATGTAGAATCATATGGGAATGAACGATACGGTCTCATCATATGGGGCAATGGCACTGATATAAAAAAAGGCATTCATTGCTCAAAAAAGTGTATCAGAGCACTCTGTGGTGCTGATAATAATAATTGATAATAATTAATAATTGATTAAAATTGACATAAATAAAATTACCTGTAATACATTAATAAATTTGCATGCAACATTTGTTAGCTGAAGATGTGAACCAAAACTATTTATAAGACCAAAAATGTACCCTCTTCAAGTGCAAATAAATATATATTCTATTCTAGCATATCCTGTAAAACATGACATTATTAGGGCAAGAAAAATGCTTACATACATAGTAGATACGGAACCCTTCGTGGGCGAGTCCTACTCGCACTTGGCCGGTTTTCAGCTACTCGGCTCGGCAACCTTCCTAAGTCACAAACATAACACTACTTTGAATGTGTATACATCCTAAGTCAGCTAGGTCACTTAATTACTAAAACTGATGCATCTATCCAACTATCCGTGACTCCAGAAGCCAATTAGTTACCCATAAGTGAACAAGCATCACATCGCGATGCGAGATAACATCACTCAACGCCGCGCAAATTGCTTGCTGGAACATCAGTTGGCGAACCCCTCATAAATATAAACCGATTCCCTTCCAAAATTCAGCTGCAATCTGAATGGGTACAAAGCTTGTGTACACTTGTTATAGACGAGTTAATAGGCTAGGGCCCGCGCTAGCATAAAACTCCTCCCAATATTGCGCCGGTCAAATATAAATAACGATGCTGGTCTAACACGGGTGACTGTTACACCGAACAGAATTTGCGAACGGGAAGATCCGTAGAAATCAGTAAATTATTTGTGACTATAGTCTAAATTTTCACACTTAAATTTAGCTCTATCGCTCAGATGCTCAATATTTTTTAATGTTGATCGGCTTTAAGTATCACAGTTTAATGATCTGTGACACGAGCGATAGGTATCTTAAAATAAAAACATTGTGCTCTTTTCTTTTGCCAGTAGAATACCTAAAATTCTTCTTCTTTTTATGAAATTTTGCTTTTATTACGCGGGTCCAGTCGTTTGGCTGAATACTTTCTCTTTAGTGTGCCTATACAGGTTGTTGTTTCGGTCAGTGACGACCGACTCAGGGGTGGTTGTACAAACTGATGTCAAAAATATTTTAAATATATGTTTTTTTAGCAACGAAAAAACCCATAAAAGCAATCTAACTCTTCGTAGCTAGCTACGGCGTAGCGCGTAGTATTTCGTAGCTACGCGCGAGGGTGCGAGTTTCCCCATCCGTTTTTAGGGTTCCGTAGCCGAATGGCAAAAAACGGAACCCTTATAGTTTCGTCAAGTCTGTTTGTCTGTCTGTCTGTCTATCTGTCTGTCTGTCTGTCTGTCTGTCTGTCTGTCTGTCTGTCTGTCTGTCTGTCTGTCTGTCTGTCTGTCTGTCTGTCTGTCCGTCCGTATGTCACACCCATTTTATTCTGTAACTATAAGCATTACACACTTGAAATTTGGTAAGAAGATGTATCTTGTTAACCGCTTACCGATTCTCATACAAAAAATAAAAAATAATGACAGTTAAGGAGGGGCTCTCATACATGAAACTAAAACCAAAAAAAAAAATTATTGTCAAACCTATGCGTGTGGGTGTCTATGGATAGGTCTTTTAAAATGAGATGGAGGTTTCTTAAACCATTTTCTTTTAAAGTCAAAAGTTTCATAGCTAGACGCTTCCAAAGTGGTAAAATGGGCGTCCCCCCCCCCCATCTAATTTCTAAACCAAGCAAGTGTAAAACTTGAAAAAAATATATGATGTAGATCTTAATAAATACTTTCAACGAAAATTAGTTTGGACGGGATCGAACGAGTAGTTTTTGACATATATTACATTTTAAACAACCGCAAACATAACTTTGTACTTCATACAAACACTATGAAAAACAAAGTTATATTTGTAGTCAACAAAATATTGTGGTATTTTACTAAGTAGAAGTAAATGGATTCCCTAATTCAGTTAAAGTTGGCACGGAACCCTCAGTGCGCGAGTCCGACTCGCACTTGAGCAGTTTTTTTTAGAATGACGTGAAAATGTTTTCTTTTATAGCACTTGCATTAATATAAAGAAAATATTTTTTGTTATAATAAGCACAACTCATTTCATTATCCCTGAGTAAGGGATTACTGACCAAATCAACATTCTGTATAATAGGAGAAGCCGAAACTTGTATAAATAAACATTCAAAGAAATGCCTACAACGGCCTATCGCCAGTGCATCAGGTCATAGGTAAAACATACATGAATAGGGTTCGGATTATTGAAACAACGCCCTGAAAATGCAATGGTGTGAATGCATCCTAACAAGGCGCACTCGTGTCTACATCGGTACATAGGCCCAGTTTCCCAGCACGTGGTTACCGAGCCGACTACTTATCTGCCGAACCAGCGGCCCTCGACTTCTCTTTTTGCCCCCACAACACAACAATGGCCCCCATTGCTGAACGCACATTCGATATTTCATTTACCTTTTACTGCTAGTGTGGACGGTGATGTAATCAGCGTAGAAGCGAATAAGATAATTAGCTAGCAATTTTATACTGAGACTAGCGGTCCTCTGCGAATTGGTCTGCGCGTTTTGGGTTTCCTCCCTCCTTCCCGTCGCAGCGCAATGTTTTATAACCTAAACCCTTCCTCGATGAAGAAGCTATCCAACACAAAAAAAAATCAAATCGGTCCAGTATTTCTTGATATAAGCGCGTTCAAAAAAACTCTTCAGTTTTATAATATTAGTGTAGCTAAATTTTATCTGATGAATCGTAGCTATTGTATCTGACGAAAAAAACTTAGCGAAGTAAAACTTACAAATAAATCAAATAAGTTCGAAAGCTACGTCATTCTTTTCCATTTAAAAAAAAAAAGACTATACGAACAATTTTGGTATGCCGCTCTGATGCCTATGCCGCGTTTTTCGATTTTAACATAAAAAGTACCATGGAAAGGATTTTCAAAGAAATTGCAACTTTCAGTACACATGCAACGTGAAAAAGGTTTTTACTCCGCTAATTTCTACCCCCTCCTACATACACACTGGGGAATATGACAAGTGCGTGACAAACTCACATTAAGGTTCCGTCCATCAAAGACGTTTGTGTCTTCAGAACATTAACGACTCCACTCCAGTTCTCTGAGTAAATAAGACTTTTAGCTGTTCATCCCGTAATATGAGAAAGTGTGAATGTAGTATCCACCACCTATGATCTAACTTTTCGTGCGAGAGGCTAAACCAATTTATATCCTAATTTATATTTATATCTGTATATATGAGGTGACCTCGTTGTTAGTGATAATATTTGAAGAGCCGAGCTGGAATTGTGTAAAGCAATCGTATTCATTTGACAGTACAAAACGTACGATATGAACTGTCAAACCCTTTGTTCTTTGCCATTTGACAGACCATACCGTACGTTTTGAACTGTCAAATGTATACAATTGCTTTACACAATCGCACCCCCGATTCAGCACAATAAATAAAACATTTTTTTCAAGAAAACTTGTGGGTTTTTATCCGCTGCTTCTAAAAAAATTAGAGATGAATGTATTTTTTTTAAAGATTTTTATTTTTTATTAACTTAGGTTAAGATAAGAGAAAAAAAAGGAGTAGGCATTGAATTGACAGAGGCAAAACCGATAATGTTATGAACCGATAATAACTATGAAATTTGTCAGGTACTGATTAAAATACTTATATTTTTTTTCGCTAAAGAAAATAAGAAAAACGAAAATCTTGATTTTTCAAAAAAATATAATAGTGTCCTGTTTCTATGATGTATGCAAAGACAAAGTTAAAATATTTTCACTTAAAACGATTTTAACATATTTTAACACACAAAAGCTAATATAATAACTTGAAATATTCCTCTTAATTAGCATTCTAAATAGATAAAACTTGCAGTGAGAAACGCAACGTGAGAAGATAAAAATATGAGTGCTGAACCCCAAAAAAGAAAAACAGTTGTAACTACTCGCATTGGACTTGTTGTGTTCGTTATAAAAAGCGCTTTTGTCGACTCCCTTACGTCATTCATTGTTTACAAGCCCACAGAAACCGACGTAAAGTACACCCTATGATATATCGCTGCTCACATAACTTCATGACGGTGTAACAGAACGTAACTCATATATCTAGTATGGGTTTTGATAGTTTTTATTGACAACTGAATTGTAGAATGTTCTGTAGCTATACGATCATGCAGAAAGTGGGAACTGTTATTTAGTTTTCTTTTCGCTCTTAAATCGCCTTGATTTTTTTCACATAAAATCGTTCTTACACAGGGTGTTTAAATATTTTTATAATATTTAAATATTTCTGAGGCTGATAGAGAAAACCTACACCATCATTTTAAGTCATCATCGTTACATGAGCGTGCTATTATTTGAAAGCGCTATTTTTTTTAAGCTAGCGTCTTATTAGTGCCTAGATCATTTTGCAAAAAAATAGAAGTTAACATAATTTCAGTAAAATTTTACGTGACGATAGCTTAAAAATTATCTCACTTATTTCCACAGTCTATCCTGGCTAGTGTGGACAAATGATATACAAAAGGTACTAAGATTAAATAAAAATACAAGAAAAACCGGGTATAGAAGTATAGTTTAAAGGCCGAAGCCTGCCTCCATAACATACATGACTTAAAATGATCGCATCTCAAATCGACCTCAGAAATGTCTGCATCGTTCTGTCAAACACCCTGTACCTATATACGTATGTACATACATACCATTCAAGAAATAGGGGACTATCTCAGTTTACGACATATTGCAATATTCTTAGAACAAATGTTATACAAGCAATCTCATTAAAAAATAAAGAAAATAATCGAACACGGCAAAATAGGTAAACAATAGCCTGCCACGTCCAATTCTGTGACAGACTTGAAAGCCTTCAAATCTCCATTCCTTGTCGGGACGAAAAAATAAAACCACTTTTTAATGAGAAAATCTCTCAAACAAAACGCACAGCAAAAGAAAAACAAGAACATTCCCTAATACACAATACAAAGGAGATTAAGAAGCGGCACTCAAGAGTTTTCATTAAACCGCCGTGTCCCCTGTCATACATTTCATTACAAAACAAATAAGAGGCTTACAGGGGATGCCATATTATTCTTCTCCCTATAAATGTTATTTTGTTAGTAATACTCGTACGTCAGTAAATTTCTGGGAAAGGGGACGGTGACTGTTGTGAGCTGTACCAACTAACATGTATGAAAAAAAAACAATATGTAACGTTAAGTAATAATATCAAACGTATGTTCATATCTTTACTCATATTATAAAGCTGAAGAGTTAGTTTGAACGCGCTAATCTCAAGAACCAACTACTGGAGAGATTTGAAAAAATATTTTTGTGTTGGAAAGCTTATTTATCGAGGAAGGCTTTAAAGCAGAGGAGGGAGCAAACTCAAAACGCGCGTACGAAATCGCGAGGGACCGCTAGTTACTTAAGAAAGGGCATAATTACTAATATTAATCACAAAGAAAGAAACCTATTATTGAATGCCCAGAGCCCCAGACAACAGTTAAACTAAAAATCACCTACAAAAAACAGTTTTAATACCCACAATAAGAGCACGTGTTACCGCCTGGCCCCAGAAAACTTAAACTTACTTAACGGATAGTTAAACTTATTCAGAGTTAGGAACTATAGTAGCATAGCGTTTCTCTGTGACTTCGTCCACGCGTTTTGAATTTGCTCCCTGCCCTCCCGTTGCAGTGTGATGTTTTATAGCATCAAGCCTCCCTCGATAAATAAGCTATTCAACACAAAATAATTCAAAACGGGTTCAATAGTTAAGATAAGCACGTTCAAACAAATATATATATATATCCTTTAATATATATATATATCCTTTGGACATTCCCACACATCGCCATCTAGCCCCAAAGTAAGCTACTCAAAGCTTGTGTTATGGGTGCCAGACAACGGATATAATACTTAAATACTTTTTTTTTTGTAAATACATACATGATATACATAGAAAACACCCAGACCAATACAAACAGACATGTTCATGCACACAAATGTTTGTATTGTGCGGGGATCGAACCCGCACCCGCTGCGTAGTAGGCGATTTCTCGACCACTACACCAGACGGGTCGTCAATAAACAAACAAACTCTTCTTCTTTATAAAATTAGTAAAGATATACATAAGCCTATACCTAGCGGATCGCGGTTGCAAATAAATGCCTCGCAAAACAATAAATAAGATTAAATAGCACTCGCCTAGTATCCTAAAAAGCTAGTAAAATGTATACTTACGATTTAGCTCTTCTCTGTGTAACTTGCATTTTGAAGTGTATCCTGGCAAATAAATATATCTCGGAATTCAAATAAAAAAAACAATCGTCGATCTGTTTATTTAACGGATAATTTTTCGTTCGGTTTGCTAGGCTTAAATTGTAATAATAAGATACTATCAAATAACTCTACAATTGTGAGGTTTACCTATTCAATCGTTAGCATTGACTTAAAAGCTTATTTTTTTGTAGATTTGAATATACAAATTTTACAATATCAGTTTTGATACCGCCCTTAGCGTTGAAAAGGGGAAATTAGAAAAGTTGGTAACACTCGCCGTAAACACGATATTAAAATTTCTTTTGAGCACGCACTGAGAACGCGTTTTGTCATAATTATTTTGTTAATATACGAGCCGTGAGTTTCTAGGTACATTGATCTCTCATTCCTTACTTAGAGGTATTTACTTTATGAATGAAATTCTTCAAGTTTGTTAAACTATTAACTCCACAAATCATCTCCATCTGTTAATATTAAATGTTCCACTCCTTTTTGTTTGTAAGTCACACAGTCTTACACACTACGTGTATAACTAATCTGATATATGTAAATTTTTAAAACAGACGACATTAAGCTTTCGTCGTTTATAAGTAGTTAATTGTGTATATAATTTTATAAAACTTGGCTTGGTCTGGAGTCAAGAGAGACACCAAGAAGTAAACCAAGTAGGCACATTTTTTTTCATTATGCTAATGTGACGATATTTTTAAAAAATATTACAACTCCAGTCCGAAAAGGACAAATCCCACGCAAGTAAATTCTATTTATCCCATCTTAGTACAACGTTTTTCGAATACAAAGCGTCGCGAAAGCGTTCACTAGAAAATTAAAACGAAGTTATAAACTTTGATTTTTTTGTGATTTCGTTTGTAAAGAATTCCTCGAGGGGCCTCACTCGATTACTTGATAAATTCGACCATCAAAAACAAGGTAACGCTCTGAGATGCTTTGTTTTCTTGCAAAAGAAAGTTATAAAAGATAGTATAAACGACAATTTTCTACACGAAAATGGGTAAATGTTATTTACGCTCTGTACTAAATAGCTCTATCTGTGTGTGTGAGTGGAATTAGATTAAATAGAATATGGTGGAAGCTCAAAATTTCTGGCTATTTCTTTTCTATTTTAATTGTAGAGGGACCACAAAAGATAACAAAACTGTATGCTAAATTCTTATTATACGACTATTTAAATGAGGTTTCGTATAATTAATTTAAGTTAATTTAATTGCGCATAGTGAAACATTGATATATTCGTAGCATAAAAAATATGTTTGATAAATACGTATTGTTTTAACTTCTCATGAATATACAAAGAAAACGAGTAATAGCCTGGTAAAATTGGTAAGTATATTAAAATTTTCTATTTAAAAAGCCCCGACTGATTGGCAGCTAGGAATACAAGTAAATTTACTGCGCCACAAATAAAGATTTCTATGTGTTTTTCACATCCATTTACATCCACAGTGTAATTCCATTGCATCAAAACTCTAAAAAAATATTACTTCTATCCTTTATCTAACTGAAATACAACCAATTTCCCAAAATCCCCAGCTTGTTTTTGGTAGCGTCGGAATAGTTCGAATGTAAAAGTGTTTTGAATAATTTTCGCATATTTCAAACCGGTAGAAAACCAAAGAGTGACTGTGTATGGTGTAGGAGAAATCCCTTAAGCTTCGAGATACAGTTGAGCTTCACAAGACGCGCCGTCCTAGGGAAGCGGGGACTACCGGTCTCTACCACGCGTTCGCGAATTTATTTTTGGGAAATACCTCACTGCGTATAGTCTACTCTATAAGGGGCCGTCCATTAATCACGTGAGGTCGTTTTTCTCATTTTTTGACCCCCCCCCCCTCCCCCTTGGTGATATTTGGTGAGGTTTGGGATCACTCCCCCCCTCCCCCTTGTATCACGTGTATTTTTTGGAAGTCTATGTAAACGCTATTTTTGACTGGAAAAAAATATTTAAAAAATGGTGATTCGGAAAAAAAATATATGTATTTGCAATAAAATTAATGAATAATTAATTAATGTTGTCTTCGTCCCACGGAGTTGCAAGACTTTCATTTAAGGTTACAACTGGTAAAGCTTCTTCTTCACTGGCAGTTGTTATTGGCAAAGAGGTTTGTGACAACAAATCGTTCAAACTTTCGCGCCATTTAAATTTCGGTTCAGAAATAGATAAAATTAATACACGTGATGTCTAACGAGACCCCCCCTCCCCCCTCGTGATGTTTCGTGATGTTTTCCGTACCCCCTCCCCCCCCCCCCCCTTTTGAGCCTCACGTGATTAATGGACGGCCCCTTAGCCATTGGAAGATCATTACCTACGAGTTACTTCAAGTAAAAGATCAAAATAGTCAATTACATATAATTATACTCGTAATGATGAAATATTAACCAAAAATTTGCGCACGGGCGGGACTCGAACCAGCAACTTTATGACTAACCGGGCCAAACGCTCTACCAATAGAGCTACCGTGCTGTCGTTCCGACCTAGCGAAATTAGTGGTCTCTTATGGATACGTCATTACGCGTGACGTTTAGCGTCATCTACCCGTCTGTTTATGCAACAGTTAGCCAGAAAGTTTCTGGTTCGAGTCCCTCCCGTGCGAAAATTTTTGGTTTCTTATTTTATCTTAATGAATATAAAATGTGACACTGTGAGTGTAAAAAATACTCTTAACCATTACATATAATTATATTTTTGTTTTTATAGTGTTTTGTCCGTATACAAACTATATAATATAAAATGCACTTGAAAAAAGCAACTGTGTGTGGACGTATGCCAATGCGTACACATTAACAACATTAAGGCACATTGTAAGAGCCATCTCGCAAAATATTTAAATCTACGCGTTAAAGAAAGGACGCACAAAAATCAACAGGCTTGCCAATGTGTCGGTAGCTGAGTGGCATAGGCATACGCCCGGATAGAGTAAGACACAGGGTTTAAGTCCTCGTCTGACATAGTTGCTTTTTTCAAGAGCGTTTTATAGTAATTACGTATCTACTCAACAAATTAGTAATGTTAATATTTTGTTGAGTCACAAGCTTTGCAGAACTGAATCTTTAAGAAAAGCTGTACTTTTTTCTTTAAACACACCACCAGTGCAAAACCGGTACAGGTAACAAAAATAATTAAAAAAACACTTTTTATAACCTGTTTGCTGCGCTGTGCTGGGTGTATGTCAAAGCCTGGACGTTATGTGACAATAATCATGTTCTACGCAATATATTAACCAATAAAAGCGACCCATAGTAGGGGCCATGTCAAAACCAGGAAAGGTCTAATTGCGAGTTTAAAAAACCCGCAACATGCAGGACGCCCTTTGCGCGTGTTCACCTTTGAGGGCATTTAAATGTGCCGTCTGTTTATTTATACAGTCGACAGCACATCAGGTTACCCACTTTTGTTACAAACTAGCCCTTATTTCAACTGCATTAGATACAGCAGTGTTTACCTTGACGTGCTGTTGTCCGTACGGATTTGCTTTGCAGCGGTTTACAACGTGAATACCCTTTTTCGAGGAATGTATGGGAATACCGCGTAAAAGTGAAATATTAAGCAGACTTAAACGCACGAAATATAAAGTTCAGCTGACATAAAAGTTAGACAGAACTAGGGGTATCCCGCAACTTCGCCTTATGTCTATTTCGTTTATGTGGTCCAATCTATACTTAATATTATAAAGCTGAACAGTTTGTTTGTTTGTATGAACGTGCTATCTCAGAAACTACTGGACCGATAAAAAAAATTTTGTGTTGTATAGCTTATTTATCGAGGAAAGCTTTAGGGTATAAATCATCACACTGCGACGGAAAGCAAACTCAAAACACGGACGAAGTCGCAGGGGACCGCTACTATGTATATCATAAGGTGTGTATGTGGGTCAATTAAAAACAAATTGTTTAAAGGTGAAGTTAAAAAACGTATAGTGCATCAAAACATACTTTGGGATTTTAATATGAGAGGAGAGAGAGACAGCAAAAAAACGTAGCGAAGAGTAGATAGACCTAAAGGTATATCTCTACCGTACTCTAGATAAAATTCTTGCTATGTTTGTTTTCCACCATCTAAGCAGAATGAAGATGTCTAAAGAATGAATAGTATTTCGAAGATACTTAAATAATTGTTAGTCAAAATTTGCCTTTCTCACTTACCTACTCTGTGAACCCTTTCCTTCCTATAATTGAAGGCAACCAGATGTTTCATCTGTTTATTTACTCTAGCAAGGGTAATATACCATTTCGCTTGTATAATACATATTTGCTTTGTTAGAGAAACCGTGTAAATTGATTAACTAAAGCCTGGAGCGATATTCCGGGAAATTGAATGAATTTCAACCGACTCTGGCTGTAACTTTATTCTAAAACTGATGCAGTCCGAATTCAAATGGATGAGAAATTTAATTAAGAGAACGATAGTTTCTCTTGCTCACATTAGAGCTGAACCACATTTCTTACTTCTAGTAAAGGTCATATTTCAGTATGCTTAAATTAATTAAGTTTATCTCATTTCCAAAAAAACGTTTTCAGTCTACTGCCTTCTCCAAATGAAATCTAAAAGTGTTGTGACACTTAAATGTAGGCAAACAAAATCAATTGGGGAATGGTTTTAGATCACAGTTGTTAAGTTAAATGGTTGAAGAAATACTTTTTATTTATAAAACCTTTTATTATTAAATTGTCTGTCCAGCAAGCGAAGTCTGAAGCAAAATTTTTGACATCTCGTGTAGCCAATTTCATTTTTATGATTTTCTGCTGCGTCTAATATCCTTTTTACTCACGTAGTAGGTATGTTTAATAAATCTTTAAAAAATATTTGATTTTTTTATGGCTTCATTCATAAATTCTTCTCAATAAATACACGAAAACACCAATTTTGTCTCGGCATCGTCTTAAAAAAATTTGCTTCAGACTACGCGCAGCTCTTCATATTTATTTATTTATGCCTATGCAGATATTCTTTTGACTAACTTGTTTTTACTTGATCTAATCCAATGAATATAGAGATCAGTCCTAATCTATGCTTACATAAAATTAGACGTTAGAATTCGCCTCCATTCTGTTTTTTTTAGCTACCAAGAACCTCTCAAGGCTCTCGTATTAATTCGACCACCACTAGTCGTGTTAATGTCGTATGTTCTTAAAAAGGTCTCATTTGATAGCTTAACATGTAGACAATATTTACACATGCATTATGTTTTAATTATTATGAAAAAAAGATGACTAAGAAAAATAATTTTTTAATAATTGTTTTTTTGAATTTTTGTTTAAAAAACGATTTCAAACATCAATTTGTCGATAAAAATTGCCATATTATATACCATTCAAGTCTCCGATACTGGTGTCGGGACACATTGTAAATAGTGTGTGTGTTTTTGCGTGTCTCCAATACAATAGTAAAGTACTGAAGTACTCTCTCTCTTCGTATGTTTTTGCTTCCAACCATTTTGTTATTATTATTAATATTACATTTAGTTATCTCCCAAAATCGCCATTACATTCATACCTTATAGGTTATTATTAAAACTAGTCATAGGCACTTACAAGTATGTTCAATAGCTCCAATCTCGCACAAAGCTTTGGCCCGAAGGCTTCGTGTAGGCTGTTACAGTCAATTAATAATTGTGAATTATGTAGCCAACCAATCGAGCTCACTTTGACATGCTGCCGCTAAGGCAAAGTGCCTTCCATTTTGGGTCTGACTAATTTAAGCTTGAATTTATTGCTGTAAAACTGGGATACGAATAAAATAAATATTGGACTACGTCACAAACAATTTCTAATCGCAAATTAAGTAGTAAATCATTTGTGAAACTCAATCATCAATCTCGAGACATTGATTATTATTCATTAAGGTCGTATTTAAATAAAACTAAACGTTGAAAACGATTGCTAAATGATTGTTTATTTACAAATTACACAATACCAAAATTGCGCTTACTATATTTAAAAACAATCATTTTCTTAGTATCCCAAAAAGCCATTTTTTGTAAGCATAAACAAAGCATTTTTCAAAACAAAATGTAAAGCAAACTAATAATAATAATAATAAATAAATAAATCATTTATTCCATTTAAAACTGTTACAGTTACTAGTTGACCAAAACTCCCTTTTAGGAAAGAAATATTCTTGTGCCAGGAAGTATGGCTCTTCTTTAGCTTAAAAAAGTAATTTAATTGACATAAAAGAAAAAAGAAAAAGAAATGGTAACAAAAGCGATTGAGAAAACAATTAAGAACAACTAAACATATATGAAATTGATAGAGTTATTTAATTGCACACAAAATCCTTTAATGTGCACGTATAAAGGCATTACATACTCGTTCCCGTTTAAAAATATATCGTGAGATAGGCACGGGGGGACTTGGCGGCGAATAGGGACCTGCTTCTCAAACTTATGATAGCTTTTGAGGACTTCTGAGGAAAAACTTATACTGATATCCATGATGATGAAATAGTATTACAAATGCGACTTATATCCTGTATTTATTCATTTATTTACATATTTTATTGTTGTTTGTTATATGAGCTATAAAATGCCAAAGTATAGCAATATACACAAAACGCCTAATTTGAAAACGTGACCTATTTGACAGCTATCATTAATGGAAATGTTATTCTTTTAAATTCAAGCGGTCGTTTTCTTATTGACTTTAAGTCTATTTGGTGTAGGTAAAACCGATCACAGCTGAAATTTGGGAAACAGTGGCTAGAGAAAACGTGGGCTATAGGCCTAACTGCGCCGGCTTAAGATCTCATGCCTTCGTAAATAGGCTTTGTAGAAGCAATGCAGAAACCCCTTATTATTAAACCAAGTCGCAAAATAATTGAGCTAAAAGATACTGGGCTGAAAAATACATAAAATCAGAATTTGGAAAAAGTTTTGGGTTGCAGAAAAAGCTGTTATGAACTGTAACAACGCCACTGCATACATAATTCTAAGTTTTTTTTTCAAGTCTAGAGAAACAAGTTACAGTCACAATGAGCAGGTCGATTCAGTTAGATCAGATGCAAATTTTTAATTTATTTTATTTATTTTAACTTTATTGCACTTATAATGGTACATTTGGCGGACTTAATACCCTATGGCCTATGGCATTCTCTACCAGTCAACTGCTTGGGAAATGCAGGCAAGTAAATTTGACAGAAATGAACAACTAAAGTCTATTATCTTATTTTGTCGGATATTGTAAACAATATTAATATTCCTTTTTTACTAAATAATTCATTTGTAAATAAGATAAACACAAAAAACACAACCTACATAGGTAAATCATCGTTGAACACTGAAATCTATTAATCATCATCATCATCATAATCAGCCAAAGGACGTCCACTGCTGAACATAGGCCTCCCCCACGGCTTTCCACAGCGACCGATCACTAGCGGTCTGCATCCAGTTTGATCCTGCGATCTTTTTAAGGTCGTCTGTCCATCTTGTTGGTGGACGTCCTACGCTGCGTCTTTGGTCGAAGGGTCTCCAATCTAGAACTTTCCTGCCCCAACGGCCATCAGTTCTTCGCGCTATGTGCCCTGCCCACTGCCACTTAAGCTTACTGATTCTCAAGGCTATGTCCGTTACCTTGGTTCTTCTACGTATCTCTTCGTTTCTGATTCGATCTCGTAGAGAAACACCGAGCATAGCCCGCTCCATCGCTCGTTGTGTAATTTTGAGCTTCATTATAAGGCCCATAGTAAGAGACCACGTTTCGGATCCGTATGTCATCACTGGTAACACACACTGATTGAAGACTTTCGTCTTCAGACACTGAGGTAATTGAGACGAGAAGACGCTCTTGCGCAGTTTCCCGAACGCTGCCCAGCCGAGTTGGATTCGTCGATTGACCTCTTTCTCGAAGTTGGACCTACCCAATTGGATCACTTGTCCCAGGTAGACGTACTCGTCGACAACTTCGAGAGTTGAGTTCCCAATGGATACTGGAGTGGGTACAACAAGGGAACTCGACATAATTTTCGTCTTCTCCATGTTCATTTTAAGACCCACTTGTTGGGATACTCGGTCGAGGTCTTCGAGCATAGTGCCTAGATCATCCAGCGTCTTTGCCACAACGACTATGTCATCGGCAAACCGAAGGTGTGTTATGTATTCGCCATTGACGGAGATGCCGAATCCTTCCCATTCCAGGAGCTTGAAGGCGTCTTCCAATGCCGCTGTAAACAGTTTCGGAGATATAACATCGCCCTGTCTTACACCTCTTCGCAATGGAATCGCCCTCGTATTCTGTTCCTCTACTCGGACCGACATGATGGCGTTGTTATATAGACACTTTAACACCTCTATATACCTATAGTCTATGTGACACCGCTGAAGAGACCGAAGCACCGCCCAAGTTTCGATCAAATCAAAGGCCTTCTCATAGTCCACAAAAGCTAAACATAGAGGCATATTATACTCCTCGGACTTCTGTATAATTTGCCTTAGCGTATGAATGTGGTCTATGGTACTGTAGCCTTTTCGGAATCCGGCTTGTTCGGGAGGCTGGAAGTCATCAAACCTACGTGCGAGACGATTCGTGATGACCCTTGAGAACAGCTTGTAGACATGGCTCAGGAGTGAGATGGGTCTATAGTTCTTCAATAAGGTTTTGTCTCCTTTTTTGAAAAACAACACCACCACACTCCTGTTCCATGCCTCAGGCGTGATGCCCTCTAGCAGAACGGAATTAAAGAGTCTCTGAAGGACTTTAAGTACCGGTGTTCCACCCGCTTTCAGGAGCTCTGCTGTGATTCCGTCCTCGCCAGGTGCCTTATTGTTTTTAAGCTGTTTCAGGGCCATCCTAATCTTGTAGAGGCTGATGTCCGGGATGTCTTCGGTGTAGTGTCGGGTCAGGATAGCTCGTGGGTCTCCGGTCGAGCTATCAACGGGTTTGGCTACTGAGGTGTACAACTGTCCATAAAACCTTTCGATCTCCCTCAAAACCTCTGCTTCCGTCGACGCTACACTGCCGTCCTCTGTCTTAAGCTTCGTCAACAGGCTTTGCCCAATAGACATGTCCCTTGCAAACACTTTGGAGCCTTGGTTCCGCTCTATTGTTTCTTTAACACTATTCGTGTTAAAGGAACGAATGTCATGTCGCAGAGATTTCATTATTCGTCTATTAAGCTGCCTGTAGGTTTGAGCATTAACGGAGGTCTGCAGTGCCATAGATCGACGTTCTGCCATAAGGTCGAGAGTGTGGACCGAGAGTTTTTGAGGTCTATTTTTACGGCCAGGTCTAAAAAACTTAGATCCGACCGTTTGGACAGTTTCCACAAACCCGTTGTTTATTTCGTCCACTGATACGCAATTCTCTAGGCAATCAAAGCGGTTTGACAACTCGAGTTGAAAGCTCTCGGGATTTTGGATATGGGCACGAGTAGGTCGGAGCGTGGACTTCATCAAGCGGGACCTTTCCAATTTGACATTTATATTCAATATGCCTCGGACCATACGGTGATCACTACCGGTTTTTACCCTGTTGATCACGGAGACATCATTGAATAACCGTCTCTTGGTGGTCATGATGAAGTCTATCTCATTTCTCGTCTTGCCATCCGGACTCAGCCAGGTCCATTTCCTTTGAGGCGGCTTCTGGAAGAAAGAGTTCATCGCAAAGAGTCCCTCCTTCTCCAGAAAGTCGGCCAGCCTATTTCCCCTGGCGTTCCTTTGACCATATCCAAAAGGAAATCCGTCGAAATCTATTAATACCAAGAGATAATTAATTTTATTTACTGATATTATTTTTAAAGTAGTGAAAAGATTGTTAACATTATTCGACTAGCAAAAAAAACGGACTTTACACATACACTTATATATTCTTAAATATTTTTACTTTTACAACTTCTACTGTTGCAACTAAAGATGGGGCAAATAAGAAAACCGGGATACCTGGCTTTGTCTGCTCCCTTCATCATCCGAGATAATATCAGTGTTTTGCCGAATGATTTAGACTAAGCCCGGAGACGATAGGGCGCCGGGACAAATGCTAATTTGTGTCTTATGGGTTACAGAACAGACAGGAACATCTGAGGAACAGTAAATTAAAAATGTACGATGGTTGTAGACATGTTAATATATATTTTTTAAAGAATAAGACGGGTTTAAGAAAAATATACATCTTTCGTAGGAAAAAGTATTACTTTATATTTTTCAAATAGTTTTACTTTTATACGAGTTGGCTATTAGCCAAAATAACCAAATGCATATGCATATATCTTGAAGAATTTTAGACATGTTACTATTTTTTTTAAGATAAAGACGGGATTAAGGAAAGTATACAACTTTCCTAGGAAAAAGTTTTACTTTATATTTTTCGAATAGTTTTACTCTTATACGAGTTGGCTATAAGCCAAAATTACCAAATGCATATACATATATCTTGAAGGATTTTGGTGATTCATATTCATAATATTGCGTGTGCTTTTTATGCACTTATTTTAAGTTGAAAGATACGCACGTAAGTGCTCTTGATATCCTTAATCCGATTTACTTTATAAGTCAAACATTGCACGTTTTTAAACGAATTCGTTACAAACGATTTTTATCTTAGACCCACTAAAAAAAAAAGTTTGCATCTGTTTCAACTTGCATACAAACAACTCCGTTATTTGTGACTCTCGAAGGTCGTAAGTTCAACGCTATTTAAACCCGAACAAGTTTAGATTTATATTTTATAGATTTATTATTGAGTTTGCTGTTAGATAATGGAATAGCTTGCATTTATTGAATAAAAACGGCCCTGTTGCAAAAAGCAAATAAAACCATAATAAAAGATCTTGTTTTACCAATTCTTAATGCTTGATTTAGAATTAATTTTACCTTCGTCAGAAAGGACTACTAGTATGAAATTTCCGATTTTAAAGTGTAATTTTCATAAATGATTGCTGTGAAATAGGCGACGTTTTCAAATTAGGTCTTTTGTATCAAATTCGACAAATATCAGTCAGATATCGACAAACGTCTGATAAGGTGACATTGGTAAAATAAACTCTTATTGAGTTAAAGTACTTTGAAACAAAGCTAGAAACAAAAGATATGTTTTGAATCACTTAACTCGTATAAGTTAGTTTAGTTAAGTAGGTACTAACAATGTACAAAATTGTTAGGGCTCCTTTGCATTTTCGTTTATTTTGTACAAAATGCCAACCTTACACTGTGTGGAACACTCATAAAAGGACACAAGCCTCTAAAGTTGTTTCCCGTCGTTATGCTTAAGAAATTGGTCCTGTGTTTGACGTTCCTGTTGGTTGCGTTTATTTGTTTGTCAGTAGCAAATGTATTTTGTTCCGTACGGATCAAAGACACGTCAGTACCTCGAGAGGGGAGTGTTTTTATATAAGTATATTTATATTTTTGAACAGCTTAGCCTATGGATTTGTAAAGGCAAAAGTATACAAGCAAACTTTATTTGTAAAAGTATTGATAAAGCAAAAGATGCGAAGTCCAAATTTTGATTTAGTCTGCTGCCATTTATGTATTAAGTTATTAGTAGCGCGCCTGTCAAATACAAACAACAATACAAAGCTGACATAAAAAAACCTTTTATTGTTTTGTTTATTACTACATTTCTGGAGCTTCTACATTTGTATAATACTTCTACATAACTATGGTTTAGAATATTTTTAACACTCACAGTGTCATATTTTATATTCTTAAAGATGAAATTAGAAACCAAAAAGTGCGCACGAGTGGGACTCGATCCTGCAACTTCTGATTAACCGGGCCAAACACTCTTCCAATTGAGCTACCGTGCTATCAGTCCATCGCGCTACCCACTGTTGCAAACAAACGGGTAGATAGCGCTGACGTCACCCGTAATGACATATCCATAAGAGACCAGTAATTCGCGCCGTCGGATCGACAGCACGGTAGCTCAATTGGAAGAGCGTTTGGCCCGGTTAACCAGAAGTTGCAGGTTAGAAACCCACCAGTGCGCAAGTTTTGGTTCCTTATTTCATCTTTAAGAAACAATAAATATGTCACGAATTCTATTTCACTGATCCATATGACTGGGTTTAAGCTAGGGCTGAGCTGTAGGCTACTAGCGAGGTCACAGGTGGCGGATAGTGAACGATCACCAGATAATGTGGTTAGATGCGAAATAATAATAAGCAGTTACCAGCCAAACAGCGCAGGATTATTATAATACACCGTATAATGAACCGTTCTGTGGAAATGTTGATCCAGTACGATGTTAGAATAAATGTTGATCCACCGTTTCGGCGTGTATTTTTGGCTCTCGGCAAGCACAACAGATATACTTTGATCCGCGATTGAAATGTATGGGACGACAAGCGATATGCATCGGTCTCTTTTCGACATACTCGTGAACAAAAAATACATTAGTTAAAGATTTTTGTTGATCCGTAACGGTCGAAAAAATTATACTGATGCGTCAAATGTGAATCCGTTTTATATTCGTGTGCGTACCAAATTTACCTAACCAACGTTGATCCAGGGACATTTTACCTTGATGCCCCGCGCGGTAAATGCAGGAGGGCCTGGAAAGGCTGTAAACTTAGCAGACATGATAGTCTGGCAGACAAAACGAAAGTAAATGTAAGTAATGTAAAAAAAACATTATTAGGTATCTTTTAAAAAAAAAACTTCAATTCTGGTAGATCACTAGAATGCCCAAGCTCCTTGGATTTTAATACTTAGTTCAGGATGTAGTTATTTTAATCATATGCGTTTAGACCTGGAACTCCTATTAGCATATCAGCAGAGCATAGGGGAAGACAAATATGTAGCGAACAAACGTTATTTTCTTTAAAAAATATTATTTAGAATAAGGTAAGAACGAAGTATTAATTGATTAAGGATATAGAATACAACAAACACACCAACAAACGCACGAGGTCACAACAAAATACAAAAATAAAATAAAACAAATGATTTAACGCAGTACACATATTTTCATTGGAAGTAAGAGGCTAGAAACCATAGCGATTAGCGCAAGTGAGTTTTGTACTCTTACTGAAACTGCGAAACAATTCCATCATAGGGGAGGCCGGGGTTGGAAGTTCCCGGGGTAAATTGTTCCGACAGTTATAACTTTGTAAAGGAAATAGATAGCAATGCACGGAAAGTGCGTAGTTTAAGCATAAGGTGACGCGCCGCGCTGGCGGCCATCTTAGTTGCTCCGACGGCGGCGGACGAGTGGCTGTGTGCACCGTGCTATTAGAACACCACGTGAGTAAATTTTTTCGTATTTAGACTTTTTGGTCTATTTTTTTTGATTATTGACCGATTTAGGTGTATTTTTCCTATTAAAGAGTGGCATTAGTTAGGTATATTATTGTTTGAATGTTTTTTCAATTGATTCCGTTAATTTGAGAGCATGACAGTTTTAATACAAAAACTTAATATGGGGCTAAAAGTTCCCTCCTAAAGGGGCTGGTTGTTCCAACAACCTATGTTAGTTATATGACATAATATCTTAATAAATGCTAATATACTATTTCCGAATTTCTGAATGATCAAACTTTAACATTATTTAAATAAATAAAGAAACCTCATAGCATAATTAAAATTTAGTGTATATTCATAATAAATCTAAAATCTGACATTAATCTAAATGAAAATCCATATTGTTAACATCGTATGAACTTATTATCTAGCATTCCAAACAAAATGACAAATTTTCACGTCTTACCCAGACAAAACATGCTGAACTTAAATGTATTTATAAACACCACAATTTGTATGTGTATGTATTTTTACCATGTTTTATACAAATAAAATGAATTGAATGGGATTGAATCAGTTGAGCTTACAAATACAACAGCTCGATACAATATTACCTAAATTAAAATGCTTAAAAAACTTTGATGCATCTTCACGTATTTTTCATACGACACTAATTCAATACAAATACAATGAGCTATCGAATCTGGGGTGCGATTGTGTAAATCAATCGTATTCATTTGACAATACAAAACGTACGCTATGATATGTCAAACGGCAAAGAACAAAGGGTTTGACAGATCAAACCGTACGTTATGAACTGTCAAATGAATACGATTGCTTTACACAATTCCAGCTCAGGATTATTGTTGGGTCTCAATTAGCATAGAAAAGACATAACACAGTTTGTGTTTAATATGAGGATTTTATTGTAAGTGTCACATTATCTAACTATCACTATTTAGTATTAAAAACATGAAAAGTCCTTAAATATATATTAAATAGACAAATAATTTTATTGCATGATTTTGAAAAGTACTGTATTTTTTTATTTACAATAATAATCGATCTGTGACAATTTCGAGTGGTTCCAAAGTTTTAATAGTGTCGTTCTAGTTTTACCGAATTGTTGAATCAGACGCTTAAATATGGCATGTGATTATCGTTTAAAAACGAATTAAAAATCAACGAAAAAATCCAGGATCAACTACAAATTTTATTTATTTTCATTAGAAAATCAGACAATATTTAATGAAATCACACGCCGTCTTAGCGCGAGTGATTCCAAAATACGCTCAGTTTAAAAGGCATTTGTCGGCAATACCTCGCTCATCACTAAGACTTCATACTTATACTTCTCGTGACTCGTTTCCCCTCGCAACACTCAAAGACATCCCAACCTATACATTTCCAGTATAAACTGACCTCCTGATAAAAGCTACATCTAGTCAAGTATATACCAAGTAACAGTGGCAGTGGTTTCATTATGTGGTTAACTGTGGTTTGGTAAGTAAAAGCCGGTGGTCAACGCGGGTCAAGTGAAACGATGTTTTTAATTTGCGAGGAATCTCTGGCAACTTTCCGACTTTAATGTGGGCTTCTTAAATGTTGATTATGTGCCTTTGTAGTTAATTGACTAACTTACGTAATATTATCCAATCCTGTTATACATAAAATACCTCTTCCAGACAAACTTCAAAAATAATTTGGCGTAGTCATAGTACTTTTATTCATGGTGATTCATGCGTTGTAAAATGTGTAATCAAATATATTCACATGAATTTACTTTGTCTTATACAATGTGTTATTTTTACACTTGATCAAACTTTCAGGAAGTGCTCTACTCATGGTTTTGAACAACTTTTATTATGATTGTTTTCTGAAGTGATGAAGTGCTCTTATGATTGTTTTGAACAACTTTTGCAATGGGACCAACTTCAATATCGAGAAAAATAATCAACGGTTCCATACCATTTCTCCGAGATGAAATGAGTTTTTGTATGGAACAGCAGATTTTTCTTTCTCGATTTTGAAGTTGGTCCCATTGCAAAAGTTGTTCAAATCAATCATAAGAGCACTCCCTTAAAGTTTGATTAAGTGTAAAATTAACACATTGTACATTTTAAGCTGTGATCCATTACTGTTCTAACCGCCCTTATTTCTGATTCACTAACGTAAAGCAAAGTATTTAAAAAAAAAAAAATACCCTTCAACATATTGACTTAAAAGCTAAAAATAAAGCATTTGGCTTCCATTTGAGAGAAACCAATTATTTGGAGTCGGTGCATAACGTACGTGACTGTTGGTGTACGTAAGCTCCATCATGCACCGACTCCATCACACAGTGACTCCAAAAGAATTCGTTTTTCCCAAATAGAACACAAATTTGTTATTATTAACTTTTTAGTCTGTTACTTTATTTCATAGTACTTAGTCATACCCATATCACAAAAACTACTGGACCGATTTTGATAAAACTTACACTATACCCTAACTTCAAGTATATCAAATATCTAAACTAAAAAAACATCTTGTTATGACTTTTCATTGTCGAGAAATGCGTGGATAAACATACTAACATATATAAAGGTATACTTACGAAATTGGCACACGTGTTAGGAAGCCCTAATATCAACTACTGAAATTTTATCTTATTCTGACGATATCACATACCTACATATATGTTGAATTGATTACCTCTTATTTTTGAAGTCGGTATACATATTAATATTAAGCTCAAGCTTACGTTACCATTCTCTTTTAAAAATCAAACCGATAACCATTCTATTAAACTTAATGTCATTTGAAATAGCACCTCGATAGAATACGCAAACTCTTGAGTTTTTCAATAAACTCGCTAGAAATAATACGGCGTGGAATTTATATTGGCTTTGGTCCTCTCTGGCATCTCGCAAGGAAGAAAGGGAACCATAACGTTATTTTATGGGGAAACCAAACATTCCGCTGGAAAATGGGATTTATTGACTTGGGGCATTAAAGTGTTCTGTTCTGTTTAAAGTCTGGAAACTTCGCCGGTATGATAAAGTGCTTTTGAGGATCTGGCTTTACATAAACCGTTGATGGCCACGTTTTCTTTGTTTGAAGGCTTAATATTTCAATATCTATTGTAATATTATTACAATATTACAACTACAACCGATATTTTTTTGCGTAATCAAACCGTTTTCTGGCAAATGAGATCTAAATCTTGAGACATTTTATTTGTCTTTTGTTCAATAATCAAAAGTTATATGGTTGACACTTATAATTACAAAAAATAATCTGATTTTCTAATTATTAATAGTTTTTAAGGATAATTAAATGACACTAATTTATGGTAATGAGAATAAACTACTTATTACCAAACCATAACCTAAAACCATACAAACCTATGAAGGCTTTTCTTATTTTCCTTATAATGTTATAAATATGTTTTTATTCCTAAATTTAAACACATACATACCTTAACGGAATTCCTTTCTTTATTTATGAAAACTAAAAACTTGTAACTTGCATGTAAAAAGTATCCTTATATTAACACAGGCCAGACTTGCAATACTTTTAGAGTGTGAAAAGTTTATTTCACAAACAATAACAAAGCAAAATAATATCCCATTTCAGCAGCAAATTCAGCAACAGCTTGAAGGGAGCTTCAATGTATTCTTTTTCATAACCATGATCGTATTTTAGAGTTTATGGTAAACGATTTCAATATTTTCTCAGTTCTGCATCGAATGTAGTGGCGAGCATGGAAAAGGAACGATATTGCTAGCGGCTATACACGGTGCTTGTTTTGGACAAAAACGTTTAGTTTATTAAGACTCAAAATGAATCTTTGATGTGTGTAGGACGCATTAAAAAAATGAATAACCACATTTTTTATGTATAGTGATGGCTGTGTCTTTAAAGTAGTTGTAAAAGTAAATAAAAAGTAAGAGTAAAGTAAGCCTGTAACGTCCTATTGCTGGGCAAAGGCCTTACCTCAACCATGAGGTAGTTTGAGCCCGCGTAATGGACACGAGGGCTTTAGTCCGGATTGGTGTTTGCAAGGCAATCGAATAACCCTGCTGTCAGATGTTATCAAGCCGCTCATAAGGCCTCTGACTAGGCCTAACGACTTATATCAACCAATATTAGCCGAGACCAACGGCTTAACGTGCCTTCCGAAGCATGGCGATGCTTCTGATAACGTCACTTATACGTAGTCTTTTACATAGTCTCTTAAACAAACACCTTTTCAAAATGGGTAACAGACACCCCCATTATGCAGAGAGTGCATGGAGGCAGAAGAAACACCACAAAATGTGCTCATGGAGTGCACAAGTGTGGTAAAACAACGGGCAAATATTCTCAAATCCCCAGCAGCATTTCCAAAGGCCTAGGTAATCTGAACAGGTTGCTAGGCTTCTGGGAAAGCCTGGGTTGGTTAGAATAGAAAAGAGGGACATACGAACAATGGCCCAATCGTGAGATAAGCTAAGTGCGGAAAAAAACACAGCTAAACTAACTAATGTCAAAAGGTTTACTTAGTTAGGCTTGTTAAAACGGTACCTTGATTTCTTTGCAAACAAGTGTATTCATAATATTAGCATCTCGCCAATGCATTAACGATTTACGAGTGATTCTCAGGTCGGCTAGGGGCGGCATTCGTGGCATCTTGCTTACTCATCGATGTATGTTGTCCGAACAATGCGCGTGGCTGGGATTTCAAAAGAGGGTCTTTAATTTAATTCTTTTTTTTAAAAACTTGGCCAATTGTAAAAAAATAAGTTTACACTTTTTTTTAAAGTTATGTGCGACTTGGAATATTCACCAAAGTATGCACCTATGGGTGATTTGTTCGGTGCATTTTTTTTAAATTAGCCGCCTTCGAAAAACTGACTCAAAAGCTTTAATGTGTTACTTACACATGAAACAAATTGCTTTGCAGTCAATGCATGATGTCAAGCTTCACCAACAAAAGCGTTATTTTAAACTTTTTAGTCAGTTTTTGAGATGGCTTAATTTTTAAAATATCTTTTTTATAAAAATAATTTACGATATAATATTTTTTGGTTATTGCCGTATCTTAAACATTAAAGGATCGACTTTGATGAAACTAACAGTGTACTTACCTTAGTTGGAATATACCTAGTTGATTTAAAATGCACTGGAAAAAAGCAACTGAGTCAGACGAGGGAGGGATTTATTGCTTTTTTCAATTGCATTTTATAATATTAAGTTTGTATAGTGGCATAACACTATAAAAACAAAAATATGTTTTATACCTAGCTGAACTAAGAATCGTCTCGCTTTAACTTTTTGTTTTCGGAAAATCCGTGGACAAACATACAAAATACATACACTTACTAAATTTAGCCACCAAAAAAAAAAAGTTAAAACTCCTACGATATAACATGCATACACATTGAAATTACCTCCTCTTTTTTGAGTCGGTCACTAAGCTCTTATAAAGTTTTCTCAAGTATATTATTTTAAAACTTAAGTGAAAAGTACTCATTACAAATGCGCCTCTTTCGTTTATAGTCCTCATAAGATAAAAAACTCTGAATTACGACAAAAGTTGTGCAAGTGTTGTTAAATTTTAAAGAGTTCCTCCTTTTTGCGACATCTGTCGGTGATGCTTTTTTTTCTTAAATGAAACATGCGTCCTACTATCACATGAAAAAGTTGCTTCTCTGATTGCGTCTTTTTTCGTGTAATAATTCGATTGCTAGTTTTACCGTTTTACCTTAAATATCTATTAAAATATCTACACGTAAAACACAAACGCCCAAATTAAATCTAAATACATAAAAAGCGTGACCCTGAGATATCAAAAACTATTTTTTCTTCGACAAAGAAAATTCGATCGGTGAACTTATTTCGTATACAAATTGCACGAGAATAGCCCCCCTGGTTAGACACGCTTGTACATAAACTTTCTCTCTAAATCTAGATTAAAAGGAAAACTACACCAATCTTGGTGGCGCACGTCCAAAAGGGCACCAAATAAAAGTGCGAGTAAAAGAGCCAACACGAATAGGTGTTTAAGTTGGAAGGTTCCGTATCAAAATGAAATTTTTAAAAATATTACAATTTAGAATATTTGAAGCGGTCTACTTATGAGCATGTTTGTACAGACTAAGATTTAGGAATGGGAGATGCCTTGACTGATATCTAACTTAGTGAATAACTCAGGAAATGCTCTCATGGACCCAACATGTTTAATGCTTCAACACCCGAGCGGTTGCAGGCAACCGCATAACTATAGAATTTGCATTGTGTCTCGTTCACATACGCTTGAGGGATTAATAAGACAAATCATTATCAGCAAAAAGACGTCCACTGCTGAACATTAGCCTCCCCCACGGTTTTCCACAGCGACTGCATCCATTGTGATCCTACGATTTTTACAAGGTCATATGTCCATCTTGTCAGTGGATTTCATACGCTGCGCCTTTGGTCAGAAGGTTTACAATCTAGAACTTTTCTGCCCTAGCGGCTAAGTAACATTAATAAGACTTCGTTTAGTTTAGTGCTTAGCGCTCCTGACTATTATGCCAGCGGTCGCGGGTTTGAATCCCGCACGGGGCAAATGCTTATGTGATGAGCACTTACATTTTGTTTCTAAGTCTTGGATGTTTAATATATGTATTTAATTATTTATGAGACACGCCTCTGTCATAGTCGTTGTGTAGTATTCGTAACACAAGGAAAAAATCCTTACTTTGAAACCAGATACTTGGTGTCATGTCTGGCGTATATTTATTTAAAAAAAAAAGTATTGGACACCAATCGCAAACATTGCTCTGATCCCAAAGTAAGTAGCTAATGCACTTGTGTTATGGAAATCAGACACAACGGTGGTACCACAACTCCCACAACATTTATTTATTTATTTATAAATTCTAAGTAAACAAGCTTCTTTGGATGTAATCAATCGTCAACACTATGCCTTGCTCCGCTTGGCTCCGTCCAGCTAGAGCTAGCGGATAAAATTAAAAACTTCTTTACAGCCCTGAACACAAAATTCAAAATTATTTAGTACTTTCAACGGAACCCCAAAAAACTTCGACTTACCTGCCAGAGCCGTAAAAGACAAATAGAATGCGGTAAGTTCGGAACTCGTCACCTTGCGCAGCCGAAAGCCGAAGCCGAAACTGACTCGCGCGAGTTGAGCCGAAACGACAGGGGTATTAACTAACCCTATTGAAAAGAAATAACCATATTATTTAATAAATTCCTTCTTAACAATTGATCATGATCCGAGCTAAAAAGGAAAACTTACAAGCCGCTTCAATGTTTCTTAAACCAAACGTTTAATTGCAAGGATAAAAGTTAACTGTGTCTTGTTTTTATTAATATAAATATTATTATAAGTCAACATAACATGTGCTCAGTCTGCTCACAGACGTGCAAATGACATAAAATTTAATTACTAATTACAAATGTATGATAAGCCGAATATATTCTAAGTAAAGTCTACAGGCTTCATCAGAATGCACTTCCATCGTCAACTCTAACTCGGCCACGCATGCAATTTCAACTAAATAAAAATAGCTTGATCCCATTAGTGAGTTTACATAGCTACGTAAAGAGAAGCTTTGCCATGTAAAAAATGTGTCTCAACTTAATGACAAGCTTGTAACGTATTCCTTAAAATTTTAATGTCGAACATGATAACCGTTTGTATGAGTTGATGACAAGTGGCGTCAATTGAGAACAAAAACTGTTCGTGGTGTCAGTCAGTTCCATGCGCTAGTAACAGTAGTTCAATGGAGCCTATTTACAATATTTACATTACTATTGTGTGTTAATGGTATCACAATAGTATCACGATACTATTTTCAAAGTTTCAAATATGACTGACTTCAAGGCAAATCTGACTAAATGATACGTAGACAAACGAGGCTTAAGTTTAGCAGTGGACGACCTTTAATGATGATACGTTTGACGATGCGGGACCCTTTTGCTTGCTAGCTACGACCGAGGATAGAGATAGATAGATAGATGGCGATTGTGTGTAAGTTTCGTAATAGCCCTCTTTGTTGCTCGAGAGAGTCATTCAAACAGACGCCCGATGCTCTTTATAGTAAGTACTAAAGTTTGCTCGATGTTTTTTTTTCAACGCTAAAGTATAAAACAAGAATATGATTTATCTAAAGTAGTCTATCTAATAGATTTACATCCGAATTTATATTTTTTGGAATTAAAAAAAAAATGGAACGTTTTAGTTTTAATGAAACATAAAAAAGTGTTTTAACCTTTGGCGTGTTCATTATCAAACTTGTTTAATAGATTGCGTAACTAAGAAAGTTCAATTTAAAAATCTATGTAATAGGATATTGTTTTATTGTAAGCATGGTTCCGCGATGTCTGTTTGTTAATTTTCATATTCCATTACTTTTTTGGCTCGTAGGTACAGCTACGCTAAAACAAATGGATGTTTTTTGACTGAAAATAGCTATGCCATTTTGTTTATTTACAAATGTGTATATTTAAAGAAAGTAAAGTGTATGTAAAGGGGTGGAAATATTACCTATAGTATTTCCAAATAAAATATCGTACAAATTTTCCATATCCACCAAACGTTTTTGTTTGTTTTTTAACCGTTATAGTTTCAGTAATTCCGAGGACATATTGCCATTTTGTTATCATGTTATAGGATTTTGTTATCTTCTGTGTACTTCAAAAAATACTTTTTTATTGACTTGAAAGTAAAATTGATACGGATAATACATATATATAATATGAGACCTAAGATGATGATGATGGTGTTCAGAGCAAATATATAATGGATTAAAAAACAGTTTTGGTCCAATGTCACATGAAAATGGCATATAAATTCAACTCGACTGAGAATACATGAAGATAAACAAGAAACGATTTCCGCACCAAAAGTGTAAACACAACAAATATACCGAAAGAGATAAAGGTAAGGAAATTAATGTCACGTCATTTCAGTCGGCGTTGATCCGAGCCTATTCGAAAGAAACGCTTTCTTGTGTAGGGTTGTGCTTGTCGATGTATTGTGTCTTATCGATGTATTTGTTTAATGATAATGTAGAAAAGACCATCCTAGAGAAATCGACCACCATGGTCAATCTAAACGGAGATCAGTACCGTTACCATGTGTTCACGGTGAGTTTACTCGCTAGCGACGACGTAAAAAAGACTATGGAAAATAGCACAGCGCCTCTAGCGGTCACTTGCAGAACTATATTTTTTATAAACTTTTTTACGTCTTCAAAAAGCGAGTAAAACTGCAGCAAACTCATGTTAATGGTACTGCACGGAAGAATTTAATGATTTTTCTTTATCAATAGTTAAACAATTTAAGCATCTTTGCGTTTGGTTTTGTTAATATTTTCAGAGTTACAAACACAATACTACGAGTTCGGTTTCCTTCAACTAAGTTAACGATTTAAGTTTTAGCTAAATAGACAGATATTTAATGCAAGAATGATACTTTTTACAGGCAAAACAAGATTTAAGCAAGTACTATCTTCTATCTTTACATTAATAATATTAAAAAGCTGAAGAGTTGGTTCGTTTGTCTTAACGCACTAATCCCAGGAGCTGCTGGACCGATTGTAAAATAAACTTTTTTTGTTAGAAGGCTTATTTATCGAGGAATGCTTATGTCGGTAAAACATTAAGCTGCGACGAGAGGGAAGCGAGTAAACTCAAAACGCGCAGACGCAGTCGCGGGGGACCGCTAGTTACTTATAACGAGTCTTCAACTCAATCGTTTGTCAGCACTATTCCGTATCTGTTCAGGCATTTTGATCTTATTTATGGTTATTTATCCCTATGGGGTAGAGGTTTTCAGTTTGTCCCGTCAACCCTTCTGTCCTGTCGATCTTCCGGTTACAGTTCATTGACCCCCTTTGAAGGCTGTACTGCACACGTCATAAATACACTGCAGGAAATATTTGAAGAGAAAATCTCGGATTTTCGTACCGGTTTTCGGTCCGGTTTTACAAATGAAAAGATTTCCTTTTTACCTTCCTAGTTTGGGATTTGGTCAGGTTTTTGTTGAGTTAGATCTGTGTGTGTACTTATTTATAATATGTCCGTATTTTTAGGTAAGCTTACTTACTTTTTCATCTTCGTGGAAAGGTTAGGATATTTTAATATGAAGGAAACAAATTAATATTTTCAATATTTATTTCAAATGCTGATAGAACCTTTTAATTATTTTATTTGTAGTATCTGAATGTAATGACGACTCCGATGATTGTCGACCTCCGTGGTCGAGTGGCTAGCACACTGGTTTCAAGCGTCGCCATCTCGTGAGGTTCCTGGTTCGATTCCCGGTTGGGTCAATGTAGAAAACGATATTTCCTATATCGTCTCGGGTCTGCGTGTTGTGGTACCAGTGTTGTGTCAGATTTCCATAATAAAAGTGCATTGGCTACTTTGGGATCACAACAATGTATGTGATGTCCAATATTCAAAATATTTTAATGATTCCCACAGAGGGGGTTGTGACAAGTGGCATTCGTTCCGTTTAGATGCAATTCATATTTTTATTTTTATATAATTGTCTAGAAAATCTAGCTTGATATCTTCCGGCAAGAATCCTGTCACCTCAAGTTGGTTACATTGTTTTGCAAAAGGTACTACAGGGATATTCAACACCCTGTGTGCTTCACCAATATCCTGTTAGAGTTTCAGCCAGAGACGGCGTGTAAATCCAGATATTCCAGACCATTACACACGGCAGGGAGTTTCCTTCATAATAACTTACAAATACACATCACCCTAGCTTGCTTTCTTTCGAAGGAGCGAGTTTAATTGCACGTACCTTGATGCTCTGAATCATTGGTAAAGGATGTTGATTATCCACTGCCACTGTTAATTACAAGCACGTATTTATGATGATGAGTTAAAAATATTTTAACTAAGACTTTTGAGGTCCTCAAAGCGCAGTGGGGTAGTGATGACGAAGTTAACCAACTTACGGCGCGGTCTTGTTAGGATGGGTGACCGAATATTCACGAGCGTGCTTAGGAAGGCACGTAAAGATTATTGGTCCGGCTAATATCATTTGATGTTAGCTGTTATGTCTAGCCTAGGGTGGCTAGATAAAAAGCTGTCAGAAAGGTTCGTCGCATGCATTGCAAATTCCCTTCGCCAAACTGCACTGCGAAAAATTAGTATTGTTAATACCACGTCATACTAGAGGTGAGGCCTTTGTCCAGCCGTCGTATGTTTACACTTTAATAATGCTTAAAACTTTTAATTTCAGTTTGTAAATGTTTTAGCGTCGCAAATGTCGATAAAATCGCGTTCGTGTCAGAAGCTTTATTTGCAAAAAGTAACTCCGTTCAATGCAAAATACTTACATTTTTTAAAATTGGCCAATGCGAAATTTGCGAGCGTTTATTTCGATTGCACCTGGCGTGTTTTTCGATTCGCTATTCATGTCTGAATATTGATGGCGGCGATATTATCACGAGTTTTTTGCAATTTGAGCGATTACATCGATCCGTCTGCCTGAACATATTAGTATGAAAACAGCAGCCGCAATATCGAATTTCGTACATCAAATTAATGTACCCCGTAGTCTGTATTCTAACGTTAATTACAGGCTTAAGGTAGAAAGCGCATTAAAATACCATTCTCATAATTTTTGCTACGGGTAATGAATGTAAAGCGCTACTACCTGAAAAATACGGGACTTATTTTTGAGAACGTGAATTTGATCCCTAGAACATTGAGTTAATATACCTAATGACTAAAACGTTAATGACCTAAAAACTCATAATTTCAGTTTCTTTGTTGATTGAAAACTCATATGAGGATAATTTGTAGCCTGTTTTGCACACGAAGAAGAGACAAATACGAACATGAACGATTTCAAGAAGGAACGTCATTTCGTTTCAAGTATCTGGCAAATAACACTAAACAAAACATATTTAGGCAGTGTAAAACCAGACGTTAGTCTAAGAACAGAACAATATCACTCCTTTGTCGACTTCCTTGGTGTAGCTAAACACGCTGGTTTAAAGGCGTCGCCGCTCCGAGGTCCCGGGTTCATTTCCCAGTTGGGTCAATTTAGAAATCATAATTTTCTATATTGTCTCGGGTCTGGTTGTGGTACCACCGTTGTGTCTGATTTCCATAACACAAGTTCAATTACTTACATTGGGATTAAAGCAATGTATGTGATTGGTGTTCAATATTTAAATCTTAAATTAAATTATAAATCTTTATAGTTATATTACTTAGGCCCTTTGCGCACTGCGACTTTTAGCAGCGATGCATTTGCAAAATGATAACCTTTACACACTTGCGCTACTTTTAGCATTGATGCATTTGCGATGCCAACATGCGTTCGCATCGATGCAGTCACGATGCAGAAGCTGGACTTTGACAAACTATGTTCTGTATATTGGCGACTGCATCGATACTAACGCGCGACTGCATCAATGCTGAAATAAATCCCTTCATTGCGTAAGTCGCGATGCTGTCGCGCGTTTCCATAACTTGCGTTAGCAGCGATGCAGTCGTGATGCTGATACGCGTTAGCTTTGATGCAGTAGGAAAATGTCAACCCTTACACACTGCGCTACTTTTAACATCGATACAGTCGTGATGCAGAAGCTGGAAATTGACATACTATGTACTGAATTTTGGCGAACGTAAGGGCTCATAGATCTAAGATGTTTCAATTTACATAATTTTACATGTCCTTCAATAGCTACGTTCATATAAAGGGTTGCCAGGCGTCCGGATAAAGCCGGACATAGGTAGGCTTTTTGATGGTGTGTCCGGCTGAAATAAACGTTGTCCGGCTTTTGTTAGGCTTTTTACATTTCACAAACAAGTGAGCGCCGAGCGCAGGCGAGTCGCCTGTCGGTCGATCCTACAGGGCGCAGTGCCTCGCGATTTCGCGCTCGATCTCTTCTTGCTACTTACGACAAATGTAAATACAATATTAAAATCTTGTGCTTGACTGTACCTATTTATACTCACACACCTTTAGGTACCTATTTAACTGCCTTGGTGGCGCAGCGGTAGGAGGGTCGCACTTTAAAGCGACGGCTGCGCCAAATCAAATCAAATCAAATCTTTATTTTGCTTTGCCAGAGGTCCCGGGTTCGTACCCGGGGATCGTTCCCCGGGTCGGGCCAAAAATATGTACCTGGGGTTTTCTATCTAGAAATTCTAAGGGCAGCCCGGAGTTTGGAAGTTGGCGGTGTTTAACTCCTGTGCCTCGGAAAGCACGTAAAGCCGTTGGTCCTGCGCCTGATCTCTCTCCGGTCGTGTCAGATTGCTGTCCCATCGGGCTATGAGAGTGAAACGAATAGGTTTGCGCACACACGCGTGCACTATAATATGTCCCGCGCAGTTAAGTCGTTGTGACTGGCTACCGTAGTCGAAATCGGCTAGGGGGACTGTTATTATTATTATACTTAGACAAAATCCTATCAATTCTACCCAAATGTCCGGCCAAACTGGTTGGTCTGTCCGATTATTGGGTTTAGCGACCAGGCAACCCTGTATATTCATAGGTATTCACAGTTTATTCATTATGAAATATGAGAAATAATAGACTAAGCAATAAATCAAAAGACCTTTATAATGGCAAGTATTTCTCAACTGCCGTCAACTCATGGGGTAATATCCCATACACATCTAAGTACGATTTACCCGTGACCCAGGGTGCGCAAACTTCCGTACGAGCCTCACCCTTTATAATAAAACCCGTGCTAGTGATCAAGTTAAGTGTAACGTACAACCCCTTTTAACCGACTTCAAAAAGAAGAAGGTTATAATTTAATTTTTTGATATCTTATATATGAAATTCTCGTGTCACAATGTTCGTTCCCGTACTCCTCCGAAACGGCTTTACCGATTCTTACCAAATTTTATATGCGTATTCAGTCGGGCTGAGAATCAGTTACTATCTATTTTACATACCCCTAAGTGATGTGACGACCCTTCGTTCACCCTTACATATATTTTTTTAAATTTTTGGACGAATTTTTTTGTTTTTATTTTCTTATAATGTTGCATTAAAAATACATACAACCCTAATTTTTTTCTTTTTTTATCACCAACCCCTATTTTTAATTGCCATTTTAGTAATTTGATCAGTTTTCATCCCGCTCAATAACTGATAGTTATAGTGTTTTATCTTAACTTTTAAAACGAGGCTGGGCGAGACGGGGCCGGGGCGGGACGGTGCTAGGGGCGAAGCAAAGTTCGCTGGGTCCGCTAGTATCATTATAACTTCCTGTCACTACTAGAAAAGTGGACCTTCTATGTTTTCTTGAAAGCGTATCGTGTTCATGCAAGTAGATATGTTTAGTATCTTTGTATCTTAGGTATAATTTACCCCTTCTCATGTGGTGTTTTGATATCATTTGAAAACCTACTAACTCGGATTCTTCTATAATATACCATCTCTAATATAACTGCATTTTCAAGTGTTTTACGGATAGGAAATACCCTATGGCATATTTCAGTGGGATTGCGCAGTTTTTGGTCTATTATAATAATAGAAGGTAATTGATTTTTATTTTATCTTTTCACGAGTCACAAAAATCAAATAATAACTCACACTAGGTACTTAATTTATTCTAAATAAAAGTACTAAAAAGAAACCGTGTCCTTTCGTCCGCTCCAATCTTTACCAAGAGGCTAATTTGTTTTAATAAAGCAGAAAATCGTCTGCAAGTTTGCGTTTTCAAAGGCATTCATTGAATAGTAAAATCGTTGGATCCAGTTCATAGAAGTCGTAAATTACTCGGTTTGAGATAGCTTTATTTTATGTGGGACATTCTTTATGGCGCTTCAAAGCGAAGGAATCCATAAATATTTTATCGGTACCTTGGGCGCGTTTGAGGTGCTTGCACATTAGTTTGGTTAAAGAACTGCAGTTGGAAATATTTTAAGATCTTCTTTAGCGGAATATAAACGTAAAAACACATATATCCACTGCACAACAACACCGTATCAAATCGAGGCGTTCATTATGCAACATATCTATCGGATACTTTCTTTAAGTTGAGAGAGTATATTCACAGGCTTAAAAATTACGATTTTATCATTAACGTGACACGACAGATGGGAAGAAAGAAATATATCATAACATTATTATATTATTTAGCTACATAATAAAGTAAACTTTGCAAAAAAATAGCAAATACTTGGAATATTATGGCCAAAATAATATTATTTCTTAAAAGTTGAGGAATTTCACTATCGACCGTGTCGGTTTAAAAGTTTTGTGAATGTCTTATTATATAAAGTACTTAAATAGTGGTCACGAAAATATTATAATTTATAAACTCTGCTACTTTAGTCTTTACTCTTGTATTTTCATGCCGTATTTGCTATTTTGAACAGCTTGAAAATTGATTTCGCTCAAATTTCGCGTTAGCAAAATGCGGCTCAGACACTGAATGACAAATGAATATTGTCGCGAAACTTTTGTATCCTCAAATCAAGGCTTACAGCCGGTTTCTGAATTGAGCATTTGACGTTGAGAACAACTTAAGCTCGACTTAAGTATGTCTCAAAAGTATTTCTGTTTTTGAATTAGGTTTAAGTGTAATTTGAGTATTTGAGGTTGAGAATTCTCAACTTTGACATCAACTAGTGCTTAACATGAAATTTTCGTTGCACAACACAACTGACAGTACTCAAAGCCTGCTCACTGTGAACTTAAGCGTCTGAAAGCTAAGCAACCCAATGAGGGTACTTAAGTCCTGCTTAAATTCAAATTTGCGACAATTTGCTATGGGTGTAAAAGATTAACTACAACATGTAATAAGGAAGTGCAGGCAAAACGCTATTAAAATTTAGACAAAGTTATATTAATCTCAAAAAATTCTATAATTCAGACAAAGTTATATTAATCACAAATATACAAAGATGAAAACAAGTAACAGTAAAAAGGATCGGCACACTGGATGTATTTCTACTTTGAGATAGAGGTCAATCGTCGAATACAAATCTGCTAGGCAGCGTTCAGGAAACTGCGCAAGAGCGTCTTCTCGTCTGAATTACCTCAGTGTCTGAAGACGAAAGTCTTCAACCAGTGTGTGTTACCAGTGATGACATACGGATCTGAAACGTGGTCTATGAGCCTCATAAAGGAGCAAAAAATCACACAACGAGCGATGGAGAGGGCTATGCTCGATGTTTCTCTATGAGATCGAATCAAAAACGAGGAGATACGAAGAATAACTAAGGTAACGGACATATCCCTACGAATTAGTAAGCTCAAGTGGCAGTGGACAGGGCACATAGCGCGAAGAAATGATGGCCGTTGGGGCAAAAAAGTTCTAGATTCGGAGGAGGAGTGAGAAGACCTTTCGATCAAAAGTGCATCGAGGGATGTCCACCGACAAGATGGACGAACGACCTTGTTAAGATCGCGACCGTTAAGATCAGACCGTTTGTGATCGGTCGCAGTGGAAAATCGTGGGGGAGGCCTATGTTCAGCAGTAAACGTCTGATAATGATGATGATGATGAGTGTATTTTGAAATTCTTCAACTTATTAACATTTCAATCATCAAACATTGCAGGAAATCAAACTTTATCAAGTTTGAGTATGACATTGACTGACACTGATTGATTGACAAAAGACATTCCGTTCTCGGCAGTCGTTTACAATTTCATTTTATTTAAAATATATAATAGTGACTATTTAACTTGAAATCTTATTTGCAATCTGATGCTCTTAGGAATATATAACTGACATAATGAAATTCAGAATTTATTAATGCCTTGTATAAATACAAACTGGTAAAAATCGGTTGTTTTTACTTGTAACGGAACGTTGTTTAATCAAGGACAAAACTCAGTTGAATATGGTTTGAGACAATCTTAAATTGACGAATGAAACGTAGAAAACTTAAGTATTTATCAACTATTTGAGCAGATCTCAACAGATTTTCACTCAAATGCTCAAATCAGAAACCGGCAGTATGACTCATTAATACGTATTCCGAGTGTAAGCCGTGAACTTACTCATTGTTATGGCAATTTCCACTTGATATTAAGAGAGCTATTACATTTTCAAATGCAAATTCGTTTACTTGCGTATTTTGGGTGAACAATATTGGTCTTAGTTTATAAATACATTTAAGTTTACCAAAATTTGCTACATTTTAGTCAGCGTGCTAAATATAGTATTAATTAAAGCATGATAATGTCAAAAGTGGAAATCATCGCCATCGGATTAAACATATATTTCTAGCGAGTAAAATATTCATTAAAATTAACTTGGTTTTAAATAAGGACCCCGTAATTTCTCTTATGTCCTCTGGTAATGTATTAAAATCTTTTGCAGCCATAATAAATACATTTTTTTCAGCAAATGTCAGTCTGTATGCTGCAACTTGAAGGAGAAATGTAGTACATGTGTACGTAAAGCATTTATTGGGATCAAATCGTAAACCGGTTTTGAAAGTTTAATTTTCTGAATTAGATTGATTTAAGTTATTACTGTACAAAGTTAGCAATATGAAAGAGCGTTGGCCAGGTTAGCCAAAAGTTGCAGGTTCGAGCCCCGCCCGTGCGCAGTTTTTGCATCTTATTTCATTTTAGTACAATACAAAAATAATACGGTGAGTGTTTAAACATTCTAAACCATTATAAGTAATAAAAATAAAACCATATAATAATTATTCGCACATTATTTAAAAAAATATATGTAAAAGTGTGTTTTGTTGTGTTGTGCAATATCCGGTATTTAACAAAAAAATACAAACTTTGTAACAGCCCTCTTAACAATAATTTGTTGCGAAAGCTCAGCAACGAAAAACTTCCAACTTTGCGAGTATTTGCCCCCATTTAGTTTAGATTGATATTAAATTATAATACCGTTTCACCAATTTTCCTTTGATCTAAGTAATGGCTTCTGGGTTTAGCCAGAGAAAGAAATATCGCGTTAATGTTGTCAAGTTTATAAAATAATACTTGGAAGGTATTTTTTGATACCTTTAAGTACATAATTAAATTCAAATTCTTTTATTGCCATTAATTGTACATTAAGGACTTAAAATTAGTCTAGGGCTTAATACTTAATAATTAATGGAATCAGGCGTTACTTTTTTGACGACCCGTCTGGTGTAGTGGTCGAGAAATCGCCTACGCAGCGGGTGCGGTTTCGATCCCCGCACAATACAAACATTTGTGTGCATGAACATGTCTGTTTGTATTGGTCTGGGTGTTTTCTATGTATATCATGTATGTATTTACAAAAAAAAATTATTTAAGTATTATATCCGTTGTCTGGCACCCATAACACAAGCTTTGAGTAGCTTACTTTGGGACTAGATGGCGATGTGTGGGAATGTCCAAAGGATATTTATTATTATTTTTTTAATTTTTTTTTTATTTAGTATGGATTGGCTCTTGACCCCAAGCCTATTGCGGCTAAGAAGAAGTCGAAGATGAAACGAGCTCGAAGCCTGTTCACTCCAACTTTGAAAATATTCGGATTATAATCCCCAGGAAACACCGACGCGGGCAGCCAGAACTTTGCGGAAATCCATTATTAATTTGAATTTCATAAAATTATTTTGCTTTAAATTTCCGCTAAGCGACGCCGGCGCAGGCAACTAACAATACAAACCGGAGCACGGAAGACTCCGTCGTAGTCGTAGCCGCCGAGGCGACAACATCTCCTGAGGATGCCACGTGTAGTGGCGAAATGCGTCGAGGTTTTATGCACGTTGGTGTTGGGTACTAATAATTGCATCAGCAGTGCCGCATGCGTATTGAGGGAGGGCGGGTGGTGCATCCTGCATTTGCCTAAACTAATACTTATCGCGGTGACGGTTCGTGTTGTTAGTTGCCTGTGCCGGCGTCGCTTAGCGGAAATTTAAAGCAAAATAATTTTATAAAATTGAACTTATTAATACTTAATTACCCTGTTGGGTATTGCAACATTTATCTTAAAAACTAATAAGAAAACAAAACACTTGTAATAATTAAGTTTATTTTCTTGGCACTATATAATATAATTTAATAGTAACAATGGAGTATCCATCGGCTTAATAAAATTATCTATTTTTCAAATGTACCCATCATTTTTGCTCTCAGCTATTTTTGTGATCAAAGAATTCTTAAAGCGACCTTGTAGAGATCAAACTGGATGCATGTTTGTGATCGGTCGCCATGGAAAACTGTGGGGGAGGCCTATGTATAGCAGTGGACGTCCTTTGACTGATAATGATGATGATGATGATGATGATAATGACACATAATTTGAAAAAGTCTCCTATGTGTCAGCAATCATTTATGTAAGGTGAACGTCATTTTTAAATCGATAGTTTTATATTTAATTAGTCGGGTAAGTCTTATCTGACGTTGGTAAAATGTTTTTTAATGGTATAAAGTACATTTTATAAATGTAAATGATTTACCACATAAATTGACTAATAGTTGGTGCAAATGTGAAGCTTTATCATGACTCATCATTACTTTAACGAAAGCCCGATTTCTTAGTTTTCATATAATAAATATTCGTCGAACAAAACACATTATGGTCAATTTAAAATCGTCACCTATTTGTTAGCAATTATTTACGTAGCTGAAATTTTAAAATTAGTTGCTTTATACTTCATCAGTCTGTTATGTTTTAAGAAAATCGTCCCGAAGTTAATTTTTAGCTACATTTACTTTTTTAAATACCTATAAAGGTATACTTTCCGCAATCAAATGTAGAGTTCTGTCAAATGAAAAAAAAATATAAGCAGTCGAGAAAGATAATCTACAGTTAGGGAGTAACTTGCAACGGCGTAATTTGTCACTGTGTATTTTATGTGTGCAAGTTACTGTAGAATCCTCCTTAAAAGCCCGAAATAACACGACCTCATCCGAACTCAGGCAGTAAAACCTACAAGGTCATTTTCAACAAGACACAGTCCATAATCTGCAAAACCGTGTCGTACAAGTGTGAAAATTGTCCTGGCGCTGGCACATGCTCCGATTTTATTTGTACCCGTGAAATGCTTTATTTGGGGGAATGCGTACGCACCTAGAACGGTCGTCACTTTAAAACGGTCCGATCAGATACATAGTAATGAGAGTTTTAGAACCTTCTCGCTCTAAGATTTCACTTCGTTTTATGATTTCAGACGGTCGTTAAAATGCTGCAGTGGTTTGAACAATGCTTGAGTGAGAAGGAACGCTCTTGACTGCAGATAAACTGAACTTATACAAGCACAAAGACTGTTAAATTTTCGTTTAGGTTTTGTTTGGACTTGTTTCTTGTTTTCAATCTATAATGTTACTATAAATAATACACGTAGTGTCACCGCTACCATATATTTACTTTCTTAGAATTATTTTGTGTTTTGAAATGAAGTTAACTTTCATAAACTTATTTTGTAGTCTATTTAACTGGTCAACAAATAAGGCTTGACTTATGGATATCATTGAAAAAATCCTATAAAATAATGCTATACGCTGTAATATTTACTTTCATTTTATTGTGACTACTAGTGATCTTATATTTGGGTACTTTTGGGCGCTGTCACTGGAAAAATAAAGTTTTGTTAGTCTGTACTTTACTTACTATTAATAAAACATTGTTATCAAAAGTAGTTTATGAAGCGTCATTTTAGCCGCCAACAATAAAGCTTTAAAGCTATCGCCATCCTCCTCTCAGGCTGTAATTTGAAATTTGCTCAATTCGAGCAATTGATCAGTTTGCGATAGTATCGCTTACCAATCCGACGACTAACTATCGATGCAAGGTTCGGAAGTCTCGACACGGTTTCATTTATCGAACACCAGGTGGCTCGAAAAATGCTGAGATACAATTCGTGTTAGCGTGTATTTATTGATAACACTATTATACAAAATTTTCAATTTATTAAAGAAATTGCTACACAAGTTGAAAAGATTTTTGATGCAGTAGGAAATCAGTCGTTTAAACTTATCGGGGAAAAAATAAAGATTCGATAGAATGTATAAGAAAGAAAAAATACCGCACGTGATTTTAACGAATTTGAATTATACGAAGTATAGTATTGGTGAACTGTGCGAACCTTGACTTTGTTTGTATGTAGGTACCATTATTGTACTATAATACAAGCAAATAAATGAATCAGAATCTGAAAGATTCGCAGTCTGAAATAGGGTCAGTAAAAGGTTCTGAAAGAACAGTAATGACAAAAGTTTCATACAGAGTGAGTACATAACCCGTAGATATCTTCACTACAAGTTCTGGCAAAGTGCCTATGTTGTAACGGCTGTTTCCTTTGCTGCATACGAGAACTTACTCCTAGGCTATTATCTATCACAATATGTAGTATATTAAGCAAGGACTAAGTAAATCAAAACTGATGCATGACACACTTTTACTAACAATATTCCACTGGATTTTTAGTCATTCTAGTTTTGTGTTTTTATGTTATGTACAGTGATCGGATAATCGGATGCATATTCAGGTAAAGTTCACATATGGCTAAGATATTATGAAGGCGGCTTCTTGAAAGTATTGTTTTTAAATATAAATTCCTGTATTCCGGAAAATTCAGGAATGCGAAACTAGTCTATAACATGGTAAGGAAACGACGTCTTTAGATAACATATTTTTTTAAAGTGAAGTTAATTCTAAGCTCCCCGTCAATTAATGAGTATGTTCAGTGTAAAAACAGTAGTAGACAGTACATACACACACATTAGTACACCCCATTTGGTTCTTTTATAAAAACACTAGATTGATCGAATCAGAAATTCCAGGATTTTTCGATATAAAAGTGCATTCCAAATAAGTCAACAACTGAACTTCAGGTAAATATGCATCCGATTATCCGATCTGACCGTATGTAACTTGAATTATCAAAATTGCGAATCGTCAATTAATTCAAATTCTCTTGACGAGATCGTCAAGCTACAGCTTTACAATCAAATAAATCGAGAGGCGGTGCACTTCCCTTTATTGGACTATGGAAATACCCTTTGATGACATGGATTTCAGGGGACGCTGTGTTGACACGTGGCGTAAAAAAATTCAATACCCGTGGACAGAGGCTGTCCAGGTTATCGAGGCTCTCCGATCTATATCTGTGTATCCCTATCCTGCACCGTTTGGTTTAATTCGCCGAGTCGACCAATTTCCGCAGCTCTGCGCGCTTCCGTTGCGCTGCTATGATGTGTTGTCGCAAGTGAGGAGATATCACCGGGGTAATATTTTATTTAGGGTATTCTTTAAGAATAGTTTACAGCCACTGGTCTCGATAAAGGCCTAGGCATGAGCTATACTCCAACATACGTGTAACCCTTATTGTAAGATATTACATGTCTAACTCAAGGGCCTCTGTTTAGACTAACTGCTAACAAGCTATATAATCTGCCTTAACCAGGCAGGACCACGAATTAACGTGCATTCCGAAGCACACAGCTATGGACACACTTTTTGAAATCACGAAAAAGATGGACGGAGCTTGTAAAGATCGCGGGATCAAACTGGATGCAGACCGCTCACAACTGGTCGCTTTGGAAAGCCGTGGGGGAGGCTTAAATTCAGCATTGGACGCCCTTTGACTGATAATGATGATGATGTAACCCAATCAATGCGTGCAATGAGCTAGCTTGTGTACGCTTGCCATGCCAGAAAACAGGAATTCTTCAAAAGAGTAAGTTTAACACTTACTAGCGATACCTAGAGCATATCACCAGTAGATCAAGAAACAAAATTGAAACAGTAATAATAGTCCCCCTAACCGATTTGCACAAGTGTGTGCGCAAACACAGGTGCACTCTCTATTCCTTTCACTCTCATAGTCCGATGGTACAGCAATCTGACACGACCGGAGAGAATTTAGGCGCAGGACCAACGGCTTTACGTGCTTTTCCGAGGCACGGGGGTGAAACACCGCCAACTTCCAAACTGCGGGCTACCCTAAGAATTTCTGAACAGAAAAACTCAGGTATATATTTTTGGCCCGCCCGGGGATCGAACCCGGGATCTTTGGCGCAGACGTCGCTTTAAAGTGCGACCCTTCTACCGCTGCGCCACCGAGGCAGTTGAAATTGAAACAGTACTCCGCTTTGAAAGCAGTTGACGGCGATAGAACAGCTCTGCATCAGTACCCATTCAGGGCGGACTAACATTTTATAGGTTATATAATTGGACTATCTACAACTAATGTTTGCTTTAAGATAATGATTTCGTTTTTAATCTAATAGGTAGGCATTAAAATTTAAATACAGTTTTAGTTAAAGTTGTCACGGATCCATCAGAACGCACTGAGGGTTCCGTCCAAATCGCACTCAGCCAAGTTTTTAAAGTGTTTTTGGGTCTGGGTGTTGTAGTACCACCGTTGTTTCCGATTTTATTATTATTATTATTATTTATTTATTTATTAATCAAACAATGTTTTACAATAAATAGCACTTGTCCCACAAAACTATTTACATAGTTTGACTATGGGATCACTGACAAAATAAATATCAAAACTTAAATACTACCTAAGCTAAGTTTGCTAAAAAATACTTTTTAAGTTTTCTTTTAAAAACATAAAATTTATACTTTACAGAATGCTACTCACAGTCGTATACTGTTCAGTCCGTTCGACTGTGGAATTCTTTACCACTTCATATCCGATCCCTTCAATCCCAGCCCCTTCCAGTGTCCAGCGCACTTCCTTTCGCTTTAAAAAGCTGACGGAATTTTGACAATATACTTAAAAATAAACTTATACTTGATATTAAACCATTCATGTATATCCTTCATACATCTTATTAATTCAAAATTCATTTAAGACTGAATAGAGTTGTTGCTACACTATACATTTGTCTCTGTCACACACGAAACAGGAGAAAGGGAACGGTAATGGACAATGTCACCATGCCATAATAGTCATTTATCATGGTGTACTCGCAAGTCTTTTCATAGGATGTGAAAACACAGTTTTTTTAGGGTTCCGTTGCCGAATGGCAATAAACGGAACCCTTATAGTTTCGTCAAGTGTCTGTCTGTCTGTTTGTCTGTCCCTCCGTATGTCACAGCCACTTTATTCTGTAACTATAGGCATCACACTGGTAAAATTTGGTATATAGATGTATCCTGATAACCGCTTCACAATTCTTATACAAAAAATAAAAATAATGATAATTATTTAAGAGCTCCCATACATGAAACTAAAATTTTTGACATATCTATGCGTTATGTTTGCTGTCAACAAAATATACAAAGTAATGTTTGCTGTCAACAAAATATTGTGGTATTTTACGGAACGAAAGGATATGGAAGGGGAAGTAAGTGGATTCACTAATTTAGTTAAAGTTGGCACGAAACCTTCAGTGCGCAAGTCCGACTCGCACTTGGCCGGTTTTTTTACGACTAACAGTCCCAGCGAACTTTGTTTAGCCCCCAACCCCGTCTCGCCCCGGCCCATAATTTAAATGCCTATTCATTATCTTACTCCGGGCGGTGACGAATCTCAAAAAAAATCATCTCATAAATATCCTTCACCTGGCTATAAATAAAAAAATATATTAAAAAAAAAACAGATTTAGCGAAAATAGTCCAGCAGGTCACGCGGTGATCAAGGGGAGTATAGATTCATTTTTACCCGACTACGGCGAAGCAAAAAGGAGGGTTATGATTTAGACTTGTATGTACGTATGTGGGTATGGATGTTCATACCAACTAAACTATTTATCATTGGACGATTGAAGTGTCGTTAGATGCCTCTTGATCGTCCGCTGGTTTTAAGTTACAATTTACACATCGCCATCTAGTCCCAAAGTAAGCTACTCAAAGCTTGTGTTATGGGTGCTAGACAACGGATATAATACTTAAATACTTTTTGTTTGTAAATACATACATGATATACATAGAAAACACCAACAACCAATACAAACAGACATGGTCATGCACACAAATGTTTGTATTGTGCGGGGATCGAACCCGCAACCCGCTGAGTAGTAGGCGACTTCTCGACCACTACACCAGACAGGTCGTCAATGTTGGTTAAGATTTTGTTTCATGATGAATTATTATGACGCTATCGGTGTTCTGTTAAAATATTCTATTCATCAATCAACAGTGACGCCACGTTATATTTTCACTCATCGCTTTATCTTCTTTAAATATATTCTGTGAAATAAAAATTTAAATACCCAAAGATGAAATATAAAAGGGCAAACCTTACAAGTCCCTTATTAGAAGACCTTTTAGTATCGACCTCATTAGTAATTTTAAGAATATTACTCGTTGTTAGTTTTAAGTCTGTCTGTCGATCCATTGTCTTGAACTGACCTCAGATACCCAAGTCACGACTTTTTGAACTTTTCTTAACTTTTGTTTTGGTTGACCTTCAGCTAATACTAGACTACTACCAGTTAGGTCATTACCATACCTTGACAATCGCTTGGTCAATTTGATTCTGTCTTCTTTGATTGAACGAAACTATTTGTATCTTTTTTTGTTACGAGTCTTGTACCGAGTTGATAACAGATAAGGTTAGTAATAAATACTTTATTCGTAAATTTTTGGTATAGTTATATATTCCACTTAATGTACCTACCATGAGTAGGAATATTATTCACCTGCAATTATACTTGCTTTTAATTTAATTTTTTTTAATATTAAATATTGGACACCGGTCACTTACATTGCTCCGATCCCAAAGGAAGTAGCCAATGCACTTGTGTTATGGAAATCAGACACAACGGTGGTACCACAAAACCCAGACCCGAGACAATATAGAAAATATCGTTTTCTACATTGACCCGACCGGGAATCGAGCCTGGGACCTCAGAGCGGCGACGCCTTGAAACCAGCGTGCTTAGCCACTACACCAAGGAGGTCGTCAGTCAGTCGTCATTATAAAGCTGAAGATTTGTTTTGTTTGTTTGAACGCACTTATCTCAAGAACTGCTGGATCGAAATTTTGTTTTTGTGATGGATAGCTTATTTATTTAGAAAAGATTAATCCAATATCTATATAATTACAGCAATATCTACTACTACTACTCTTTTCTTATAATATAAGTATAGCTAAATATATATTTTTAGCATATCATATCGCGCACCCACAATACAAAGAATGAAAGATAGACCCCACTAACTTGGCGAAACTTTGTCATTTCCATGCAATATTATATTCGACGACTTCTATGCGAATAGGAAATTTGTAGGGTCCAGATAACACTGAAGCGGTGAGAATATTAAAAAACTTTTGTGGCACAAACTTGGATTGTCTTTTTTGAACGCCTGTTGAGGGTGTTATTTCGTTCCGGATCCCGTAGTGTTGGCGTCTTATTTCGAGAAGCTTCGTTTCTTACACTCTTAAGCCCCATTTCACTTTAGCTTAGTGTTAGATGCCCTTTTGTTTATCGGCCGGAACAATTGGTATCGTGGCGTTGGTTTTCCTGTGAGGAAAACGAATCGAGTTTTTTTTTGTTTCGTCGTAATAGTAATTTGAACGTTTAACACATTTCAATACTGACATTAAAAATCCCAACTTTTCAAGTACCTAGTGCAAAACTAAGTTATAAATTTTATGAACTTGATACAACTAGGCATCTACTTATAAAATAAGCGTTTGAACTACATAGGTGATCTTCTCATTAACAAAAAAAAACTGAAGCCTACTTCACAAGACTGCAAACCTCACATAGGAGTAAAATTGAAATACAAATTTCAATGCACCATCAAAATGATCTCGGTCGAAGCAAAATTCATCAGATATAAAGATGTGGTAAGATGAAAGCGTCCGTTTTAGTTTTAATGTTCTCGCTTTGACCGCATCCCATTCAAACGAGCTGAATGTTGATACTGGCTACATTTGGATGCACACATGCGGTGGAGTTTGGTCAATTAGGTGGTTGTCATACTCTTTTGCATCATGCTTAGAAATGTCATTTTTTTATATTGAGCACATGTAGCAATTAACGTGTTAACGAATCCCTACTAATAAATTTACAAGTAATAAATTAATTCTAAATGTGTTTATATTTCCTTTTTTATGTAAAACTGCAGCATCCTCTTATATTAAAACGCGAAAGTTTGTGAAGACGGATGTATGTTTGTCAGAAAGAAAGCACGAAAAAGCATTTATTAATTCCTTCTCGCGCAAACCTACTTAATGGATATTGATGAAACTTTACAATAATATCGCTTATACATAGGTTATAATTCATTGTGAAAATTTCTGCGTAACATCCACTTTAAATGAAAAGATATTTTGCCTTTGTTTTTCTGTTTTCATAGAATGAAGAGAAATCCCCTAACTATAATATATTAGGCTACGAAGGTTGCTTTGACAACTAATTTAACAATTGACATTATAAACTGATCTCATGTTTAATTCATGAGTTTTTAAAATATCAGGATTCGTTTTAAAATGTGAAAACGGTAAGTCGAGAACTCGAGAGTTTTATAATGTTTAACGTCGAAGACATGTTTTTTGTTATGCAATCCTAGATCTACGCTCTGTTACGTGGCCGAGGAATATCAGTTTCCTAAAACACATGTAAGCTAAATATTAGCATTTGACACCTTTTGGCAGTCTGTCTGTACCAGCCTTTACATCCAAACATAACCTATATTTGACTGTCATCCAAAAACAAAACACAACTCGTTCACTTGAACTGAGCATGTGTCCTAGCTAACCCTTTTTTCCTAGTGTTTTTAAAAGCTTATCTACCCAAACCATTCCTATACAAAAATGCGATATGGAATTTACATTCGGGTACAATTTAAATTGAAATTGGCAAATGTCAGCGTCCACAAATGTTAGGGACAAGCAAGGATACTTTGTTCCGAAGTTACTGGATATGGTTTTAGCAACATTAGTTTTAGTTGTCCGACAAATCACAAAATATATAAAAAATCATGCACTGTAACAGGAACACACGTATAAAAATCTAAAATATGTTCACCATTTCCTTTTTTTTTTTCTAGTCTGAATGTTGTGATACCATCGTTATTTTCAATTCACATAACAAAAAAGCCTTACCTACTTAATTGAGGATATGCACAATGTTATGTGATTTTATCCAATATTTTTGTATTTATCAAAAACTCCTCAGTCCATCCCTGCCACCTAATGACTGTCTATCAATGTCTGTTAATGAACCAAGGGCGGTTACCGCTTTTTGTTGGACACTACACGTTTCTATTAAATACACACAGATTTTTTACCCTAAGTGCGAGCAGCGCTGCTGATATATTACAGCATTACTCACAAAATAATCAGAGCTACAATATTGTATCTCGTTATTATAAGACTAATCAACACTTATGTTGAAATAGTGAAAAGATTTTTTCATCCATAGCTTATACTGAATTTTGTTTTACTTGATTTAACGTTGAATATAACAGGCTTAAAGCAAACTGTTTAAATATTCGTGTTTCATTTTATATCATTAATCTATAATAATGTTATACCTGGTGTAGTTTTAATATAATAATAATCACTGGAAGTTTAAGATAACTTACTTTAATAGCCCGTTATGAATAATGACACCACCAAAATAATCATTTGATAAGTAACGAGTATGTTCTTTTTAATTAGCATTGTTTGTTATGAAGTTTTTAAAATATGGCTTAGCTTCAGAAACTTGACGATTCTAACATCGACATACCTACAGTAATATTTTGTACATTATAGAGTAAGATTGATATTTTTTAATTAGTAAATCTTGAGACTCCAATAATTCCAATCACATCCAGAATAGGCACTAAAATGGAGTTCTCACCAGCTCTAATTCTGGAATTTCCGGTCTTATCATGATCAATGTTCGCAAATAGCCACAAGACACTTTCAACGGCAGACTGGAATAATAAATATAGTTCTTATGTCAAGAACTTATAGTTCTGAATCGAGACAGAGAGAGAAGTTATTGTTCATACGTATTATATAGGTAGTATGTTTGGCGCTACCTTATTTGAACCCCAATCTTCACTCAGAGCTTTATATATTTTGGCTATTGTTTTTTTAAAATTATTGATGAAAGTTTAAACATGTCGCCAAAAAACATTAAATTATAAGCAAAATTATGAAGAAAAAAAAAACGATTTATTTAAGATAAGGAGTTAAATATAACTTTGTACAAACAATACAAAGTTAAGTCCGTCTTTTTTATAACCATAAAAACATTTTTTTCAGACATTTGACATCATTTTATTTTTTAATATTAAGTGACCCTTAAAGATAGGATATAACGCCACTCAAAAACGAATATGTATCGAAATATAATTGTTTTTTTTTGTGTAGAAAGTAAAAAAGCGATGGCTTTTCCATTGGTTCTAATTCCGTCCCTGTCGTGATCGATGCCCGCAAATTAGCCGCAACATACTGTCACCGTCCGAACTGCCATCGGACCTCTAACTGCACAAAATATTTTTGCTGTTATATCAACGGATTAAAGCCCAAAATGGCTTAGCGTATTTTTGGGATGGCAACAGTAGTCTTTAACAATAATTATTTTATATTTAAAACGACTGAGTCGTTTAAAGTGGACGTCATTCACTCCAGTGGGTATCCAATCCCGCTAAATCTGGATATTCAGTCAACGATTTTTGAACAAACTCGTATGTTTCAAAGTTTTTAACGATTAACTAAATATTAAAACTTCCGACTTTTCTTACATTGAGAATTAAGAGTTTATGTTACTTCTGTTATGTTACGTCTGTTATGTTACGTCTGTCTTCTGTCCTAATTGGAATAACTTAAGCTGAGCACGCCGAGACCCAAATAAGCTTAAATATGATTGCCCTAACCCTAAGTCAGCTAAATATGGTAGGAGTTTCTCGGCTATGTGTGTCAGAATTTATAACCATCTACCCAAAGAAATTCAAATGCAAAACGCGGCAATGTTCAAGAAGCATTTGTTCCGGTGACTATGGTTGTAATTTCTGTAGAAGTAGGAATTTTTTTGAATGTAAAAATAAACCTTATAATATTATCTGTTTTTTTCTCATTATGACATTTACATTATATAAAAACTGACATAAGGCTGTAATAATAATATACTTATTTAGACATTTTAACTGAAAGTAATGGATGTGAATCGTATTCTTTTTTTTCACATTTGTATGTTATTCTTGTAGCCTAACATGCGACTCAAATGATGATGTAACAAAGATCTATTTACCATATTTAATGCAAATAAAAATGATTATGATTATGAGGTTTTGATGAGAATAAGTGTGGCTGAGAAAAAGTCCACGACAGAGCGAAAAATTGATCATTAAATAAACATTTATGTTTACATAAAAGCTTTTAAATCCCTTTAAATCTGTATCTAAACATTGGCCGCTGCGATCATGTTAGCGGAAATTGACGATGCTTTTCACTGTTTGCCGACGGTTGTGAAATATACAGTAAATTGAGATGAAAAGCTTAATGAGCGCAGTAGTTGGTGAATATTTTATCAACCATTGGTCCGAGGTCTAAACCCTTTAAAACGCGATGTAGGCTGTGGTTTTCGTATGTGGTGAGATAAATCAATGTTCAGTTCTGTTTTTTTCTCTATAGATGTGTTCTAAATGATTGATTTAATTACATTTCAGATTAATAGTTTACAATCACAACATATTATGTTAATTTAAAACAATGGCATACGCTATCAGCATAGATAGATCTATGTTGTGGTAATTTCTTATTACATACGTATGATCATAGATACATACATCTGTAACAAAAAATCACCTGCCTTTACCCCTACAGGATGATACAGATTTATTTAATTACATGTTATAACTCAATCATAAAAGTGTTCTTTTTATCTACAAGAAAACGACATGCTACTTTATATTCTCTGCGAGTCAATTTTGCTGAACAGAATTAATGAAAAGAATGGGGGCGTTGCAGCAAGACTTGTAATAAGCAATACATAAACTCACTAAAATTTAATTATCATGGACCCTAAAAACCGTCTCACCAAAGCGAAATCGTGAAAACCTTAATGAATTCTTTTAAGCGCCCCCATCAGCCCTTAATCCGGCTCTGGGCTATCGGCGTGTGATCGATGTCCGCAAATTAGCCGCGACGCGCCCCCGCCACAGTAGCTATAACGTAACTATATTGCTATCGCTTTGCTATTGTTATACTTGTTCAGTTTTAATTTTATTTTAAACACTTTATGCACAGTCAAAGGGTGCGATATGACGGACTTAATGCTAAAATCATTGTCTACCAGTTAACCATATGTCTAGAAATATAAATATAAATACAAAGAAATCTTAAACATTGGTTATGTTTATAAACTGGACTGTTCATTTACCAAAAAATCTTTCAAATTAATCAATGTTTTTCATTAAAAAACTGGTAGGTACTCAATTCTTATTTAACCCGTTGCTCGGCTACAAGCCAAACAAACCTCTACTCCGTAACAGAAGTTTTTAAAAAAGCTTCGGCGTAAGCACTTGCTAGAATTTAAAAGATAAAAAATATATCAATGCGTCCGCTATTTCATTTGCAACTGTCTTCTGGCCCCTGTTATGCCACACAATGGATGGATGAATGGACATCGTTTATTTATAATGGTCATCGGTACAAATTGTATCATTTGCAATCGCATAGCAATTGCTTCCATGATATGCTTGCAAGGTAGGTAATCTCGCTTTGGGTTATTTTTCACGGAAACTTTTAAAAGGTTCCCCGTACATGTTTTTGAGAGGTCCTTTTGTAAAATAGTTTTATTGGGTAAGTTTTTCGCATTTTTCTTCGCGGAACAGCTTCCTTATTTGGCGCTGTAAGAAACTTTTTCTCCGTCCTTTTTTATGAAGACGCATTTTTTGTGATATGTAGTATATTTTTGTAAAAACGTTTAATGCGAACGGAACTTCGTTTCACATTACAGATAGCATAACCATAATTACCTGTTGTGTATGTAAGAATGTTTGCTGTATATGTTAAAAATCTTAATCCAATTTCATAAAAAAACGTGATAAATATTATTTGTAAAATTTCGTTTTAAAAACTAAACACTTAGAAATAAACCTGCTTTCCTTCTATCTTGAAAATCAAAAGAAAACTTTAATATCCAACCTTTTTTAAAAAAAAAACTTTTATAATTCGGTTAACGTGCCGATATTTTAAATGAAACGCGATGTGTTGAACTTCTATCAAGTTTTAACGAAACGCCTACACATGTAAAGTTTCACAAACAAGTCTGTATGTATAATGGGCAACGTATCACATTAAAACCACGATAAAAAGGTGAGCTTTTGACGTCAAAAAGTTACGCCCTACGCTCTTCTCTAAATACAGGGTTCCCTCTATCTGGCAGAATCTTTTTGCTCCGAAAGTCACTTGGCATAACACACTTGGCATAATTTTCTTTAGTCGAATATTATTCAGGCATTTTCTGTTAGCAAAATTATTGTTTCGTCGAATATTTATATGCCCGAATTTATAATGGCATACTTTTAAAATAGCAGAAATTTATAAGGCATAATTACCTTTGGCAAATTTTTACTTTGCATACTTTGCATAATTTGACTAGGCATACTATGAAGAAAGCAGAATTTCGTTTAGAATAATTTCACTACGCATATTGCTATTTCTTTTAAATAGTATTTTACCCTAAAGTTAAATTAAAAAGTCATTAAGTTGTGGTACAAAAGTTAGTGACAGAAACGAATCGGTGCAAAACCGACTCCACGCAGTCTTGTCTGCCCCACCCCTAGAGTGTAATTCAAAATCGCGTAGGCGCGGAGGGGCGAGGCAGCCCGCGAGCTGAGGAGCAGGTGGTTTGAAAGCTCGCCGCCGCGGCTGAGGCTGGCCGGCAAAACCGGCCAGCAAGCCGAAGCTGCGGTGGTGAGCGAAAACCATCTGCGACGATAAGTTTGCGTGGGACTGCCGGAGCCCCGCAGCGCCGGAGCCGTGACAGAAACCATGCATGTTGCATGCATGCTGCATGCTTGCTTGCATGCTGCATGCTTGCTAGCTTGATTGCTGCATGCTTGCTTGCTTGCTTGCTGCATGCTTTGCTTGCTTGCTTGCATGCTGAATGCTTGCTTGCATGCTGCATGTTTGATTTGCCATGCATGTTGTATGTTAGTATTGCTGAGATAGAACTACTTGGGATACACAGAGAAATTAAGGTTTGTAGGAGAATTTAAATATGAAAAATATGCCAAAAGACGATTCGGACTGTGAACTTTCTGCGATAGGATGATTCTGCCTATTAATTACTATATATACGAATTGTATGCCACAAGACGATTCTATCTGTCACCACCTCGGATCGAGATCAACTTGAGACCCACCTTCGACCAGCCGCGCATGCGTTGTATCGCGCTTACGGTGACTCGCCTGGTTGTCAACTATTCGCCCGACCACTCAAACGGGCTGTCATTCACAAGAAGAACGGTCATAAGTTGTAGCAAATACAAACCGAAGCGAGGCGTTCGCTATCCGGTGCCGATTCCATGCCGAGGCGTTGCTGTTCACTTTACGTACCGTGCTTCCGTATGGTTGACGCCTGTTTGGTGCTAACCCCGTCCCAGGTTGGAAGATTTACTTCAACCTTAAAAGGGTTAGTTTAAAATCAACCCAACATAAGTAACATTAACATAAAGGTGACATTCATTTCACGTTGACCGCTTTACATTAAACAGTTGTCCAAATCTAAGTCTATTTATATTTATTTCTCATAAAGCCTATTATTTGCAAATATCTAAAAAAAACTCTTGATTGTAAATAAATGCGTAGGTACATTTTAAAAAACCGGCTAAGTGCGAGTCGGACTCGCCAGTTAAGGGTTTCGTGCCAACTTTAACTGAATTAGGGATCCACTTACTTTCACTAAGCGAAAATACCACAATACTTTGTTATTTTTGTTTTCACAGTGTTTGTACAAAGAACAAAGTACATTTGCAGTTGTTAAAAATGTGCTTAATCTCAATAACTATAGCTCGATCTCGTTCAAACCAATTTTTATTTAAAAAAAATATACTTTCTTAGTTTAAAAGTTACAATGGTCGTCCACCATTTTACCACTTTGGAAGCGTCTATCTTCCAAACGTTTGCCTTTCAGAAAAAATGTTTTTTTGGAACCTCAATGTCATTTAAAAAGACCTATCTATGGACACCCCACATGCATAGGTTTGACCATTTTTTTATTTTTATTTATTTAGTTCCATGTATGGGCGCCCCCCTCAAATATTTTTTTGTATAGGAGTCGTAGAGCGGTTAACGGAATACATCTACCTACCAAGTTCTATCTGTATAATACTAATAGCTTCAGAGTAAAATGGCGTACGGACGGACAAATAGACAGACAGACAGAATTGACGAAACTATAAGGGTTCCGTTTTTGCTATTCGGCTACGGAACCCTAAAACCAGACAGGTTATACCTCAAAGTTTGTGACTGGCAGATTTATACTTTATGAATATGACCCCCAATTCCCTAAGTGCGTCCCTGTTAACACACGAACAAACAAGACCCGTGACAAAGGACACAACAGCGAACATTCCTTTGTACATGTTTAAACTTCGAAAACATTTTTCAATTCAAAACCGTTGGCGGAAACTTTCAGTATAGGAATTCCGCATGAATTTTCAGGCAGTGCTTTTTCGCTGAGTAACTTAGATCCTGTTTTAAATATGATGAAATGTTTTTGAAATGTTCGAGGATGGGTAATAGTTTGTATATTTTTATGACTGATAGTTGGTATAATGAACTAAAATACCCTTTTACTACTTCGAATATGTGAGGATTTATGAAATTACGATAATATATTTTTATAGCAACCCGCTGATACGCGCTGGTATTTTCCTCAGGAATATATTATTTTCATTCTTACTTATTTTACCAACGTCAGATAAGGAATATTCGTCGAATATAATATGGAACGCCTCATTGGAAAACCTCAACCTAGCACTTTGAGGCAGCTTAAAAGTATTCGTAAGTAAATTATAATACATATAATATACATATGTTATAAAATATAGATACTTATACTCATTAAGTTTCGATTCGACCAAACATAGACTAACACGCGCGTAACTTTACGAAAAATTATTTTGTCCCTCAATTTCATTCTCGTAGAACTCTAAAATGTAGTAGAAATTACTAAACACGCATAACAAAATGAATGATTGAACTGTATTATTGTTATCCGGTAAATTATTGTTGAACCAAAGCACTATGACGTGAAAGTAAAAATACTATCAACTACAAAATGTCGTATTATACTGTGATGAAAGTATCGAGTTGTCAAAGTGTTAAATTTGACAAAACATTCTGACATGAATCATATAGCAAGCGGACGTCATTACGGTATACATACTTAAATTAGCTCTCATTTCACTCAATAAAGTGAATATAAGAGTTACTTTCGTATAAACGCGATATTCTAGAACAGCAGATGGTAAAATGGAAAATTGATGTACTCTCAGATAATTAGAGATTTATTCTAAGTTTTTTTTTCTTGTTTGGTCAAATCCAACCTGTCTAAACTAATTGATAAGTCTTATCTGCCGTTGATAAATCGACAATTACTTTTTTTTTAAAGGAAGGAAGTTAAATTTTAGACCTCAGTCGTTTCGTAATATTTTCTCGTGCTCTTTTGTTACCATTCTCGAAACTAGCATCGTAGGCCTAAATAAACTATTAAAACCAAATGTTTTGATAGCGCTCCATACAACCCTTTGAGAAATATCTTCGCGTCCTACATTAATATTAGTACAAGATATATTGACAACCTGAAATAATATCATTAGCCAGACATAATGTTTATTAAATTGATGATATGAAACAGTAGAAGAAAGAAGATCTAATCTAAAGAAAATAATAGATTTATGTGGCCGATTTCCATACCAAAAAATAACGCAAACAGTTTAATGAACCTGTATAATTATTACAATGTTTTGTCTCGTTCTTTCTAGACGCTGTGAATAAGGGGGTTGTGTTTTTACTATGTAAAACAAGAGTCAAATTGTGTTACAGGGATCATGGATTCGTGATTTTTTGCTATTGAAACATATCTCAAAAACTACTGGGCCGATTTTGATGAAACTTAGTCTGTACCTTAAGTTGAAATACACCTAATCGAATGAAAAGAAAATAAAAATCATCTCGCGACGACTACTTATTTTCGGAAAATCCTTGGACTAACAAACAAATATACAAACATACACACACTTATGAATTTTTTGATTTTAGATCAACATGCTCAAATATTATTTAATTTCAAAAATATTACATATATCAGCATTCAATTTATTACCTTCTTTTTTTGAAGTCGGTAAAAATAAGTTCAATAGTATTTCTACTAACATTTTAATTAACAACTGACGCTCGTTATAATTCACAAAGTTCTAATTCGCCACAAAACCCAAGACTTAAGTCAATTTATTCACCGAACCTAACTTTCAACAATTTCACCAAGACCTAGAACATTTGACACCTCTCCAATTACGTTAATCCAGATTGAAGCCTCGCAAACATCTTAATTGGGGTCGTTGACCTGGCCTCGTTTCTTGAAAACTGCGAGAAAAACTTTCCCCGAACGTAACAAGACGGGAAGTAGGTAAAAGTCAGACGTAGTTAGCAGCTTGTCCGCTCAAAACGGCTGGGCGTATCGCTTCAATTTCTTGCGAGCCACATCAACTAGATGGCCGGTTTAAGCGACAAGCAAATAGCGATATACATAAAAACTCAATAGTACGTCCCCGCTTAATACAATGTCGCGTATATAACGCTGCTTACACGTCATTTGTACATACATTTGTACCCCGCTTAATACGATTCTTCTCCTTTCGCTTTAAGTAATAATTTTATTTATTTTATTTGGCGCAAACTACATCAACAACATCACATACATTGTCCCGATCCCAATCATTGTACCCGGTCTGTGTCTACGGGCAAATTTGAAGTACCTAAAGTAAATAACTACTTTGGTGATAGAACATTAAAGAAACGGTTACCATACATATTGAATAGTTTGCCCGAGGATATACGCCGGGAACAAGAGTAGGCAGGTGTTGAAATCTCCCATCAGTATTGTATGACTGTACAAGGGAGTCAGGTCTTCCAAAGTCTGCTCAAAAGTGGAAAAGTAATCCACCTTCAGAGACGGGCTGTAGAAAACACCGAGAAGAATTTTAGTATGACAGAGACTAATTTCAATGAAGAGATATTGAGCTACATCAGAAGATGCGGAGGGTGGTGAAGCAATAATTAACGTAAATGGAATATGGGATCGGATGTATATTGCTATACCGCCACCAGTCCTGTCAATACGGTCATTGCGAATTAGCTGGAAACCAGGGAGAAAGAAGGTCGACGACGGTAGGCATGGGTTTAGCTATGTCTCGGATACCAATACAGCGTGTACATCCTTACAGTTAAAAGCTGCAAGCATATCTGGATAGTGGGCAGGAATGCTTTGAGCGTTAATGTGGATTACATTAAAATTTTTAGGTAGGTCACAGAAAGCAGTATCGAGCTCATCGAAAAGGGTGGGAATAGAAGAATGAAAGCTATCATTACTAGAAGAAGAAGATGAAAAAGAGAGAAAAATATCAGATTTATCACTGTCATTGTGAGATACATTCATATTGGTTTAATATAAATGATTAGAAATAAATAATATACAAAACAATATTAATTTTAAATATGTATAGATATATTGGTATTAAAATAATAAATAAATACAATTGGCTGTACCCACCAGCAGTCTGTTCAGAGATCACCTGTACTTAAATTAAATACACAAACAAGTAATCAAGTAACACACAAAAAATAAAAATAACAGAATATCAAGTGAACCAACGGCAACGTTATGTATAACCGTTACTAACAGTTTACATAATGCACGATTATATTTCCGAACGGAACGCAAAGTGTCAGCATAGATGTCATCTGTCAAATTGTGAACAGCAAAACAAAAAATAAAAATAGAACGGGTATTTTGTTTTTAAAATTAATCTGACTGACTTCTGCATAATTAGATTGCCAAAACAAGTGAAATAAGAGGGTAAATGAGTACAAGGATCAGGATAAAAATATTGAGATGCGAGAATTTCTTGAATTTTTAATGACACAATGACGGTATTTTTCCTTAGATATAATTTCCAGGTTTTTGCGCCTTTGAACAATAATCTGCTGAAACATGACTGTCGATGTGACTGCCATTTTTACTTTCAAGGCCTATTGTGATCCAACTTTAGCCTTTCAATTTCCAGGCAGCTCAATTCCGACTTAGTGTTAACAGATATCAATATGATAATATTACAATAATACTAGAATAGTACGAATATTATAAATATTATGCGAAATCGCAATACAAATTGCTAATTTGACAATAAAACTGAGCCGCTAACCTATCAAAACTGCATCGCAATACGCGCTCTGAATTGGGTTCAATTGCACGATCTTATACTCCTTACACATTGCGACTTTTAGCATCGATGCAGTCACGCGTTTTAAAAACGCGCTTCAGCATCGTGACTCACGCAATAAACAGATTTAATTTAGCACCAATGCAGTCACGCGCTAGTATCGATGCAGTAGCGTGACTGCATCAATGCTAACGCGCGTTAGTATTGATGCAGTCGCCAGAATTCAGTACATAATTTGACAATTTCCAGCTGTTGCATCGCGTCTGTATCGATACTAACGCGCGTTTGCATTGTGACTGCATCGCTGCTAAAAGTTGCAGTGAGGTCTTACTGTAAGTTTTTTTTATATTTATAGAGGCAGTTAACAGTGATTGTAATCGTATAGCGATTGTGCACAAGTTACATAATAACTCTACCTAACAAAATGGCCCGCGACAGTGTTCCAGATGTCTTTATCGCCGATAATTTCCTCTTGTAAACTGCTATAATTGTTCCACAACATCATTTCAAGTTTGTTCTCTATTCTGTAGAAAACAAGGTCTGGATTGCCCCTAGCAATTGGTGTTAAGGAAGTTGCAAAGATATTGTAGCCGTCACAAATAGTTTCTCCTAAACAAGATATTGTTTGGTGTACACTTAGTTGACTCATTGTTTTTTGAGTACAGATTGGTACTCGGGCTGCTTCGGTCTCTTAACATATCTCCAACGGTGCTTGACTGGTTTCATAGTTACTTGCACGGCCGCCGGCAGCGCATTCGTTCAGAGGACGCTTTCTCTGCACAGTGTAATATATCTGCCGGTGTGCCTCAAGGCGGCGTACTGTCTCCTCTCCTCTTTTCAATTTTCGTCAATTCTATTACGCGTAATCTTACATCGCTTTTTCATCTTTATGCAGACGATCTCCAAATATATTCACAGGGGCACCTTGAAGACCTACTTACCGTTATAGAAGCGGTTAACACTGATCTTAATCGTATCCTCGATTGGAGCAAATCCTTCGGTCTCAAGGTCAACCCTACCAAAACGCAGGTTTTAATTGTGGGAGGTTCTTGGCAAATTGCTAGGATTGACTGGCCGGCCATGCAACCTATCACGTTTGACGGTGTACAAATTCTTTTTAGCAAAACTGTAAAAAACCTGGGTATACATATCGACTGTTCGCTCTCATGGTCCAAACAAATTGCAGACGTTAGTCGAAAAATGTTTGCTGCAGCGGCGTCACTAAACAGGCTTCGGAACTTCCTACCGATACCCACTAAAATTGCGCTTGTCCAGGCTCTATTGTTTCCAATTTTGGATTATGCAGATAGTTGCTATCTTGATCTTAACGAAAATCTCCTCGACAAGCTCAAACGTCTCCAAAATTTCTGTATTCGGATAATTTATGGTCTACGCAAGTATGATCACGTCTCCGAATACCGCTCTCGGCTCAAGTGGCTCCCAATTAGACTTCGGCGAAATTACCATATTCTATGTTTATTGTATTCCATACTTTTCAATCCAAAATTCCCACCTTATCTCAAGGAACGCTTCCACTTCTTGCAGCCGTTGCGCGGTCTTGACATGCGGTCATCGAGGAAACTCCACCTTGAATCCCCTTGTCACACAACGAGCTATTATTCAAACTCTTTCACTGTCCAATCAGTACGCTTGTGGAACTCCTTACCCTTGGCTATCAAGCAATCAAAATCTATCGCTATTTTCAAAAAACTGCTTAAATGACATCCACTCTCTTCAAAATAATTCTATCTACTCTTCTGTCTCAGTTTATTTCCTTTCATTTCATATTGGTTTGTGTATATATTATTATGTATGATTATTACTGTGTTGATATATATATATATATATAAATCTGTTATATATATATTTTATAAAGATGTATATTATTTATTTATCTGTTTTTATTTTTATATGATTATTTTTATTATACAGATATATTTCTATTCCACTTTTTCAGCTCTTCATTTTCATTTTCTTTTCTTTTTATGCACAAAATACCCCTTTCTATAAAACTCATAATTTCTTTACCCAAAGGTTGTCTGGAAGAGATCGCTTATAGCGATAAGACCGCCTAAATTGTACATTTCCCTAAAACGAATTTGTAAATTAATTTATGTCATGTGCAATAAAGAGTTATCTATCTATCTATCTCTATCTAAGAAAGCAACCTAGTTAGCTAATAGCCCTATAGCTCTCTATATGTTGAAGTTTGTAAAATAATGTACTAAGATCTTAGAAACCTGTTTCATGTTTTCGTTTGCTTGACGAATGAGTTACGATGAAACGCTATGAAACAAAACATGAATCATGTTTCTACTTTTTCCATAAAATTATGTATTAGTGTAGGTATTTCTAAGTCTAGTCTAAGTGATTTTCACGTAAGTACAAATTGTGTTCTGATTAATTTTTTTGTAACGCATTATTTTGTAAACTATAAAGACGGTACGTCTACGGTTGAGTTTCTGTATTAATTAGGTATATTCTTCATTAAATTTTCAGCTTTGTTGGGTGTGGTGTTTGCTTTATTATCAAGTGGCAATCTTTATTGCTATTCATTGGGTTGTTGGGTTCGGATTGGCTAAATAAACAAATACCTGGAACGTTATGCAGAAGGCTTTACCTAAAAAATACACTAATTCTATTTTAAGCACAAAATTAATACTACACTCAGTTAGTTGTATACAAATACACATTCATTGTATATCTGTACGAAATCATTGAAGGGATAAAAAATAAATCTAAATAATAATAATAACATCTGGTTTAAATAATGATGAATTATTAGCTTATCTACAGTAGTCCAGCTCTTTTCAATTCGTCACGTCCTTTGTGCAATCCGTTCCATCATTTTATTAATACCAGCACTTAGACCATCCACAGCAGACCTCAATTAACCTTTCAAACGGCACACCACAATAATAATATGCAGAATCACCACAACCGGTCCGTAATGTCCAATTACCACCCAGAATTACTATTGTGTTTTCACAATAAACGAAAATTGACACAGCGCAGACGAACGGGTTATTAAAAATTCCATTAAGGGATCACTAGCGGCGGTGTAGAGTTTTAAACCTATGCCCAAGGTCACAAAAAGAGCCCATTCAGTTCTTTTCACGTGAATATAACCTGTTTGAGGGATATGAAAGCGCTGAAATGCCTTCGCGCGGTTGTAGGCTGGTTTTCAGGGGTCGCATCGCATCCGGGGGGTTAAAGGTCTTTTGTTTGTCTCTGTCCGCTTTGTGGTGAGCTCTATTTGCAGATGTGTGGGAGGGTAAATATTAACAGGTATGCATTTAGTCAAGGTAAGTAATAAATGTAACATGAGTGATATTTTTTCTAACGAGCCATTCTCAAAATATGCACTTTTAAACAATTTCTATTTCCAACAAACCTCTTATATCAATATACTTAATATTATACAATTTAATAATAAATACAATTTAATTATATGTAATTTAATAATAAAACAAAACTCGATGCTAGAGTATTCCCCGGATTTTGTAAAAAAGCGCAGATGGTATACTGTTTGCAAACGGCCCACCATGACAAAAACCATGTGGTCCCACAGATTCTTTCCCTTCTTAGCCCTTATCACGTACAAGGTTAATTAAATACTGAATATTTACCCTATGCACAAAAACGGTGTCAAAATTTCAGTATGTCGCTTTCTGATGTCAAAACCCTATGTTGAGACTGAAAATTTGATTGTAGCTTGCTGTAAGTATACTTCATACGTCAAATTATTGCTGCTTCTAAACTTATAGATTTATTATTTTTCAAAATTGAGAGATTGTGTTCACCTGAATTCAATTTCATACATTACACGTACATTTTCACACCCTCTTACATACACTCATTCACTCACATCTTACGAGGGTCAAACTGAAAGTTCTTAGAACTGGCCACTTATAAACAATATAATAAAAAAAATATTCTAAAATTTGAAAATAGAACTCTTTGCCAATATTACTGAGTATATATTTCATTCATTTGTCATTTGTTTTACGATTTGGCGGCAAATTGAAAATTGTCTGTGTCACGTCAACATGAATTTAACACGAGAAAATTTTCGTGCAATGATTTTTTATGACTTTCGATGTCATTTAAGTCAACAAGAAAGTTATGATAGACTACGATTGGCCTTTCACGATGAAGCCCCATCTCGTGCGACTGTTTACAACTGGTTTAATGAGTTTAAACGTGGTCGCACTAATCTCACTGATGATGTACGTGAGGGACGGCCTTCTACGGCGACGACTGAAAATAACATCTGTGTTGTGCGGCGTATGATAGAGACTGACAAAAGAATGACCTATCAGCAGATTCGGACAAGCTTAGGCATCGGTATGAGTCAAGTGCACAAAATCCTCCACGAACATTTAGCGGTCAGGAAGCTTTGCGCCCGGTGGATACCTCATAATTTGACTAAGGCTCAAAAACTCCATCGTGTGGATTGGTGCCGTAAAATGATTAAAAGATTTAACGGAGGTGACTCAAATGCTGTGTTCGACATACTAACAGGTGACGAAAGCTGGATTTACTGTTATGATCCTGAAACCAAAAGACAATCTGCTCAGTGGGTGTTTCCTTTCGAGGAGTTGCCAACTAAAGTGAAGAGAGATCGAAGTGCGGGAAAAAAAATGGTGGCCTCGTTCTTTGGAAGGATAGGTCATTTCGCAACAATTGTGTTAGAGGATCAAAAAACAGTTTCTGCAGAATGGTACACTACCAATTGTTTGCCACTTGTCTTGGAAAAAGTTCGAGAGAAACGACCTCGCAGTAGGATCCTCCTTCACCACGACAACGCCTCGTCGCACACCGCCAAGAGAACGATCGACTATTTGGCGACATCAAACGTTGAATTACTGGGTCACCCGCCGTAAAGCCCCGACCTCGCGCCTTGTGATTTTTATTTATTTCCAAAAATTAAAGAAAAACTTAAAGGAAAGCGGTTTATGAATGCTGAAGAAGCGGTGGCTGCGTATCGCGATGCTATTGAAGAGACCCCTAAGGACGAGTGGGCAAAGTGCTTTTCCCAGTGGTTCCATCGCATGCAGCGGTGTATTGACGTCAATGGACAATATTTTGAAAAGATATAATAAAACTAATAACTGGCTAATGTAATCAGTTTTTGATTTTCTAAGAACTTTCAGTTTGACTCTCGTACACACAGAGAGGACTATCAAACCAAATTGTATCTTAGATTCAGAAATTAAGTCGAGAAAATGTATAATTACTTATTCTGAGGCTTGTTTATTCATCATGTTTTTCTGTACGGATTGTTGTATTTTGATTGTTTTTGGTAACTTACTTTTAGTTAAATATGTATGTATGATATTAGTCGAGGTGAGAGGCGCTGTATACCGAAATACAGGATACACCTATCCTAGTTCGGTAGCAGATGCTTTGTAATACTTTTATAACAGAATTACTTAGTTTTAGTTGTATTGTAGAACGTGATGATATGAATTATGAGTTCGTGACTGTAATTCCTTTTTGAAATAAAGAAATTGAAAACATTAAAAACATTAACGCTTCCATTAACAAAAGACTTAACCTTATTATTCACCTTAATATTCACGCACAGAAACATTGCGCGACGTACGAATGAGCTTATTTGGCCCAGTTAATTTAATCTTTTTTTTTTGGAAAAAAAATTGGCTGTAACGTTTCATTAGGTGACGACCTCCATGGTCGAGTGACTCGCACGCTGGTTTCACGCGACGCCATCTCGTGAGGTTCCGGGTTCGATTCCCGGTCGGGTCAATGTAGAAAACGATATTTTCTATATTGTCTCGGGTCTGGGTGTTGTGGTACCACCGTTATGTCTGATTTCCATAACACAAGTGCATTGGCTACTTACTTTGGGATCAGAACAATGTATGTGATTGGTGTCCAATATTTATTTATTTATTAGGTGACCACGCTATTTTTTGATGAATCTTTTTGAAAATATAAAAACCGGTACGCTCGTCATCTACACTTCATCGTCATCATCATTATCGGCTAAAGGACACCTAACATAGGCCTTCCTCACAGTTTTTCACAGCGACCGATCACAAGCGGTCTGTATCCAGTTGGATACTGCGATGTTTACAAGGTCGTCTGTCCATCTTGTCGGTGGACGTGGTACGCTGCGACTTTGGTCGAAAGATCTCCAATCTAGAAGTTCTGCACCGACGGCCATCAGTTAAACACGCTATGTGCCTTCCCATAGCCTCTGGAGCTTACTAATCCCTTCTCCTCATTTCTGATTCAATCTCTTAGAGAAACACCGAGTGTGATTTTGAACTTCCTTGTAAAGCCCATAGTTAGAGACCTTGTTTCGAAATAGTTCGTATTCAAAACACACTAGTTGAAGACTTTCGTCTTCATACACTGAGGTAATTCACACAAGAGTGTCTTCTCTCTTGTGTGATTTCCGAACTCTGCCCAGGCGAGAGGGATTCGTCAATTGGGGTCTACCTTGTTTCGCATAATTTTTATTGTCATAATTTTATTTGGCATATCATCAAATAGCATAAACTTCCTTTCGCAGAACATCAATTAGCATTCACTCATTTATCAGACGTTCAAAACGCATAATCGTGTAAGCTAGAATCATCTTTAGGCAGAAATTTAATATCCATAATAGTCTTAAAGCAGAATCATCTTAACGCAGAAAGTTCACAGATAGAATCGTCTTGTGGCATACAATTCGTATATATAGTCATTAATAGGCAGAATCATCCTATCGCAGAAAGTTCACAGTCCGAATCGTCTTTTGGCATATTTTTCATATTTAACATTCTCCTATAAACCTTAATTTCTCTGCGTAACCCAAGTAGTTCTATCTCAGCAATACTAACATACAACATGCATGGCAAATTAAACATGCAGCATGCAAGCAAGCATTCAGCATGCAAGCAAGCAAGCAAAGCATGCAACAAGCAAGCAAGCATGCAGCAAGCAAGCAAGCAAGCATGCAGCATGCAAGCAAGCATGCAGCATGCAAGTAAGCATGTAGCATGCAAGCAAGCAACAGCTTGCATGCAGCATGCAACATGCATGGTTTCTGTCACGGCTCCGGCGCTGCGGGGCTCCGGCAGTCCCACGCGAGCTTATCGTCGCAGATGGTTTTCGCTCACCACCGCAGCTTCGGCTTGCTGGCCGGCTTCGCCGGCCAGCCTCAGCCGCGGCGGCGAGCTTTCAAACCACCTGCTCCTCAGCTCGCGGGCTGCCTCGCCCCTCCGCGCCTGCGCGATTTTGAATTACACTCTAGGGGTGGGGCAAACAAGACTGCGTGGAGTCGGTTTTGCACCGATTCGTTTCTGTCACTAACTTTTGTACCACAACTTAATGACTTTTTAATTTAATCTTAGGGTAAAATACTATTTAAAAGAAATAGCAATATGAAATTATTGTAAAGGAAATTCTGCTTTCTTCATAGTATGCCTAGTCAAATTATGCCAAATAAACATCGTACTTAATAAACATTATGCTTAGCGAAAGTATGCAAAATAAAATTTTGCCAAAGGTAATTATGCCTTATAAATTTCTGCTATCTTAAAAGTATGCCATTGCAAATTCGGGCATATAAATATTCGACCAAACAATAATTATGCTAACAGAAAATGCTGCCTGATTAATATTCGACTAAAGAAAATTATGCCAAGTGTGTTATGCCAAGTGACTTTCGGAGCAAAAAGATTCTGCCAGATAGAGGGAACCCCGTCAATTGACCTCTTTCTTAAAGTCGGACCTTATTAGATTATTTCTCCCAGGTATTTGTAGTCGTCGACACACATTAACTGAATCCATTTAACATAGTCTTACAGCTAAACCCGTTACATGCTCACGCTGTCTCCTGTCTCCAAGACATGGATCTCAATGAATATCAAACAGCGGTCGTGCATTTGCGGCCGGTTAAAGGTGAACGTACATTTATCCGAGCCGAACACGCCGAACGAATCGAAGTCAAGCAGGCCTCGAACACGCCGATTTGGCTGAATCGACCGAATTGGACAATCGACCGCGTCGAAGAAAGAATGAGATAGCGCTATTAGTGACAACTAAAGGTGGGAGTGAGTATGAAGATTTTATCTGGTGAATCGACCGAATCGAACGAATTTACCGCGTGGAAGAAAGAATGAGATAGCGCTATGAGTGACATCTGAAGGTGGGAGTGAGTATGAACATTTTATCTGGCGATTTGACCGAATCGGCAAATCGACCGCGTCGAAGAATAAATAAATAAATAAATAAATAAATAAATATCCTTTGGACATTCCCACACATCGCCATCTAGCCCCAAAGTAAGCTACTCAATGCTTGTGTTATGGGTGCCAGACAACGGATATAATACTTAATTTTTTTTTTTTTGTTAATATATACATGATATACATAGAAAACACCCAGACCAATACAAACAGACATGTTCATGCACACAAATGTTTGTATTGTGCGGGGATCGAACCCGCACCCGCTGCGTAGTAGGCGATTTCTCGACCACAACACCAGACGGGTCGTCTAATTGACTGCGTCGAAGAAGTCATGAGATAGCGCTATGAGCGTCATCGAAGGTGGGAGTGAGTAAGAATGAATACCCAGGGAGTCATCCAAGTCGACCGCATTAGTCGCACCGAATCTGATGACGTCATTCGAATTCGTCTAGGATTTCTGGGGTTCTTCCAGATTCGACGCGGATAAGTGTGCGAGGTTTCATTAGATTTCAATAAAGAGTTCTAAAATTCGTTGCGTTCGGCGCGTTCGGCTCGGGTAAATGTGCGTTCACTTAAACAAGCACCGCGTAACTGGTTTGATCTGGTTTGCGCCGGATCACCGCCGGCCGACCTGCGACGCCGACAAATTGACTTACACTTCGCTTACACTACACCTGCAGTACACGAGTTCTGGATGTATATTGAGGTTATGTTTGTTACCATCAAGTAACATCAAGTTGGTAGAAGTCCTGTGAGAAATGTGTTTACTAAATAATTATGTACGTTGTCAAAACGACATATGTATATATAAATATAGCGGTAAAATAGCATATAAGTGAAGTTGGAAATAGAATAGCAATATTTATTTTTAGAAAATACTTAGACCATTTAGTGCGGGGGTCTTGAACCAACACTTAGTATAGGTAAATGAAAATAAACTAAAAATGTCACGGAGCTTACAATATGTGGATCTAATTATAAAACAAGAAAAAACAACAAGTAACGGCTACAAAAATACGTTTGAAGACATGATTTTTCTGACAACTACGAGTACATCGGTCGGTTACAAACTGAATCAATAATAAATTATCTATTTTAACTTTTTCCCCATTTTTTTTTATAAAACTGTAAAGATCTTTAAGGCATTAAATACCTAAAATTTAAAATGAGCGAATTATTGTTTTACCAACTCTTCTAATGAAATTAAATATAAACATTAAAACACTTGAGAAGTAGAGGTATTTTAATAACTGCATTAGTGCACTGCAAAATTTGACCAATTATAATGTATATTGTATGTAATAATTATAATGACTTCAAAACCAAAATGCAGTAAAAAGTCTTAAATAAACTTTTCACCATTGAAAGGAAAGGAATCCGTTTTAGGCAAACAATTTCTTTTTGGAGACGGTGCTGTGATAGTTGATGCTTGATGGTCAAAGTGATGGCACGATTCCAAAAAGAAATTGTTTGCCTAAAACGGATCCCTTTCCTTTCAATGGTAAAGAGTTTATTTAAAACTTTTTACTGCATTTTGGTTTTGAAGTCGGTTTTTACTTTTTTATGTTTATTTCATTTCTTCATTTTTAGTGATTACATAAGAGGGCGGAGGGGGGGGGGGGGGGAGTTGCATCTTATGATTCTATTTTTTTAAGAAGCTACAAATTACCTATCATAAGTTCCTTCATTATAATTACTGAACTCCTAAGCGTTAAGAAGTTCCACCATGAGCTCAGCCCCACAAGATGTTGATTATCAGACGTAACAACACTACAACATTAAGATTCTAGTAAAGAAACACTATACGTGCCTTTAAAATTTGAGGGTTTCCCTCGATTACACCAAGATTCCATCATCAGATCCCAAAATGGGACCAACTAGAAGGTAGAGACCCTCTAAATAAGCGAAATTTTTTTACGATTCGGTCGACAAACGACTGAGATATGAGGTAACAAACATACCAAAAAAAACATACAGTCGAATTGATAACCTCCTCCTTTTTTGGAGTCGGATAAAAACAAAAAAAATATAATAATAATAAACAATGTACATCTTATAGTAAGGCGACAGACTTTAATAGACTGGTACGCTATTATAATATGGTAAAAATACGCTGGAAAAAATCATCACTTAACAGAATAAATCGTATGGTACGAAAACCAGGCAAATTTAAAGCCGTAAAATTTAAGCAATTTGTACAAGTTACTAGATCAAGTAAGTCCCCCCCCCCCCTCTTACTTTAGAGCTTAGCTAGATGAAATTTTGAAAAAAGACACGATGTAAATTTGTACAAATACTTTTAACGAAAATTGGTTTGAACGAGATCAAACTAGTATTTTTTGAGATGTAGCACATTTTCAACAACCGCAATTATTATTCTTTATACAAATACTATGAAAAAAAAGATATTTTGCTGTCAATAAAATATTGTGGTATTTAGGCTTAGTGGAAGTAAGTGTGTGTGAAAGTGGACCCCAAAGCTGGCACGGAACCCTCAGTGCGCGAGTCTGCACTTAGCCGGTATTTTACTATGAGGAGTTTAGACAGAGGTTATTTAACACGTTTTAAACCCTAACAAAAAGGATGACAGACAAAACAAATACATTCCAATCAATTTCTTAAAGAAAATAATGGAGCTGACGTTGCGCTTTACAAATTCCATTGGTTGAATTTTCCACGCCATCTAGTTTTAGATTGCTCTAGCCCCTGTTGATTTGTTATTTGCTGATAATTTTTTCTCCCCTCCCCGCAGCTCAAATCTACTGCACCCAAATAATTTATTCAAAATCATCCCGACCCTCATAGGAGTTATAGGAGTTCCTTATCCGTCTTCCGCAGGGTGATTACGTAACTAAAAAGCGATAAGAAACAGCAATGCAATCAGTGTGAGGCATGGATGGATGGTAATTTAATGCGCGGCGGACCTCTGTCAATATTAGTATCAAGAGTTATTTGTCAAGGTTGTAAAATTCTAATAGGTGCTTACTTTAAAACCCCATACTGCGAATTTTAGCATCGATGCAGTCGCGATGCTAATGCGCGTTGGCATCGATTCAGTCGCGCTTCTGCATTGATGCTAACGCGGAACTGCATCGATGATAAATGAAATATGTTCGTTGCATGAGGATGCTGAAGCGCGTTTGCAACGCGCGACTGCATCAATGCCAAAAGTCGCAGTGAGTAAGGGGTCTAAAGCGTTAAAAAAAACTGTGAAAGCACTCCGGGAGTGCCGGCAGAAGTGAAAACTTGAATATCAACGTTGTGCATTTTTGATTTTTTGGAATAGTTATTATCAATATAAAAGTACTATCATTTTTGTGATAGAATACAATAATAATAATAAAAAAAAAAGTCTGTACGCGTAGAAGATGGTCTTCTGAAATGAATATGTTTATTCTACGCACCTATCTTAAAATAACTAACATGGAAACTAATGTCAGAGGTTATTTGCCCACTCTCCACACTTTGTTTGCAGAACAATTCCCAAATGTATATGTCACAAGACAGAGACTTGGTGACCAACGAAGAGCCATAATTAATAACAAGCTTCTACCACAAAACACGATTGACAATATTTATATTGAAGTTCAAGCAGAAATAAATAAAACACATCCAGGACATCCCTACACACACACCCCACAAAATCTAAGTGCAAACATAACAGACTCACAAACACGAATAAGATGGACAGATGTACATAATGAAACTATAATCAGGTCATATTTAAAAGCAACCAGACTGGAAAGAGATAAAACAGCATACCGAAAGAAAATACACCAAGACTTCGTTGAAACGTTTCCGAACCTCAGCTACATTTCCAAACAACGTATTGCAGACCAAGGACGATAATGATCAATAAATGGATTAACCCTGAGAGGCTCAAAGTAATCAAAGCTGAAATAACCGAAGAACTTAACTTAAATAATATTAACGAACCTTGCGATAATAATACGAGTATACCAGCAGAGGTGGCTGACGAAGTGATCAATACTGATAACATGGGAGATCTAAGCAACGAAAGTTTAAATGACTCTCCACAGTTGACATCGCAACATATCTCTAATAGCCATGAAGACATTCACGAAACACGCAACCAAAACTACACAAATAAAACCCCAAGTATAGACCTTGAAAAAATTGAACAAGAATTTTGTAATGCATTAGAGTTATTTAAGGACACTGAACCCACTGAAAGACCATTCCTGCCGAAACAAAAAGAGACTAAAGTTTTCAGATTCGTAGTAGAGAAGTTAAATACTAGTATTATCCCGAAACACTTAAAGCCAGAAATAACTTTTACCTTGCTTCAAACTTTGATCTACTGCGCGGCGTACACGGCAGCAATCTGTAACGGAACTCGTATTAAAAACAATAATCAGACGGCAAACAGAAGCCAAACTCTAAACAAGCCCCCTTGGTAGAGAAGGCTAGAGGAAAAGGTTCGTAGACTGAGAAGAGAAATAGGTCACCTTACTGAATATATCAAAGGAAATCGAAACCCAAAAGTAGTTGCCACTGTAGACATCATCAGGGAAAAGTACAAATGTCATGCTCAGCACGAAAACCTAAATAATGATTTATCGCAATATTTAGACACCCTCAAACAAAAACTTAGTGCTACAGCAAGCAGATTAAAAAGGTATGTTAAGTGCACCATTCGTAAAAAGCAGAATATACAATTCCAAAATAATGAAAGAGCATTTTATAGGAACTTACAAGTAGATAGCGAAACACTTGCAAAAGATAACAGTTTTATTAGCCCAACACCACAAGCACTACATCAGTTCTGGTCAAATATATGGGAAAACCCAATAGTACACAACGATAATGCTGAATGGATACACAACCTCAAAATTTCTACACAAACACCTGACATGCAATTTGAACACATATCAGTTGAAATATTTATTAAAGTAATCACCCGATCACATAACTGGAAATCACCCGGCACTGACAATATGCACAAGTACTGACTAAAAAAACTAACTTGCACACTTTCACAACATTTTAAAAAAATTAAATGAGTCACCGCAAACTATGCCTAGATACCTAACCCAGGGTATCACATATATGCTACCCAAAGACAAAGATACTACAAACCCGGCAAAATATCGACCGATTACCTGCCTTCAGACACTATATAAAATTATTACAGGTTGCGTAAGTGAAACTATTTACACTCACCTAGAGGAACACAACATTTTAGCCGAAGAACAAAAAGGGTCACGCAAAAAAAGCCAGGGTTGTAAGGAGCAATTAGTTAAAGATTCCATAGCTATGAGACAGGCACACAAACAAAAAAGAAATATTCATACTATGTACATAGACTATAGGAAGGCATTCGATTCAGTTCCCCACACATGGCTTATTGATGTTCTGAAAATTTACAAAATCCATCCACTGTTAGTGAATTTCTTAGGAACCACCATGCAGCAATGGAGAACAGTCCTAAACATAAAGAGCGCGTTTGTGACAACTGAACCCATTAAAATCCGACGAGGTATATTTCAGGGTGACGCGTTGAGCCCTCTATGGTTCTGCCTGGCTCTTAATCCACTGTCAAAATTGCTTAGCGACGCTGAAGGTGGTTTTAAACTTAAAACTAGCAGCACACAGCATACACTAACACATTTACTATATATGGACGATATAAAATTATTTGCATCTAATAAAAATGAGATCAATAAACTAGCTACAATTACGGAGCAATTTTCTAATGATATTAAAATGGATTTTGGCATCGATAAATGCAAAATATTTTTAGTTAATATAGGAAAAATAGAATCAAATACCTACACTTTAGAAACCGGCCAGGTCATAGAAGCTCTAGAAGTAAATAACACTTATAAGTATCTAGGATTCCAACAATCAAAACAAATACAACAAAAAGAAACTAAAGCAGACTTAACAGTAAAATTCAACAAAAGATTAGACCAGGTACTCAAATCTAAACTTAATTCTAGAAACACTGTAAAAGCTATAAATACTTACGCCATCCCGGTTCTGTCTTATTCATTCGGTATTTTGTGAGTTTAGTGTTTATAGTTCGCTGTAATAAAGAAGTTACAGCGAACTATAAACACTAAACTCACAAAATACCGTAAGCATCACCCGAAATCATGCACACAAAGACTAACATTACCACGCCAGGAAGGAGGGAAAGGCCTTATCGATATTCAAAATATGCACAACAAACAAATAACTACTCTACGACAATATTTTTACCGAAAATCAGAACACTCTATATTACACAATTCCTCAGTTGAAGCAGACGACAAATATACACCACTCAACTTAAAAAAACAGGAACACTCAACAGAACCAACACATTACTAACAAGGACCAGAAGTTACATATTTGGGCGCAAAAACCTTTACACGGCAGGCATAAATCAGATATAAACCAGGAACACATAGATAAAAATGCTTCCAACGCATGGCTTGTCCGAGGAGAATTATTCCCAGAAACTGAAGGATTTATGCTTGCCATTCAAGACCAGATTATTGCAACGCGTAACTATCAAAAGTTCATATTAAAAGACCACCACTTACCTACTGACCTCTGCCGTCATTGCAATAGTGCCAGCGAAACAATCCAACACATAACCAGTGCCTGTAAATTATGAGCTAACACCGATTATAAACACCGTCACGACCAGGTATCAGCTGTCATCCATCAATATTTAGCACACAGATGTAAGTTCATACATGAAAAATCACCATACTATAAATACACTCCCAATCCAGTATTAGACAATAATTTATTCAAACTATATTGGGACCGAACAATTATAACAGACAAGACCACTCATTATAACAGGCCAGATATCACATTATTCGACAAACACAAAAATACTGTATACTTAATTGACATAGCTGTTCCGAACACTCATAATATACAAAGTACAATAAACGAAAAACTTAGTAAATATACCGACCTAGCAATACATATTAAAACACAATGGAATGTCCAAACTGTTCATATTGTACCAATAGTCCTCTCTGCTACAGGCGTAATACCCAAGTCATTATTAAAAAGTTTAGACACTGCAAATCCACCATAGTATACAACACTTGATCCAAAAGGTAGTAATTTTGAACACTTGTAGGATAACCCGTAAATTTTTATCTTCGTCACGTGTCACCGATTCAACTAACTAAAATATTTTTATCATGTCAGGCTTGGTTGATACCCGTCTGAACATGGAAATAAAACCTCATAACATAAGAGAGAATCTGCAATAGAAAAACAAAAATAATAATAATAATAATAATAATACAATAATAATAATAATATAATATTTTTATAGAATACAATATTTATTTATTGCGCTATCGTACACAAACATTACAATTTATATTATATTAAATTTATGATTACGATTATCATTACGATTTATGCTATGTTCGTGATCCTAACAAAACAGCGCGGCAATTCGCACAACCCTTGATTCCAGCATTTAAATCTAAATCATCACAAAACAAAGATAAAAAGGTAATAAAAACTCGAAAAACGTAATAAAACGTCAATCAATCGCGTGTTATATCGATGGTCTGTGGCAGGGTGGCGGTACACAACAAAACCTAGCCGTAAATTTTAATAACCCATTTAGTTTTTCCCGTGGGGTATTGATGTGATCTAGTGACGCCACAGAAGTTATATCGATAGTCAATTGTAAATTATAGGAAGGTCGACCGATTATGGTACTTCTCATGGAAGACTGGCAGTCATGTTTCTGTATAAATTAATAAATAATAGACTCGATTTTATAAGCTTCTGTAACTTGATCCACTACAGCGTCTCCAGATGTGCTGTGCTCAAAAGCACGCGTAAGAAGGAAAAGACCTTCTATGTGAATTTATGCAGAACCAATACAGGCCATGCAGAAACAATACTCCCTTGAATAGACTTCTGTCCATTATCAACCAGAACTTAAATGGTCTCTGAGAAATAAGACACTCGAGTAACCAGTAACACGTTTAATAGCCAACTGACAAACTCACCGAACGGTGCATACTATTTATAATAAATACTTAAGTCTACCCACTTTATTTTGTACATCACACCTCCCTCCTTATTACACTATAATACTGTATTTATAAGAAACAATAATTTACTTACAACGAAACCAATAAATGCTTAACCTATTTCGGAGAACATAACTTTTGATTCCAGTATCCTACTATTGAATCGATTTTATACAATTAAATGAGAAACCATATTTTTGCGGTTGCTTACGCTCCCTTAAGGGGTAGCGGCGTTCTCCCGCGGACGAAATGTCACTAGAATATTGACCGCTGCCGTCCACCCCACCAACTAACTCATGGTTACCTGACGCGCCCTGCGTCACCGAGTCCGAAGAGGCGTCAAGTCTCTCGGTCGACTCCACCGGCAAGTGCGGCCACCCTATAAAACTTTGCCTACTTGTGCTCTGTGACTGTTGTTCAGACTCCTGATCCGGTTTATTAATTAAGTCCCCTCTATCTTTTGATTTTAATTTTATTTGATCAATATGCCGATGTACCACTGTGCCATCCCTACATGTAATGTTATAATCCGTTAGACCAATAGTTTCTTGTATAATACCCTCTAGCCACTTACTCTGTCCTCGATACGAGCGGTACCAGACGACGTCGCCGACGCGCAATGCGCGGTGCCCGCCGCCGGCCGCGCGCCGCTGCCGCTCCTGTGCGCGGTGCACGCGCTGCTCCCGCTGCGCTGCAGGTTTTAACCGATCTAACCTGGTGCGTAATGACCTACCTAACATTAAGGTGGCCGGACTTTCTCCAGTCGTACTGTGTTCCGTGTTACGATACATCAGCAAATATCTTTGTAACGCCACCTCCGTATCTATACCCTGTTTGTTAGCTTTAATAATAACCTTTTTGCAAGTTTTAACAGCATTTTCCGCCGCCCCATTAGAAGCTGGGTGATAAGGTGCCGAGAATATGTGTTCTATTCCATTATGTAGCATAAATAACTTTAACTCCTCACTCGTGAAAGGTGGTCCGTTGTCACTTACTATTTGTTTGGGAATGCCAAACCTTGAACAAACCTCTCTTAATTTAGAAATAACTGCCATAGCTGAAGTGGATTTCATATGAAATATTTCAATCCATTTAGAACAAGCGTCTATGATTACGAGAAAGCGACGTCCTTCAATTGGGCCTAAAAAATCCAAATGTACCCTAGTCCAAGGTCGTGTCGGCCAGGGCCACGGCTGCGGCGCGTGGTGCGGCGGCGCCTGCGCGGTCTCCGCGCACACGCGGCACGCGCGGCACATCGCCTCCACGGCCTCGTCCACCCCCGGCCACCACACATAACTTCGAGCTATACCTTTTGTTTTAACAATACCCATGTGTATGTCATGTAATTCTTCTAATATTCGACTTTGACAACCTTTAGGAACTACCAATCGATGCCCCCACATTACACACCCTAACTCGGAATATAATTCCAACCTGCGATTAAAATATGGCTTTAATTCTTTAATCTCCACGTCCTCTGGCCAACCATCCCTAATATAACTTAATACTCGACCAAGAATCGGGTCTTTTTGGGTTTCTCTTTTTATTACGGTAAAGTCTAGGGACAATGCTTCCGAAGCAAAGTGTAGGTAAGTTTGTTCCGGCTCCTCAGTATCACCGTTTTCTGTACCCTTAGCTTTATAACTTTCTACTAAACGCGATAAGGCGTCGGCTGTATTAGCACTAGTATTTATATATTCAATTGTAAAATTATAAGCGGATAACAACAACGCCCATCGTTGCATTCTACTGGCTGTCATACTTGGAATGCCGTGTTCTGGCCCAAATATGCTGACAAGCGGCTTATGATCACTCTTTAGTACGAATTGTCGGCCATATAAATATTGGTGAAACTTCTTAACCGCGAAAACAATAGCTAAAGCTTCTTTATGCACTTGACTATAATTAATCTCTGCGGGCGTGAGCGCCCGCGACGCATAGGCAACGACTCGCTCGTGGCCCTCGGGCCGCCGCTGCGCCAGTATCGCGCCGACTCCGCGCGAGCTCGCATCGCATGTCACAATAATAGGCAATGACTCGTCATAGTGCGCTAACACTTCTGAACTGGTTAGTAATTTCTTAACGTAGTTAAATGCCTTATTCTGCTCTAATCCCCAAACCCAATGTCTACCTTTCTTTAACAAAGCATACAACGGAGATAAGTGAAAACTTAAATTCTTAATGAATTTTCCATAAAAAATTATCATACCTAGAAAAGACTTAACTTCCGAAACATTTTTCGGAGTAGACAACTTCAAAATTGGCTCGATTTTATCTTGTTCTACTTTTATGCCCTCCTTGCTAATCCTAAACCCTAAATAATTGACAGAATCAGCAAAAAATTCGCATTTACTTTTCTTTAATTTCAAACCATTTTCTTTGAGAATATCCAACACTTTATGAATAGTTTCCAAATGTGACGTCAAGCAGGCGTTGCTTATCAAAATGTCATCTAAGAAAACAGTAACATTGGGTACATTTTCGAACAATTTAGACATAGTCCGTTGGAATATACCCGGACTTGACGCTAGTCCGTATGACAATCTATTATACCTAAATAACCCTTTATGCGTATTTATCACCGTCAGCTCTCTAGTATCATCTAACAAAATTTGGTTATAGGCTTGTGAAAGGTCTAATGGTATAGTACCTACTACCACGTAATCTAGTAAACAAATCCTCAATTTTTGGCACGGGGTACTTATCGACTTGTAAGACACGATTTAGAGTCACTTTATAATCGGCACAAATACGCAAAGCTCCATCGGGCTTATGAACAATTACCAGTGGTGTCGCCCAGTCCGAGGTCTCGACGGGCTCGATGACGCCGGCCCGCCGCATGCATTCCAGCTCGGCGTCCACCCGGTCGCGCAGAGCGTACGGCAGCGGTCGCGCGCGGCAAAACACGGGCTGCGCCCCCGCCCGCAGGCGCAGAGACGCTCGTCCGCCGGTGAAGCACCCCAATTTGCCATCAAACAACTCCTTATACCTATAATAGATAGTATTTACAATTTCATTATACTGTTTTCTACTTGTAGTTTCCACATTGTAATTATTCACGACCGAAACTTTAGGTACATCTATTTGAAGTTCCGCTAACCACTGTCTGCCTAATAAAGTAGTCCTTCCGTTTTCAAACACATATAAATCTAATAACTTTCTCCTATTTTTATAATTAACTTCTACTTCTAGGTACCCTAACGGTCTTACTTTGACCCCGTTATAAAATTGTACTGACAACCGACATTTATGTAACGGCCTATTTTTAAAATAACGAACATAGTTCTCATGCGAAATACAAGACAGTGGCGACCCGGTATCTATTTCCATAAGTAAATTAACGGAATTTACATTTAAACTGATGCTCACCGGCTTGTAACTACTCAACGACATCTGATAAATAGTTTCTTCATTCTCCGCCTCTTCCGTATTCGCGTCGACTTCTTCTACCCAATGAGCTCGCGTCGAGGTCGTTGCCGTAGCCCTGGGCCTCCCGCCACGGCCTTGTCCGCCTCCGCGGCCACCTCGGTGGCCACCTCTGCCACCAAAACGTGTTGGCTTCGCAGTCGTATTCTCCGGACACATCCTCCGTAAATGTCCCACCTTTTTGCACCGACTGCACTCGTAATCTCTGAATTTACACTCGTTTCTTCTGTGTCTAAAATCTCCACACGCAAAAGAACCGCCCACTTGCAAATTATTAACTGCGTCGTCCCCGCCGAGTGAATGGCGTCCAGCTGATAAGCGAGACCGCGGCCCCGCATAGCTAACGTCCGATGCGTTGTTACTGAGCGCGCTTGCACCCGCGCCCGCGCCTGCGACCCCTCGGCCGCCCGTGCCCGCGCTCCCTGCCTCCGAGACCCCGTCCACCGTGGCCGCGTCCCTTACCGCTGATTCGAATGAAACCGCCATCGCCACTGATTCTTGAAAAGTCACCGGACCTCTTGCAAATAGTTGTTGCCTAATTCCATCGTCCTTTATGCCGCATACAAATTGATCTCTTAGGTTTTCTAATAAGTTAACACCAAAGTCACAACCTTTCGACAGTTTTTTTAAGACCGCTACATAGCACAAAATGTTTTCATCCGACCTTTGCACTCTTTGCCGAAACACAAACCGTTCCGCTAAGATTGAAGGTTTTGGATTTAAATGTTCTCGCAACAAACTAACCGCTTCTGCGTAGGTCATCTCGCACGGTTTCTTCGGGCTCGATAAATCCGTTAGCAGTTCATATGCACGATCACCCATCGCGGTAATTAACGTCGGTAATTTAAGTTCTTCTTTGACCGAATTCACTTTAAAGTACATTTCCAGTCTTTCCACGTATAAAGGCCAGTTCCCGGCTTCCATATCAAACTCCGATATCTTGCCCACTGCCATTTTGAAAAAAAATATCCTCGTCAGCCACTGAGAAATAAGACACTCGAGTAACCAGTAACACGTTTAATAGCCAACTGACAAACTCACCGAACGGTGCATACAATTTATAATAAATACTTAAGTCTACCCACTTTATTTTGTACATCACAGTCTCGACTTTTCCTTTTTAAAATAATATACTGTGTTTAAATAATTATGCAACAGACAACACACCCACTGTCGTGGCTGCGAAGTAATTATTTTTATTTTTCGAAGTAATGAATGTTTGTGTTTATCACACCACATTTGCCCCTTGCAGGATTCAAACCGGCAACGGGGGGTCGGCATAGTATTCAGGAGCTCTAACCACTACACAAAACGAGTCGTCGTGTTTATTTAAAACCTGCAGTTTCGTTACACGTACATTCCCGAGCGATAGCCTTCTTCACCAGTCTTCACCAGTCAAAGATGTAAGATGAAAATTTATCAAATTCAGAATCACTTTATGTCACCAACTGTTTGGATAAACTTATAATACACATAAAGATGAAATAAGAAACCAAAAATTTGCGCACGGTAGCTCAATTGGTAAGAGCGTTTGGCCCGGTTTGCCAAGAGGTTGCTGGTTCAAGTCCCGCCCGTGCGCAAATTTTTGGTTTCTTATTTCATCTTTATGAATATTAAACATGACACTGTGAGTGTTAAAAACATTCTAAAGCATTAGATAGCGAAGCGACATCAATTTCCAAGTTGAATTTATTCTGTAAAGAATAACTGCTTGGGCCATCTGTTTCATAAACAGACGGCTAGATGGCGCTAAGCGTCACGCAATTGACGTTTTCATACGAAACCACAAATTTCGCAGGGTCGGACTAACAGCACGGTAGCTCAATTGGTAAGAGCGTTTGGCCCGGTTTGCCAAGAGGTTGCTGGTTCAAGTCCCGCCCGTGCGCAAATTTTTGGTTTCTTATTTCATCTTTATGAATATTAAACATGACACTGTGAGTGTTAAAAACATTCTAAAGCATTAGATAGCGAAGCGACATCAATTTCCAAGTTGAATTTATTCTGTAAAGAATAACTGCTTGGGCCATCTGTTTCATAAACAGACGGCTAGATGGCGCTAAGCGTCACGCAATTGACGTTTTCATACGAAACCACAAATTTCGCAGGGTCGGACTAACAGCACGGTAGCTCAATTGGTAAGAGCGTTTGGCCCGGTTTGCCAAGAGGTTGCTGGTTCAAGTCCCGCCCGTGCGCAAATTTTTGGTTTCTTATTTCATCTTTATGAATATTAAACATGACACTGTGAGTGTTAAAAACATTCTAAAGCAACTTATAATACATTTAAAAAAATTGGACACCAATCACATACATTGCTCTGTTCTCAAAGTAAGTATCCAATGCACTTGTGTTATGGAAATCAGACACATGGGTGGTACCACAACACCCACACCCGAGACAATATAGAAAATATATTTTTATAATAATTTTGCGTTTTGAATCAGTGGAATATAGCAAAAACAAACAAAAATGCTTATATTACTTTAAATTAGTGCCCTTCTCTTTGATTTTGATATGGTTGCGTTAAAAAATATATGTTAAACAGCTTCCTAAACTCTTTAAATCAAGGAATAGTTTTGCATTGGCTATCCTGATTGAATACTAGCGCCCCCCTGTCAATGTAATCTATCGGTCTGCGGGCGAAGTCTGAAGCATAATTTTTGACAGTTCGCGTCGACAATTTCAATTTTATGTTTTTCTGATTCATCAAATAACATTTTAACTTACGTAGCTATAAAAAATCTAAAAAAAAATCTAATAAAATAATATCTAAAATCTTTAATAAATCTTAAAAAATATTTGTAGTTTTTTAAGCTTCATTCAAAAATTCTTCTCAATCAATAAATACACGAAAACACCTATTTTGTCTCAGCAGTTTTCAAGCGCCACCTGGTGGTTTTACACGGAACTATGTCAAGACTTCCGACACAGAAGATCTTTGTCGCAATATATATACGGCTTATTTGAAAACGTCACCTATTTTCCAGCAATCACTGATCTATGTTATGTCATTTAAAATCGTTAGTTTTATACTTTTTCAGTCTGATATGTCTTATCCGACGTTGAAAAAATCGACCCTTCGTCGTTACCTGATATTTTTTTATACTTAGTAAAGTTAGCCTGTAACATCCCACTGCTAGGCAAAGGCCTAACCTTAACTATGACGTAGTTTGAGCCATTCTCCACCACCCGGGCTCAGTGCGGGTTGGTGGAGGGGTGTTTGCAAGACAAGCGACTAACCCTGTTGTCAGATGTTATCAAGCCTCCCATAAGGTCTCTGACTAGGCTTAACGACTAATATCAACCGATATTAGCCGGGACCAACGGCTTAACGTGCCTTCCGAAGCACGGAGACGCTCGTGATGTACGTCACTTATATGGTCGGAATGGTCACCCATCCAAACACGACCGCGCTGTAGGTTGCTTCACTGCGCTACGAGCATCTTACTGCACTACGAGCAACTTTTTTATACTTATTCACTAGCAATATTTCGTACACATAAATTTAAAAAAACGCAACCTTCCTTGGTATTTTATTTAGTTTTTTTTTTTTTAATATTTGACAACATCACATACATTGCTCCGATTCCAAGCTAAGTAGCTAAAGCACTTGTGTTATGGAAACCAGAAACAACGGTGATACCACAATACCCAGACCCGAGACAATATAGAAAAGCTCGTTTTCTACATTAGTCCGACCGGGAATCGAACCTGGAACCTCACGAGATGGCTACGCTTGAAACCAGCGTGCTAGCCACTTGACCACGGTGGAGGTCGTCTAAAGATTAAAATCCTATCGATAAAAAGTGCCGATAGTGGATCTCACGTTTAGCCATCGCTATGGTGGCGTCTGCCCCATAAAGTCTGGAGTCGCTTGGCACGTTTCCAACCAAATTCGTGTGTAATAACGAAAATCCACTTTCAGTTATGTTTTATACGCGCGGCCAACACTCTATTACGTCTGACCGCTTCGCAGACCAACTAAAGTATGAAGAGAGCTAAGTTTCAAAAGCTCAGTTATGCGTCAATCATTTGTCAGTCTTACGAAGAATTCCCATTTTCTCCTTGAACTACACACACCAATAAAAGTTTGTGATCAGTAGCATAAGCTAATTCAATTTTTACAGATAAAATAATGTCGCAGTCACTCCCGGCTAGTGTGGACAAAGGGTGTTTAAAAGGTACTAATATTCGAATGAAATAAAGAAATCCGGGTATAGCGTTTGGCAACAAAAGTTTATTCAAATTTGCTATTTCACAATTACCTTTTAACACCTTCAAAAAAATCAAATACAAAACTTAATAGCTCAGAATACAGTAGAGACTAGGTTAGGTTCTAATTTAGTTATCAATATCTATACTGTTACAAATCTTAATGTTCACAAATTTCTAATTAAATAAAGATAAACCACCAATTTAAGTGTTTAATTACCTAAATAAATTCCAAAATTTATCCTCAAAGGGATTCCTAAATTATGCCTAAATTAATAGCTAAATTATCCCACTTTTCCTAAGTTAAAGTAAATACAAGAAAACCAACCTTGGATTTCAACGGAGGTTACTATTTCAAATCTTTGTTGCATCAAACTACAAACAATTCTGCAACATTACCCCAAAATTTCACCGATACCGATCCATCCTCAAAACAGCAGACAAGAAGCAAATCAATCCATAAGGAAGTTCTGACTTCAAAAATTAATCCAAATGAGGTCTAAGTAAGGTCTTAGTAAGGTCTAAGTAAGGTCACTGAAAAGAATTTACAAAAGGTTAGTTCAACGCACAAACCAAAGTAAAAGTTAAAAAAACACTAACTTTTCATAATAAATATTTACCTGAGGTTACAACATGATCACCAAATTGTGACTGTTCAACTTACAGACACATATCAAAAGCGAAACCTAGAAATAAAAGAAAGTTCTAGTTAACAACCAATTTTTTTTTCTAAGTGAGGGTGGTTATACTTTTCATCACCCTATTTATGAAATCTATAATAAACCAATTTAATACCTGCAAAAGCTGGCTCGCCATATAATTTCTGAATTAATTACTAAACATTTATGCTAATTTTTCTATTTGAGACCTGAAATGATAAAAATTACAACTCTCAATACAATATGCCCAGATGTAGGTAGGCTACATTTTCTTTACAAGGATTTCCAAAGGAGTTTCCCCCGAAATACTTACCATTTTCCAGTCATTTATATCAAATCATTTTTGAAATTAATTCATCCAAATTGACATGTTGGCGGCGTCTGAAACGATAAAAGAACCATGTGCTCAGACTCTAAGAAACGTCTCGCAACAAACAAAAATCAACGCAAACCTTTCTGCAGATACTTACCAGGAATAACTATCAAACTACAAAATAATTTGGGGCGTGCCCCGTAATCACATTTCTTTAATTAATTACATATTAAGACACGTTCCACTCCGACGCACGACCAACAGTGCGGCACCGGAAAAAAAAGCAGCTGTCACACTTGACACATGTCAGTGTCACCATCCATCTTATCTATGCCAAAATATGGACTGAAGTCCTACATCCATTTAGCTTTTCGTTTCACGCGAACTTAGACAAAAATATACAACGTTACAATACCCCCCTCCCAAAGAAAAGAGGTTCACTACAGTGAACCGAAAGCTGTCCCCAGCTTCCGTAACTGTAAAAATATGTACTGTTACCAAATGCCAAAATAAAATCAAAATAATTTCCTTCCACTATCCAACAAGTTCAAACTAACCTAAGAAGACATTCTATTTACTATATCACTAGTTGATATTATTTGAAGGATCCAAAAGTATAAACCAAAAAACTACATCTAAGAGGCCTCAAAATAAAACTCCTAACCATAAATAAGTACAAAGCTTCGAAGCTCAAAAAAATAAAAATAAACCCGCAATCCATACAGCCATTTCATGCATTATGACTATATAATATCCTTATATTTTCTTACCGTGAAAGAAAACACAGTAACAAACATCCTCAAAAATTTTATAAACCAAAAGTATATACCAAAAAAATGTATACCAAAAAAAATATGTCCCAAAGGACCTCAAAAAAAAACTAACCTATGTTATTTAAGGGTGCTCTGCTAAAATTATTCAAAAGATCAATAAATAGAAACTCAAAATCAACGCTATTTAAGAATATTCCATTCCAAAATATCGACGATACCTCAAAAAAATCTTAACTCAAAGCTATTTAAGATTTTCTGTTCAAAATATCCAAAACACCCAAAAAAAGAACTCAAAACGCCGTTTAAAAATATTTCAACTAAAAACATCCAAAATACCTAAAGATCTCAACGTCAACGCCATTAAAGATTGTTCTGTTCATAATAATCCAAAAGCTCACAAAAAAAAACAAATTAACTACCTACATTGAATGTTCTGTTCAAAATTATCCAAAAGCCCTCATAATAAATTCTACAAAACAAAGTATATTTCTTTTCAATTTACTCAAAAAGTTAATTAAGTCAAAAAAACGGGCAACAAACACATTCAAATAATTCCAAAACGACCTCATGCTAGACAACAATTCAAAATCATAAGTTTCAAGCGACTTAACTTAAGGGTTTCCGCTAAAACATACCCACAAACAAATTAATTTCATTCTTCCACAAGCAAACCATCTTATCAACCTCGCCTTTCATACTTCATCATACAAAAACTAAACAGTTTTATTTCTCAATCTAAATAAAACTGAACCCTTTCACTTTTGTGTTTAGAATTTTCATCAATTTAAACACAACCAAAGAAACTCTAGTCGAATCAAAACTTATGTCTCAATATCCTTAAATGCCACGAACCGAGTGAACGACCATCCATAGCCTCCAACTCGTAAACAAAATGGTGAAAAATACCTCAGTGATCCCACACCAAACAAAAAACAAACAAACTGGTGCCAAATTGGGCATCACTTGAGTGTAGCTGGACTCCCAAACTACATCACCAACCAAAAATCAAAACGCATTTCTGCGCCCTAAAACAACAAAATTTGTGGCATGTCTAGCACGGACACTAAAAACTTCCAAAAAAAAATCCTTTAAACAACCGAACTCACCGACATAATACTCCTTAGGCATAGTTACTGCGTACTCCGTCGCGGTATCCCTGTAAAATTATGTTAAGGGATGTTGTAACAAACCAGTGCCTCCCTGAATCACGATCCCATAATATGTGTCCAATTAACCACAATCACGGTTTCAGTAACTCATGAATCACTATAAATGGTTTCTAAAATTTTTGGCAACACCCGTACCAGTAGCACGCCTAATAGGAAACAACAGAGTCGATTTACCGAAACAATGTGTTACACCGAGAAAAAATGTAACTGATTTCTTGGTTTATACACAAAACAGACGCAAGAAACATAATTTAATTCGTTTTCAGAACAACTCCAATAACGCTGACTCGTAACCACAATGACCCTACATTTACTTCATAACTCATTTATCAATGTAACCAAAACAAAAGCAATAATTAAAATCCAAAATTATTTCAACTAATTCTCAACGCAAACTCATATAAATTACACTGTAATATCACTGTTAAGTAACATTAATTAATCATGTTAACTATTATTTGGTGGTTTATATTTTTACAAGTTTTCATACAAAACAATATAAAGTGAGTCCAAAATATTACAACCAAAACAACTCAAATATATCACAATACTTAAACAGATTGTGAGTATTTTAAATGCTTAATAAAATCAAACACAACAAATTGGGATTTCACAAAATAAAGTTTACACCGTAACAATAACTTTTATTTGGTTAGTAAATACAAATTGTTTGATGCAACACTAAACTTGTGGGATAATTCCTAACCAGTTAGTAACACAGGCAAAATAAACCTAAGCTAAATAATATGGTGGTTAATTAGCATTCCAAAAAAAATTCTAACAACAAAGTGCTCAAAATTGTACTAATAACTAATTCTAAAGTTGGGCGCCATTTGTCGCAGTCACTCCCGGCTAGTGTGGACAAAGGGTGTTTAAAAGGTACTAATATTCGAATGAAATAAAGAAATCCGGGTATAGCGTTTGGCAACAAAAGTTTATTCAAATTTGCTATTTCACAATTACCTTTTAACACCTTCAAAAAAATCAAATACAAAACTTAATAGCTCAGAATACAGTAGAGACTAGGTTAGGTTCTAATTTAGTTATCAATATCTATACTGTTACAAATCTTAATGTTCACAAATTTCTAATTAAATAAAGATAAACCACCAATTTAAGTGTTTAATTACCTAAATAAATTCCAAAATTTATCCTCAAAGGGATTCCTAAATTATGCCTAAATTAATAGCTAAATTATCCCACTTTTCCTAAGTTAAAGTAAATACAAGAAAACCAACCTTGGATTTCAACGGAGGTTACTATTTCAAATCTTTGTTGCATCAAACTACAAACAATTCTGCAACATTACCCCAAAATTTCACCGATACCGATCCATCCTCAAAACAGCAGACAAGAAGCAAATCAATCCATAAGGAAGTTCTGACTTCAAAAATTAATCCAAATGAGGTCTAAGTAAGGTCTTAGTAAGGTCTAAGTAAGGTCACTGAAAAGAATTTACAAAAGGTTAGTTCAACGCACAAACCAAAGTAAAAGTTAAAAAAACACTAACTTTTCATAATAAATATTTACCTGAGGTTACAACATGATCACCAAATTGTGACTGTTCAACTTACAGACACATATCAAAAGCGAAACCTAGAAATAAAAGAAAGTTCTAGTTAACAACCAATTTTTTTTTCTAAGTGAGGGTGGTTATACTTTTCATCACCCTATTTATGAAATCTATAATAAACCAATTTAATACCTGCAAAAGCTGGCTCGCCATATAATTTCTGAATTAATTACTAAACATTTATGCTAATTTTTCTATTTGAGACCTGAAATGATAAAAATTACAACTCTCAATACAATATGCCCAGATGTAGGTAGGCTACATTTTCTTTACAAGGATTTCCAAAGGAGTTTCCCCCGAAATACTTACCATTTTCCAGTCATTTATATCAAATCATTTTTGAAATTAATTCATCCAAATTGACATGTTGGCGGCGTCTGAAACGATAAAAGAACCATGTGCTCAGACTCTAAGAAACGTCTCGCAACAAACAAAAATCAACGCAAACCTTTCTGCAGATACTTACCAGGAATAACTATCAAACTACAAAATAATTTGGGGCGTGCCCCGTAATCACATTTCTTTAATTAATTACATATTAAGACACGTTCCACTCCGACGCACGACCAACAGTGCGGCACCGGAAAAAAAAGCAGCTGTCACACTTGACACATGTCAGTGTCACCATCCATCTTATCTATGCCAAAATATGGACTGAAGTCCTACATCCATTTAGCTTTTCGTTTCACGCGAACTTAGACAAAAATATACAACGTTACAATAACAAACCAAAAATTGCGCACGGCTGGGACTCGAACCTGAAACTTCAAGCTAACCTGGCGTTTGACCAGGCTCTTCTCATAAAATTGAGCTACTGTGCTGTTGGTCCGTCCGTGTAAAATTTCTGGTATCTTAAGGATACGTCATAACGCGTGACGTCAGCGCTATCTACCCGTCTATTCTTAAGTAATATAAAATATGACACTGTGAGTGTTATAAATATTCTAAACCATCAGCTATTTTAATTATTTAAATGTATCTCTATTAGGAAAACATATAAGTTGTGTTATTTTTCTAAGTGATCATAAACTTTTTTAACTGACTTCAAAATAGGAAGAGGTTATCAATGTGTCTATTAATGTAAAAGTTCAGATGAGTTAATAATACAAGTGTAATATTTTACACGGGCATTCTACTATCTTTATGAAAAGGAAAAGAAAACATACATGAACCAAAAGATAACTCACCGTTATAGACATGCAGCAGCTAAACAGTAAGCTTCTGATTTGCTTGTAAAAATAAAAATTAGATTTAGCTTCTAGAGCCTAAGTCGTCTGAATACCGCCCACACTATTATCTGCCTTTTGGAATCTATTTTGAATCAATTTATAAGTACCTACTTAATTTGTAGATAAGGAGCTTTAGTATTTATAAACACTTGATCACCTCTAAGGCTTATTTAAACTATTTTGACCTCTTGATAATTCTACTAACACTAAGGTTGCTTTGTCAGGTCGCTAATAAAACTATTTAGGCTTTTTTTTTCATTGAGTATATTAAAAAAAAAATACAAATTATCGCAAAACTTTTAATCAGAGTCAAGATAACATTATAAACTCAAGTCAGTAAACGTAGTTTCATTAGACAACAGTTTGTTTCTCGCCCTAGTGACGGAACGGGTCAATCGTTTGTTGACTAACGGTCATTACCTATATCCATTTTTTTTTAAATGTTTGACACCAATCACATATATTGCTCTGACCCCAAAGTAAGTAACTTGTGTTATGGAAATTAGACACAACGGTGGTACCACAACACCCAGACCCGAGACAATATAGAAAATTTTGATTTCTATATTAACCCTACCGGGAATCGAGCCCGGGACCTCACAGCGGCGACGCCTTGAAACCAGCGCGCTTAGCCACTACACCACGGAGGTCGTCAAATTAATTTATCTGTGCTTATGCCTTACTACAGATAGAAATGGTTAGCTACCTAAATCTTGTCAGTACGACAGTCTATCTCCGACCGAGGAGATCCTATCTCCAGTCGAGGAGCTTATGTACTGTGACTTTAGTTTGTATATGTCGTAGGATTATTGGATAAATCGAATTTTTTTCCGATTATTGGATAAACCGAAACCGATAAACCGAACAAAGCGCACTGATTGGTCGATCGGATCGCCTAAAACAACGTGTTATCTGATTGGTTGACCACTTGACGTTTCACTTGTCAATCCTTCTTGTCGTGTCTTTTGATCCTTGTTCCTTGTTCCTTGTACCTTTGTTCGGTCATGATCCTGTAATTGGTCTCTCTTCAACTTGTTTGTCCAGTGAAACACTAACTAAATTAGAAAATGAAGAAGAGTTACAATAGATTTTAAATAGTAAAAATATTCCGTGCTTAGAAGATATAATTAATAACGAGGAAAATGATAACTATACTGTTGAATACGAATTTACAATCCTTTCTTTTAATCAGTCTACAAACGAGAAACCAAATAAATACCACTCCTTAGGTCCAGATATAACTACTGAAACACAAAGTGCAATACAATACGACGAGCAAATAATTTTCGACCTGGGTAATACTACACAAACAGACAATTTTGAAGTAGCTACTGATTCTACAAATAAAAATCATTGTTTTAGAAGATATAACCATTGTTCCAGCAAATATTGCAAAATCGGACAGTGTTGATATTCATACAGATATTTATCACAGGTTTACTACCCATAATAGCGCAGCTTCCAAAAACGATACCGTCGCGAACACCAACAACAACCAATTAAAAAACTTATTAAAAAAATCCTTTATGTAGACATATGCCTTTTCTTATGCGTTATAACTCTATGACATAATATTTCAAATTTACGAGTAACCAATCACAATAAGTGTTGGCCTATAAACCAGTATCAAGCCAATCAGAGTTAAGTATATTCAAAGTTACTAAAGCAACTAGTTTTTTCGCAAAAACCCTATCCGTTTTCAAGTAACATTGAGAAATATCATAGACATTGTCTAATTATCCGTATTTTCGCGATATCCCTAGATTTTTTGCAAAAATTTGGTTTATCAAATAATCCTACGGCATATATAAAGAACGGCCGTAAGGAGCAAAAGTATTAATTTTAGCGACTGTATTTTTTATTTATTGTACGAAACTATTACTAGACTATCGTGTGCAGGCGGAACAATTGACGGAATTACCTACATTTGCGGTCGAAATATGCTTGCGGCCGGTACCTTTTCCAACCTATAATCCTGTATGGAATGAGACAAATTTGGTCTGATTCGTTTTCATTCATCCTTCTTCTTCTTTTTTTTAAGAGCTATGGTCTTGTCGGTGGAGTTTTTTCCAATTTGACTACATGGTACGAATTGACACCTAACTTCTCTTTAATTTGCGTCATGTATGCCCTTCTAGGTCTTCCTCTTTTTCTCCGCCCTTCAACTTTTCCCTCTATGATGATCCTGCTGCGTCTTCGTCCCCGTTTCACTGCCGTACAAGGCGATGCTCCAGATGTTCATACGTCCTAAACTAAGCATATTTTGATGGCAAATATAGGCAATCGTGCCAATTTTTCTGCCTGCACACAATAATCTTAAGTAAATTAAATATTCCTTCTCTTTGTTATCAATCATAACGCGAAAATTTAAACGCAACAAGTGTTCGATAAAACCGGATGTTGATCGAGCTAAGTGTTTGCCGGTCGCAGCCTTCTAACACCCTCCGTTTGTTTGAGCTCCCTCGAAGGGTGCGTTTGGAAGGGAGGATAATCGCTTCATATTTTTCAAATTAGAATATTGAGAAAATCTCTCATAAATAAAGATTATTCAAAATAGGTTAAAGGAAACTTTCTTGAAATGGTAAATGTCTGTTGCCATGCATAACAGGTTCTTACTATGTATGTGAATGACTCACCTATTCCATTTTGTAAACGTCTGAATCGATTTCCATGAAATTATAATTGTGAGAATGACGGATATATTATGACTCCGGATTTTTCTACTACAGGATCACCTCCTAGTGTGTAAACATAAATGGGGAAGTAAGTTTGTATTTTTAAATAAATTTAACTTTATGTACTTTTAGTAAACTGATCAAAAACTTTAAATTATGGTTGTAAATAGTAAGGAATGATGCAATTTTCATAATCCGTGCGTGCCTTCGTTTGACGATATCATTTGCTTACACTGGATGCAATAACAACGTTCTAGCTATAATAGAACTTAAGACTAAAAAACCAAAATGCACTAAAAAGTCTTAAATAAACTCTTGAACATTGAAAGGAAAGGAATCCATTTTAGGGAAACAATTTCTTTTTGGAGTCGCTGCTGCGACAGGTGAGGCTGAATTTTCAAAGTGATGGCACCGACTCCAAAAAGAAATTGTTTCCCCAAAATGGATTCCTTTCCTTTCAATGTTCAAGAGTTTATTTAAGACTTTTTAGTGCATTTTGGTTTTGAAGTCGGTTTTTACTTTTTTAAAGTTAATTTTATTTCTCCATTTTTAAAGTTTACAAATGGGGGGGGGGGGGGGGGGAAGTTGCACCTTATGACTCCGTTCTTTAAGAAGCTACAAACTACCTATCATATGTTCTGTCATTATAATTACTGAACTCCTAAGCGTTAAGGAGTTCCACCATCAGCTCAGCCCCACAAGATGTGAACTATTAGACGTAACAATACGTCAACATTAAGATTTTAGTAAAACATATATATAACATTAAGATTTTAGTAAAACGTATAGTGTTATACGTACCTTTAAAATTTGAGGGTTTCCCTCGATTACACCAAGATCCCATCTTCAGATCCCAAATCGGCAACAAGGGGACCAACTAGAAGGTACACCCTCTAAGTAAGCGAAAAATTTTTTCGAATCGGTCGACTAACGACTGAGATATGAGGTAACAAACATACAAAAAAAACATACAGTCGAATTGATAACCTCCTCCTTTTTTGAAGTCGGTTAAAAAGACGCTGTCCCCCTCTCAATGTGATTCAATAGAATTCTTTAGCTCTATTCAAACACTCATATCTATTAAAACATCATTTATACCTCTACTAGTTGAAGGAGTCTGCTGGTTCTAATTATATGGAAAAAAACGACACCTTTAAAATATCGATCTTGCTGTAATTCCATAGGAAAATAATTACATAATAATAGCTTACGATATCGTGTAGGGTCAATGGCGCCTCAACCAGAAAGAATTCAAGGACAAAAAAAGCATAAACTAATGAATTACTCTAATTGACATAGATAAAAATGATACTCCTCAGAGATAATAAAAATGTATGATCCAATCACACTGGGATTTAAACACTAGTGTTATAAGAATGGTCACTACTCTGTTATACCTCTATTAACTGTAGAGAAACGGGACAAGATACCATTGTATGTAACTGCGTTGGAGTAAATGATTACGATTGTATGGCCACGGTGTCCCATACCTGTATAAATGTACTTTATAATACGCTTCTATACAGGCCTAATGAGTTGATTTTAGCTTTTCAACGGCAATTTTATCGCTTAGAAGCTCTTTAAAAGCTGTGGAAGCCGTTTGTGTGCAAGTTGGGTTTCTTCTCTTGCTAGTTTATTTTAAATTACAATATCAACAAAAGCGTGAATAAGATAGTACTTATCAGTCTCGATGCATCTTTTGCAGCGTTATCACTAACCATCAGACAGGTGAGATATCAGACCAAAATGTCTGGTTTGAAGGAAAATTCAGCGAATCACTTCAACGCACTATGCGCAAATATTTGTATTTTACTTGGTCAATAAACTACGTATTGTAACTACATACGATACAACAGTGTTTCATTCTCTCAACATTCACCACTGAAAATAAACCAATACCAAACAATAACAATCATTATCAGCCGAAGGACGTCCAATGCTGAACATAGGTCTCACCCACGGCTTTCCACAGCGACCGATCACTAGCGGTCAGCATCCAGTTTGATCCTGCGATCTTTATAAGGTCGTCTGTCTATCTTGTTGGTGGACGTCCTACGCTGCGTCTTTGGCCAAAGGGTCTGCCATCTAGAACTTTCCTGCCCTAACCAATACTCCTTAACTATTTTTTATCACCATAATTATCAGCCATAGGACGTCCACTGCTGAACATCGGCCTCCCCCACGGCTTTCCACAGCGACCGATTACTAGCGGTCTGCATCCAGTTTGATCCTGTGATCTTTATAAGGTCGTCTGTCTATCTTGTTGGTGGACGTCCTACGCTGCGTCTATGGCCGAAGGGTCTGCCATCTAGAACATTCCTGCTTCAACCAATACTCCTTAACTATTTTTGTTTACTGAATAGTTGTCTCATAATATTCGCAATCTCGACCACAACAGGTTTCACATTTTCTTTGAAAAACCACCCTTATATCAATCGTATAAGATACCACAGAGTATAGCAAGACATAGTATTATTCACACTTGTATAGTTGATTCGAGAAAATGGCCAAAAACAAGCGAACATAAAGATCGTAACGGCCTCCCGAGCGAATTACTTGTTCTCAACGGTTTTTTATGACAATCATAAAATATTATCCAGATGCGATGAGGCTGTGAACACAATAACGACTCAATAGAATACTCTTAGCATTGGAGCACTAGTTCATAATGCCCTTTTAAGATAGTGCTTAAAAGTAGAAAGGGTCTGTAATTCGTTGAAGATAGTTTAACATATTGTGTACTGTTTTAGTTACATTTAATATCTTTAAGCAACAATTTTGACTCGACTGCGGGAAATCTCATAAATAGGGGTGCCTAATTATATGAACCATGTGTATTTTAAAGGGGTTCCGTGGTCAAAGGGAAAAAGGAACCCTTATAGTTTCGTCACGTCTGTATATCTGTCCGTCCGTATGTCACAGCCACTTTTACCTGCAACTATTAGCAATACAATAGCACAGTTGAAACTTGGTAGGCAGATGTATTCTGCCAACCGCTTCACAATTCCGATACAAATAATTTAAAAAAAATATGTTTTGCTCCCCATTCATGGAAATAAACCGAAAAGCCCAACTAACTAACTTTTGAACAAAGCAATTGAATATTTTGGAAAAATGCACGATAGAGTACTTTACAAATAATAATACTTTTTTTGCTGTCAACAAAAATATTTGGTATTTTGGCTAAGTGGAAGTAAGTAAACTTCTAATTCAGTGAAAATTGGCACAGAACTCTCAATGTGCGGCTCCGACTCGCCCGTTTTTGTGTATCTTATATCATAGATCTGTAGTAAATTCTACCAGTTCACACTTCTAATTAATAATAATATTGTACTATTTTGTAAATTCACATTTAGACTACATGACGACTCGGAAAAAATACAGTGCGGCATATTTATTAACAGTTCGTAAAACTTTATAAAAACCTTTAGTGAAGCCACCCAGGTAATGCACACATAAAGATTACGATTGTGGCAAAACATGTAGATTTAAAAAAAATACAAGTTATTTTTATTCTTTTTCTGGAAAAATAGCAGGTTTGTAAATAAAGTAAGTAGGGGGTTTTACTATAAAATAAAGTTACAGCAAGTATAATTCAAATAGTAATCTAGAATTGTCGATACTTTTGGCGTCGAAAACCTATCACCGTCGCATCTAAAGCGATCCGCGTCAGTTTTGATCGTTAGTAGACGTTTTAGGGTTACGTACTCTACCGTAACCACGAGTTTACTCGATAGCGACGACGTTTTTTTCTAACTAGCGACGACGTAACTTTTAGTATGGATTAAAAAAAAGTAAAAACCGAGTTCAAAACCAAAATGCACTAAAAAGTCTTAAATAAACTCTTCACCATTGAAAGGAAAGGAATCAGTTTTAGGCTGTGATAGTTGATGCTTGATGGTCAAAGTGATGGACCGACTCCAAAAAGAAATTGTTTGCCTAAAACGGATTCCTTTCCTTTCAATGGTGAAGAGTTTATTTAAGACTTTATTTACATCCAAAACAAAAAAAACATACAGTCGAATGATAACCTCCTCCGTTTTTGAAGTCGTTTAAAATCTTTTGTTCGGTCTGTGACCGCTGGAGGCGCTCTGCAATTTTCCATAGACTGTTTTACGTCGTCGCTAGCGAGTAAAACTGTCGTTAACTCATGGTAACGGTACAGTAGGGAGAAGTAAATCGAGAAGCATGGAACACTAGCAATCGTGTGATGCCCCGTCTTACTAGAGCTGTCCATCTGTCACTGACTGCGAGCGAAAAATATGTTGTTCGTTTAAATAATAAATAAATAATTTATGACACAGTGTGTTTTACTGTTATTAGTACGTAAACAGGAAAACTGTAGGCTGAGTATGTTACTTGTAACAATTCGCGATACGATTGCTATCTGTGTTTGTCATGACTGAAATAAACACTAGCAGTGCTGTTAAATAAAGAATTGTGACTGTCTTTCACTAAGGCAATAATACATGCGATTGTAAAAACTAAAACGATATATTGATTATATCTCATCGTAGGTACTTTTTACAAAAAAAATACTAACTTTATTTTACATACATTTGAAGAAATAAAATTAATGAATTGCACACATAAATAATCAATCAAGCAGTATTTTAATAAGAGACAAATTCCTTTGAACAAGGTTTTATTCCACCTTAAACAACCTAAACAAAATAAATGGGCATACGGAACCCTCCCTCCGTAACTGAAACTTTCCCTTAGCCACTTTTTAAAGCTCTCCAGGCCCCGGTTAAACTTAATTTGTGACGATCCAATTTCCGCCGCGCTTCCCTGATTATCGGGAGATATACATCACCATAGAACCTCCATAGCACCTTGTATTTTTTACTTTTCTAATTTTCTTTTGAAAGATGCCGGCAAAAATGATTTGATCGATGGTTTTTCAAGGGTGTTGACTGAGTCTTTTTTTTGTAAGTCATTTTTATTTAATTTTACACTTTGTAGTAGACTGAAACTATTTATAAATAAGGTATTATAGGTACTGTACAAAAACCGCATTAAGAAATGTAGTAACAAGTATCTTGTAATCACAATATGACAAATTACATTATTAATTTAAAAAATAAATAAAATATACGCCCTCTTAGTTACTAGTTTTTAATTCTATTTCGCTGTGGAAAACCGTAGGAGGAGGCCTATGTTCAGCCGTGGACGTCATTTGGCTGATGATGATTCAATTCTAAATGATTACGGATAACGTTTAGACAAACTTAGCACATTAAATAGAGGAAAAACTTTAAATATACACCCTTTAAGTAACCAGTTATCAATTGTAAATGCTTTTAATTTATTAACATGAAAATGAAATTAATTTATTATTTTTTCTAACAAAAAAATCGACCCAGCAATGTATTGCAAACAAATAAGTCCAGCAGAACTTGACATTGTCATTTACTACAACTATTTAGCGATTTTGATATACATTGATCAGGGATTATTACTTTGAATTACTGTTATATAATTGAGTTATTTTAAAGCACTAATACCAGGTCATGGTAACTACGTATACCGCGTAGAATTAGTTTTTTTTTTGCTTTACACGCTGTATTGAGCTGTTAAAGTATTGTTTTAAATACTTAAGTATTTATTTATAAAACATTTTCAACCACCACTAATAACTTCACGTTCTTCCCCATTTTTCATTCTCCACGATGTCATATTCATCAACATCTCGCCCTCATACTCCTCGGTGTTATTCTGTTTCCGAACTCACATTAGGTGTGATGGATGCTAAAATTTCGTGGCTTGAGAGCACACTGTCGTTAAATTGTATTTTCGCAAATGAAGCGCTAAATCATAACGCCTGTAAGTTAGCGTTATGAGATTTTCAGTGTTTTATCTTGCAGGCTTTAATGCTTCAAAACTGATCATCCAAACAATAACTATTTTTTTTCATAAATTTCACATTACATTTTAACACTTTAGCTACATATCAGCCGAACCAGCTCCTTAAACAAAAGGTAAACATGCTCACACAAGCTTTACAGGTAAGTTAGCATAATACGATAAACTAAGGTCAGGGGTGCGATTGTCTAAAGCAATCGTATTTATTTGACAGTTCAAAACTTACGGTATGATCTGTCAATCCGCAATTTACACAATTCCACCTCTGATTTTCAATAAGAAATATTAGTTAAAAAATTACAATATAGCTAATTTGTAAACTTCATTTATTCGTCAGCAATAATTGATGTAACTATCATTTTAAAATCAGTCGCTTTGTACTTTATGTCGATAAGGTATTATCTGACGTTTCAAAAATTGGTGCTTAATTAAAGTATAATACTTCATTGAAAGATCCATTTTCGTAAACCAAAGCATCGAACTCAATTAAACATTAACTGAGTACGAGTATTTAAACTCCTAAATATTTTCTATGTGCTGGTAACATAAAAGCCTGCAAAATATCCCTTCAGTGCGATCAGCGGGTCGTCAAGCGTGACACTCGTGCTTCCATAGCGTAAGTCGCCTTTATCACGAGCCTGTAAGGTCGAAAAGGTTCAAAGAGGCCCGTTTGACGTGTCGTCAACTACAGCGAAGGAAATCGAAAGCAGCCAGAACTAACTGGGCGAAAAAAAATTGATGATGCCACAACACAGGATTTATCCTAATTTAGTATAGGCACACTTAGTGTAACGAAAGGTTGGTAATTCTTTCATGGTGAAATGTATTTTTGTAGGGTTCCGTAGCCGAATGGCAAATAAACGGAACCCTTATAGTTTCGTCAAGTCTGTCTGTCTGTCTGTCCGTCCGTCTGTATGTCACAGTCATTTTATTCTGAAACTATTAGTTTTACACAGTTGAAACTTAGTAGGTAGATGTATCCTATTACCCGCTTTACGAGCCTCATACAAAAAAATAAACATAAAAATATATTAGGGGGAGCTCCCATACATAAAATAAAACCAAATTTTTTTTGGCAAACCTATGTGCCTACATACATAGGTTTGTCAATTTTTTTTTGATAGGTCTTTTGAAATGATATTGAGGTTACTAAAACCATTTTCATTTCATTTAAGAACTTTCTTACCGACTCTCTTATAATACCAGTTGACGATCTTCCACCCAGATGAGCAATGGAATATAGAGCGCACCTGCTTATTTTCCCATTAAACTTACTATTAAATTGTTATCTCTTATAATTTACAATTCCCCGGTTGCAAAGATGTAATAAGACCTAGACCAAAGACCTAACATCACGTGCGATCGTGGTCGAATCTGCTTAGCCATAAATCTTTAGAAAGTGAAAATCGTGTTAGTTACACCACTCATAATCATAACTCGAGAACGAATTGACTGATCAACATGATTTTTACTTTGTTAGGTTTGTCTTTGCCTCAAATAGGACACATGAGGGGGATACAATGTTAACCGCGACCGCTATTAAATAAACAAATAAATGGCAGAATGTGCTTTTGGTTACGTCCGTCGTTAAGTTTTGCGATAAATTTTTAAAAAAAATTATCTCAAAGGGTAAAAACGGGAGGAATATTACTGTGATTTTGCTGCCCGTCTGTCTGTCCGTCTGTTCGTCCATCCGTCTGTTTGTCAATAAGGCTATATCTTAATAACCACTAACGCTAGACAGTTCAAAATTCTCACAAATTATGAATTTCTATTGCCGCTATTACAACAAATACTTCAAACAAAATACAATATATATTTAAGGGGAAATCCCATACAAAAACGCGATAAATTGCCCTTTTTTGCTTGATATCAATTATTCACCTCTATTTTTTGTCCTGTGAAAAATGCTATTTACTTACTTATAATAAAAAATTCTTTGTTATTAATTTTGATCATATCATGTAGTTTGATTAATTAAACAAGACGGTCTTAAGTTATCGTGGGTTTAAGTTAAGCTGTTATCTATAAATATATTGGACACCAATCACATACATTGCTCTGATCTTAAAGTAAGTAGCGAATGCAGTTATATTATGGAAATCAGACTCAACGGTGGAACCACAACACCTAGACCCGAGACAATATAGAAAAGATCGTTTTCTACATTGACCCGACCGGGAATCGAACCCAGAACCTCACGAGATGGCGACGCTTGAAACCAGCGTGCTAGCCACTCGACTAAATGTTCAGTTAGATGTATTTTTGAAGTGTCAAGGATAAAATTATAAAAATGTTTGGACCTTAAACTATCTCTTTGCGCTTACGATTTGCATCGGAATTCACATTTACAGTATATGACGTTAGGTATCTTCTACATGGAAACAAATCAGTGTAAACATTTCTGCAGCATAAACATCTTTATTTGAAAAGCAAAACTTGTCATTCCACACAATTGAAACGATCCTGTAGTGATGTACGCACACGTACGTATACCTACAAATGAAAACTGTCAGAAGGGTCGAAACACGTTCGTTGCATGTGTTGTAACTAAGTAAAACTGGTGATCACATTGCTGTGTCTACAGAAGAACTGCAAATGGTTTTTACATCGAGCGTTACAGTTTTCATTCATCATCATCATCATTATCATTATCAGCCAAACTACGTCCATCGCTGAACATAGGCCTCCCCCACGGTTTTCCACAGCGACCGATCACTAGCGGTCTGCATCAGCTTGATCCTGCGATCTTTATAAGGTCGTCCATCTTGTCGGTGGACGTCCTACACTGCGTCTTTGGTCGAAGGTGTTCGTGCTATATGCCCTACCCACCGCCACTTGAGCTTACTGATTCTCAAGGGTATGTCCGTTACCTTAATTCTTCTACGTATCTCCGCATTTCTAATTCTATTTAGGTCTTGTTCAAGTTTTCATTGTGATTTTTTAATCAAAACTTTTGCACTGACACAAAATGGAAGGGTTTATTATCCTATTCTATTCGGTCTTTCGCTAATAAAACGTCCAACTACATAAATAATTAGTTATTTATCAAATCGATACCCTAGTATTGAGTACGTCACTAATACAGACACCCCATTTTCAAAGCGTCGACGTTTCTAAATTTTTGCATCAATATCTTACCGTAAGCAAATAGGAAGCGTTCACAATGACGCAAACTTATTTACAGCGACGCGTTCCTGAGTTTCCAGAAAGTTTACGGCCCCTACTTCAGGAATTTTGATGACACATTCCTGGTTATTAAAGCGAATGATCCACAGAGAATACACAAGGTTTTGTTTTGTTTTGTAAAAAGTAAAAATATCTGAAACTAGCCTCAAAGCTGTCAAGGAGTTTTTTTGGGGTGCGTCAAGTTTCATATAATAACAAAAGAACTAATGATTACTTTAACTTATCTCACTAAGTTGTTTAATATAATGATTGATTGATATAAGGTATTTTTGACATACATACTTTATATAATGCACATATGACATAATATTTATTTACTCTTATGCTCGTTTAAGCTATTAATTAAAATTCATAATCTTTTGTAATTTATAAATATATAAATGTTGGTGTCATCTTTAGGTTAGAACAGTTAACCGACAACTCGCGAAGCAATATTATTATTTTTAAATGTTATTAGAGCTAATGAAGGGTAATATAAAATTAGGTCAATTTTTATTAAGGTAAGAAAATTATGTAATTTGAACGTTATTTCAAGTGAAATTACATTATTTGTTAGTATATGAAACATTACACACCTGTTTCTTGCTTACTTTGGATTTCGGATTTGTTAGTTCAGCCAGGAAAAGCCGAAAAAACGGGAAACCGTATTTACGGCTTTTCCGAGTTACTTCTTAATTTCATAAAAAGCGTTTTTCCTGAATGTAAAAAAAACATTGGTTGATAGCAATTTGCAAGTGCTTAACAATCGTAAACCTATAGTTAAGTATTCCACAAACATAAGGGCATATTGTGAGTTGTACACGAAGTTTATTCTCATTGAGAGCTCACTTCTTCGTCGCTCGCTTTTTACTTTAAATATAGACAGTAATTAAAACTTTACATTTACAACTTCTTTTAACTTCTCTACTACGGAGTAAATTGAATCCAATGTATCGACAAACAAATTTTGTCTTTAAACGCTCTCTTAAACAATTCGTTAAAATAAAATGTATAACTAAATTTTTTTAAAAACAATTTTACCGTTCTCGAACTATAAGTTGTGAAAGGTAAAAGAAAGTCGTGTTAGTTACATTATTTATGACTTAAGAACGTTTGAACCAATTTTGCTGAAAATCAGTTAAAAGCTTTAAACCAGTAGAAGGACATAGTATACTTTTTATTCCATGAGACGGGGTCGGGGCTGGGATGGGACAGAGCCGGGGTGAAACGGTAGGAAGGTAGTTTAGAGCCAGGAAAACGACATAGCATACTTTATACCCCGTTCTTTCGTTCTTTAAAATTATAGGGCTGGGCAGGACGGGGCTGGGGGCGAAACAAAGTTCGCTGGATCCGCTAATTATACGAAAGTACGAACGCTGAATATATTGTCAACATCAAATTCACGTAACCCAATAAACAGTTATCTAATATTCTACAATCTTTTTAAAATCAATTCAGTCACAGTGACACTAGTAGGTGTTCCCAATGCTAAATTACCAAGTAATATCATAAGATCTCCTTTCTAGTTCCTTGAGAAGGTAACTTGTCGGAGCACTCTTCCTGTCTGAGACTGACAAAGGCACTGTTCGAGACTGGGACACAGCATAAAGTGAGCAGAATTAAACTCGGGATAAGGGTTCCTTCCATCCCCTTAGGACGTTTCAAGGATAAATATTTTACAACGCAAATATTGTACTCAAAAAATAAACAAGAAAATTACGAAAGCACCGATGGCTGTTATGTTTGCCGGTAATATGTAAAGAAATAAAACAATGATTTGAAAAATTAAGGAAAGCATATTAATCTGGTCATTAAAAATTAACATGAAAGTGTCGAAAAATGTGTCCCATAATATTTGACCAGCGTATCTTTTTGGAAATCAACATATTAGTCTCTATCGATTGGGCAAATTGAGAATTTCCGTTTTCACACAGTTGCTCAAGTGGAAATGGGCAGGGCACATAGCGCGAAGAGTTGATGGCCGTTGGGGCAGAAAAATTCTAGATTGGAGACCCTTAGACCAACGACGCGGCGTAGAACTTCCACCGACAAGATGGACAGACGACCTCGTAAAGATTGCAGGAACAAACTGGATGCGATCCGCTTGTGATCGGTCGCTGTGGAAAACCGTGGGGGAGGCCTATGTTTAGCAGTGGACGATCTTTGGCTGAACGTTATGATGACACAGTTGCTGTGTGACATATCATTAGCTTATGTATGATTCTAAAATCAGTGTAAGTTACAGTTACAATTCAAAAATAAATTGCTACTTCATTTCTTTTAGGTTATGCATTTTCATCACCCAAGGGAATCCAAAAGCGAATCTTTTTCCGCACGCTTTCGCAAATCCGAATCGAATATCATCGAGTCGACAGTATCGCTCTAAGGAAATTAAACATTCTATCTGCCGCCAGAACTTAATCCGACTGTAATAGTAAGCCGGAAAATTGCAAATTAAAAGACGGACACACTTCCACGATAGTTCATCTTACTGCTTAAAAATAAGATTCAAATTCGTCTAGCAAATCATGTTTGAGGGTAAATAAAAAAGATACTCCCATAGGTTGAAGATAAGCTCAATTAATTCAGGCTTCCCATACGGTCTCTATCAAAGGTAATTAGGGCCAACAATATGCTATATCAACGCATTTCCCATCCAATCCCTAGGGATTTTCTTTTTTCCTTTTGTGGGACGATAGGAAATGGGATTCCGAAGTGCATTTGCGTTGCATCGCGATTACAGCGGCATTAATACTTCGCCAGAGATTATGCAGTTTCTATTGTACTTCGGCTTCGTCGATAAAGCAAGATAATAATATTGGTGGTCAGTTGTAGTGGAATTTTATTCAGTTTTGAAGCCTTTGATTGCAATATGGCATTGTGATCAAACATAAAATTAACATGTACAGCATAGGAACACAACATGTCACTACAAAAAGTTATAAACATTCTAGAAATGGTAAATTAGATGTAAGAATTGAAAAGATGAAATTATGCGATTACTTAGCATATAAACAATTATTTTTATTGTAAACCTTATCAACTTACAACACATTCCATGACAACCTACCTTATAGAAACATTTACTTCAGTGTGAATATTATTTACACTCAGTTTGAAACACTCAATAATCCCTGAGTCTAAAGTCATCTCGGTGCAGAATCAAGGTATATCATCCAACACACATAAGAGTTACAAATTTGTTCACCCGAGCTTTAATTAATACATAACATCTTCGGCAGGGTGATTACGTAAGTCGCTGTAACATTGCAATTGTTATGAAAACATTCTACCTCTAAAACCTCAGGATTAATTTCTTAGAAAAATTCAACATAACAACAAACACTAACACTGACAAAAAATCAGGGGCCCTATTTTGTATCACTCGCCTCAATATGGTGTAAAATTTTAGTTGCTGTTGTTTGATTTTAGAATGGAAACAGGATAAAATCCACACAAAAGTGTAAAAGATAAATCGACTTTGATTTGTAATTTAGCAAAAGTGATTCAAAAATGGAGCTTCTTCTTGTATACAATTTTGAAAGCACGTCCTTTTCGCTCACTTCGGCCATATCACAAACGGATTGCAATCCCATTGCCATCGCAAAGAACGTAATCACCCCGGATATACACGAACAGTGATGATCCTAAAATCTGGAAGTATGGAACAATGTTATCAATGCAAAGTATCAGGTTACCGCTCCCTAAATTTCTGGATGCCGACTGAGCTAGTAAGACACTGAGGGGAAGTGTGATGGGATGGTATAGGTATAATATTGAATGCTTGCATTAGCATGCAATCATTGTAAATGCGTTGTGATACATGAAGATATAGATAATTTTCAATCATTACTGTCATGTCGGGTTCGATTCCCAGTCGGGTCAATATAGAAATTAAAAAATATATATGTTGTCTCGGGTCTGGGTGTTGTGGTAACACTGTTGTATCTGATTTCCATAACACAAGTGCATTAGCTACTTACTTTGGAATCAGAGCAATGTATGTGATTGGTGTTCAATATTTATTTATCTATACTAATATTATAAAGCTGAAGAGTTTGTTTGTTTGTTTGAACGCGCTAATCTCAAAAACTACTGGCCCGATTTGAAAAAATATTTTTACGTTGGATAGTCCATTTATCGAGGAAGGCTTTAGGCTATATAACATAAAGATACGACTCATAAGACCACAGCAGAAATGAAAAATGTTGCGAAAACAGGAGAAAGATATTCCTTTTGAGAGCTTCCGCTGTATACGCTTAAGTTACACAAAAATCATGTATGACAGGATTGTTCAACATTAAGAATTCTATAATAAAGTCCGCGACAGCATATGTTTATCTTTTATGGTTGACTTACTACAACCTTTTTTATGTTAATAAATTTGTAAAAAAATAATGCATTATTTTTAGAGGTGTATTATACACACAGGTATTTATTTTTATCAAAATAAATACATTTATCATCACGAGCATTTCATTTAGAAACAAGTTGCCCTTTATATCATTTGATTTCAATAAATATCTTAGGAGCTATCACAGTTTTAACATAACTCCGCACCAAAATAATGTCCGCAGCTTAAGTACAACGTGCGCTTGCGCTAATATATTATAAAGCTTAAGAGTTTGTTTGTTTGAACGCGCTTATCTCAGGAACTGCTGGACCGATTTGAAAAAATATTTCTGTGTTGGATAGCTTATTTATCGAGAAAGGCTTTAGGATATAAAACATGACGCTGCGACGGGAGGGAAGGGAGCAAACTCAAAACGCGCGGACGAAGTCGCGGGGGACCGCTAGTTTATTTATGTAGGTACCTGACACGCTGACATTATCGTTTCATCCTTCCGTTTCTTGTCATCTAGGTTGCCTAGACTTGCCGTAGATCTAAAGATCATTCATAGTTCACACAAGGCAGTGAGTTGTTATTGAATGAATGGATAAAAGAATTTATTTCAGACCGTGATCCATATTCATGTTAGGAACAAATTTGATCTTACCCCATGTTAGTAAAATACATTTTAAAACAATGAAAGATGCCGCCTAGTAGAAGCCGCAGCTTTGGTAGCGTGCAAACTAATTCAGCATCGGCGAGTCTCACCGGTTAGCCAATGCCGCCAGTATGATATTTGTACCGTTGCGAAGGTGATCTAGGGCTGAGGCGCACCGCTTTTGGATCAACGTGTGAAAGCCGTCAGTGTGCGCCTCAGTGAATAGTCGACGCGCTGCAAAATCGCGGGAGTCCAAATAGCCAGAGTTCACATATACCCAAAAGTTTACGCATAGCTCCGATCGATGGGGTCAGCAGCATCAGTCGTCAGCTTAACTAATGTTATTATTACTTCGTATAGAGAGGCTTTGCCAAGCAAAACATGTGTGGGCAAGATTGTGACGCATTCCTTGAAATTTTGTACGATTTGATGCCAAGTGGCCTCAATTCATGGCGCACGAGATTTGTTCGCGTTGTCAGTTCCATACGCTAATAATAGTAGTTAGACGACCCAAGGACGATGCCTCAGCCGATCCATTTACCCACCGTTTCGTATCGTAACATTGATAATCCATGCTCTCAGTGTGCGTTCCGCCCAACAAGCCGTGAGGGCGGTTAGCGTTACACTTAATTGTTCGTTAAATAAAACTCTAAGGGCCCGATAACGCACCTAGGGTCCCGGGTTTAGTACAGTCAGCAACGATCTTAAGGTGGTTGTTATGAAAATTAATAAATGGATGCTGGGCGTGAAATATATTGGTGTTATCACATAGCATAATTCAAATGCTAACTATTAAGTTTTGAAATTCAGAAATAACGGTGGTGGTTGTGGAAAACATAAACTAGGGGCTGTATTCATTAAAAAAAAAAAACACTTGCGATATACATTTTGTTGCATAATTGCACATTTACAACGTCAATTAACTATAAATTATTTAATGCTTTAGAATGTTTTTAACACTCACAGTGTCCAGAAACCAAAAATTTTTGCGCACGGGCGGGACTTGAACCAGCAACCTTTTGGCAGACCGGGCCAAACGCTCTTACCAATTGAGCTACCGTGCTATTAGTCTGACCCGGCGAAATTTGTGGTTTCTTATGAAAACGTCAATTGCGTGACGCTTAGCGCCATCTAGCCGTCTGTTTATGAAACAGATGGCCCAAGCAGTTATTCTTTACAGAATAAAATCAACTTGGAAATTGATGTCGCTTCGCTATCTAATGCTTTAGAATGTTTTTAAAACTTACAGTGTCATATTTTATATTCATAAAGATAAAATAAGAAACCAAAAATTTGCGCACGGGCGGGACTTGAACCAGCAACCTTTTGGCAGACCGGGCCAAACGCTCTTACCAATTGAGCTACCGTGCTGTTAGTCTGACCCGGCGAAATTTGTGGTTTCTTATGAAAACGTCAATTGCGTGACGCTTAGCGCCATCTAGCCGTCTGTTTATGAACGGGTTTATACGGGTCAGACGAACAGCACGGTAGCTCAATTGGTAAGAGCGTTTGGCCCGGTCTGCCAAAAGGTTGCTGGTTCAAGTCCCGCCCGTGCGCAAATTTTTGGTTTCTAATTTCATCTTTATGAATATAAAATTTGACACTGTGAGTGTTAAAAACATTCTAAAGCATTAGATAGCGAAGCGACATCAATTTCCAAGTTGATTTTATTCTGTAAAGAATAACTGCTTGGGCCATTTGTTTCATAAACAGACGGCTAGATGGCGCTAAGCGTCACGCAATTGACGTTTTCATAAGAAACCACAAATTTCTCCGGGTCAGACTAACAGCACGGTAGCTCAATTGGTAGGAGCGTTTGGCCCGGTCTGCCAAAAGGTTGCTGGTTCAAGTCCCACCCGTGCGCATTTTTGGTTTCTTATTTCATCTTTATGAATATAAATTATTTTAAAAATATTATAAGCAAAAACTTGAAAATACTCAGACAAACATTTTTAAGCCTGAGTGTACCAAAAGGAAATGTTATCATCTGCGTATCGTTTGTTCAATCGATCACAATTTTTCACCCCAGAGAGGGGAAGTTTCTTTTTACTGAGCAAGATACAAGGATAACTGGAATTTATTGAAATACAACTAAGGTGTAACAAACTGCAGATACTTAACAGTCACTGTAACTTAATTTATTATGGTACAATCGATAACAGATGTAGGAGCTGATCCTAAATGATTTCTTATCCAACATAAAATACCGGATTTTATTAGTAATTAATTGCTAATTACTAATAAAACAGTTCAGAAGTCAATATTGACTAATAAGATTAGTGAAAGGAAATGCTACCCACCGGTGCACCTAAAAGTCTCCCTTGGACACGTAGCAAAATATTAGGTCATTACGACCGACTGAAAAAAACACCTTTGCCCTCAAAATACCCGGCTAGTTACCGAAGTCATAGCGACATACAATTGGACAGGTTACGACTTACAGTGAAGGCCGGGAAAGTAGGCTTTAAGCAATGAAAGGCAGTGCTTCAAAGATACGGCAGCAACAATACGTCTAAAATACTTATAAAATTAATTAGATGAAACCTTCATACCAAAACATCACAATTAGATTATACGAGTGGTCACTTAAGCACGAACTTGCAACTTTTTATTTTAGTGAAAACAGTAGTCATGGTTATAATAAGTAACAAAAAGTACCTACCTAAGTTTAAAGTATTACAGATGCAACCAAGCTTGAGATAAGAAATGCTTGATATGTATAATACCACGTTCGTTTTTTATTCCATTACCTGCAAGAGTCTCAAGACAAGAGTTATAAAGTCTTTATAGTGAAAGTTGTGGGTATTCGCTTAACAGTCCGAAACTGATTTTTTTCTGTAACTTGAAGCAACATCTACAGACGGGTAATATTTTCGAATCATATAAAGACATCCATAGTTGAGTGATTCGCATAAACAGGGTGCTGCTTTAGTCACGCCCGACTCAGGGTAGTTGAAGAAACGATACTGATGCCAAAAATATATAAAAAATAGATTGTTTTTGATGGAAAAACCCATAAAATAAATTTATTATTGCGATACTAGCGTGCGAGTCAACAACCAACTCCGGTCGCGTCTTGATAGCTTATTAGCTACGGTGTAGTATTTCGTAGCTATGCGCAAAACGCGTTTATTTAGATAGTTCTGAAAAGGTGAAAACTTGCATATAATTCTTAAAAAAAATAAGAATAAGCATAACTTAAAACTATCATCCTTGAGTTGGGTTACTAGTATGTACATCGATTTTCATGGTGCCACCGTATAAGAGAGCCGAGATTTGATTCGCTCTGGTCTGATATTGTCTTGAATCTATTTTCGCGAATCAAAAGAAACTTCTGGCCGCTCGCGCAGGAGATGCCGCGATCCACCAGTTAGCTCGTGACCACAGCTGTTGCAACACAGCAAAACGTCGAGCAGTGACTTTGACATTACTCATCAGTTTTTAGAGTTCCGTAGCCGAATGGCAATAAACGGAACCCTTATTGTTTCGTCAAGTCTGTCTGTCCGTTTGTCACAGCCACTTTATTCTGAAACTATAAGCATCAGCTTATTGAAATAAGGTAGGAAGATGTATCCCGCTTTACGACGATTCTTATACGATTCTTATATAAAAAATAATTCCCATACATTTAACTAAAACCGATTTTTTTTTTGCCAAACCCATGCATGTACCCCACACGGATAGGTCTTTTAAAATGACATAAGGACATAAAACAATAAAAAGAACAAACGTTTTATAGACAGACGCTTCCAAAGTGATAAATTGACAAAGACTTTCAACGAAAATTCGTTTGAACGAGATCGAACTGTTAGTTTTTCAGATAGAGCACGTTTTCAAAAACCGCATACATAACTATGTTATTATTACAAATACTATGAAAAACAAAGTTATATTTGCAGTCAACAAAATATTGTGGTAGTTTAGCTAAGTGGAATTAATTCAGTTAAAATTGGCAAGGAACCCTCATTGCGCGAGTCCGACTCACACTTGGGCGGTTTTTTATCCGGGTTCAGACCCGTCATGTCTTATACTTTTTGCAATGTAACACGAAAGTTTAAAATTAACTACTGCTATGAGAAACTACCATGAAGATCAGATACTTTGCTACCACAGCATGTATTTAATAATAATAAAGCAGTAATCCTTAACACTTGCCGAATTGTGAGAAAGTTTTTACAACAGGAGTCACTGCACATACGAATCCAGACCAATCACACCATACACGCTCCAATCACACTTTTCCAAGCATACCATCACATCCATCTACTCTACTCACCAGCTACTCCAGCTGCAGCATCTCTGTCAAACCTAAACTAAAATGTAGAGACAGCACTTGGCTTAGGCCCGTGTTGACTTAAAAACACCAGAGCAATCTGAGAAGAAAATCTATACACAAATAATAATAATAATAAATATTCTTTATTGCACAAGTAAGGACACAATAAAAAATTACAATACAGGCAAATCATTTGTAAAATATTGGTGGTCTTATCGCTGGAAGCGATCTCTTCCAGACAATCATTGGGTAGAGGAAACAACGTTTATCAGTGAGTTATTTGTCCAATAATTAATCTGTTATGAACTCTACTGCGCCCGCACACATTGTACCGCAGCGCAACGTACCCTACGTACCGTCGGCTTGTTTTTGCCGGCAATAACACCGACAATGAAGCTTAGCGGTGGCAGTTTACGATCTCATATATCGCGAGGCAAGAGTTCCGCTCTTACTAAAGGTGGAGTGCAAGATACGGGAGAGAGCGATAAGCTGAATACCATTTGTATCATTTTCCCGATCACCGTATGCGTATCATCATTTATTCTAACTACAACTACCTCGGTGGCGCAGCGGTAGGAGGGTAGCACTTTAAGGCGACGGCTGCGGCAGAGGTCCCGAGTTTGATCCCCGGGTCGGGCCAAAAATATGTACCTGAGTTTCTCTATCTACAAATTCTAAGAGCAGCCCGGAGTTTGGAAGTTGGCGGTGTATCATCCTCGTGCCTCGTAAGAAAAGAAAAGCATGTGAAGCCGTTGGTCCTGCGCCTGATCCCTCTCCGGTCGTGTCAGATTGCTGCCCTATTGGGCTATGAGAGTGAAAGGAATAAAGAGTGCACCTGTGTTTGCGCACACACTTGTGCCCATATACCTAATTGACTGCGTATAATGTTTGGAACAAATATCGTCATCTGATCGGGCAGACAATGACACATACGGGGGTCGTCTATAGACCAAACCTCTACACTGAGACGTAAAAAAAATGCATACTCTTATTTACTTGATATAATACAAGCTCAGGTGTTCGTATCTACACTTCTATGACTTGTTACTACGTGAAGAAACATTTAATCTTGAATTGCACCAAAGTCCTAACGGTGGTTGAAAGGTTTCATTAGTACTTTGGCTATAACGTTACTTTCTGTTATACGAGTTGTCGGCATATTTTTAACGCAGTCTTGTCAGCGTTTTGTCTATGAGTGAAAACGAAAAATGCCGGGTTACCGGTACCGACGAAACTTTATATTGAAATATTTTAGAATTCGATAAATAAATTCAAATAAGGACACTTTCTTTAACGAACACTAAAATATTGTTTAATAAGATTCAAATTTAGAACTGATCAAGAAGATTCTTTATTACGAATACCAAAATACTCCATTTTCAATAAACAGCCTACTCAGCACATCACTTGCTCGTACATGTAAGTCGGTATCGATAGCCCTGGTGCTTATCGCTTGCACCTGCCGATTAAGCAGCGCGCCGCTGATAGACATGATACTGTTAGACCACAATAATGTTACCGTGACATGACACTGGCAGGACTCAGTTGAAAACCGCCGACTAAAGTCATCAGTAAATGGCTTGAACAAAACGCTATCGCTTATAACACAAACATGTCCTGTGTAACGGAAACAATTTATCGTATTTTACAACTATGCCGCCATAGTAACATGATTTTTCATTACTACCAAATACCTCCATCATAATTCCATAATAACACTTAATGGAGGCTCCTGCGGACTTTATATCTTCAACTAAATTGTTCGCTGTTTAATGGATACAGAACTCTTGGTATCTTTATGATGTTAAGGGACGTTTATTTTTAAGTTAATAACTTTAGAAATACACTGTAATCAGTAGAATTTTTAATAAAATACTTATTTAATGAATAAAACTTAAAATTGCATTGTAGATACACATACTTTACCACATTAGGTTTTCGCGGTCCCCCGCGACTTCGTTCGCGCGTTTTAAGTTTGTCCCCTCCCCTCCCGTTACAGCGTAATGTTTTATAGCCTAAAGCTTTTCCCGATGAATAAGCTATCTAACATTTATTTTTTTTAAATCAGTCTAGTAGTTCACAAACTCTTCAGCTTTATAATATTAGTACAGATAAATGACGGTAGAGAAACTTGTGAATGAAAGAAGATGAAAGAACCTTACTTTTTCGTTGTTATCATAAATTTAAAAGACGGAAAATTTCGGAAAAAAAATATTTTGACAAAGGGAAATTGTCATAGATCAAGAGATAAAAATCGTTATGACCATATTCAATACCAATTGTATCATTTTTAACAAGCAGTCGACAACTTGAAATCAATTTACATGATTAGTTACTAAATAAAGGTAAAAACAATATTTCAATAAACTTGGCATTACTGTAAACCCTTTTAACGAAAATTTGAAATTCCGTTATTAAATTTTTTCTGTTTTGTCAAACGCTTGCAATAAAATTGACGAATATTATCGAGCCCAGCTTTATAATGGTTGCTTGCTCGACCACGAATCGGGAGGCTTAACCAAAAGTCGCTGTTTATTCGAGAAACACTTTGTTTTGTCGCTAATTACAGTTTTCACTTCGAAGACGAGATTAGGAGTTCGAGAGTTGAAGACAGTAGATTGACGTCAGGGTTGATAAATTGATCAATAATTGAATGTAATGAAATAAAACCTCGGAAAGTTTATGGAAAATTGGTAATACAGGGGCCCTTAATATGGTGTGTGAATTTCGTTGATAAATATTAGATTTTCGAATATAAATCATTTTAAATCCATACAGAAGAAATTCAAAAAACCATAATTCAGTTTTGTTAACTATTCTTAGAAAATTATTGATAATGTAGAAACACCAAACGAGATTTTCTTTGGCTTTTAATTAATAAAATCATTCGGAATATTGACGCGAGTGAGTTGGAAATACTGGAGCTTCTATTTTTGCATCATTTACTTAAACATTCCGTGTGATATTCCTTCGACAACCAATTCAAAATTAACGAAAATCACACGAATTATTGACGTAATTACTCACAAAATTAAAATATATTGTTTCCAGCGATAAGACCGCCAATATTGTACAAATAATTTGTTTATAATGTTATTGTTTTTTTGTGTCCTTACTTGTGCAATAAAGAATATTTATTTAATGTGTTTGTTAGCGCATAACTCAACAACGCCTTAACCAATTGGGCTTTTTAAAAAAAATGTTCGTTGAAGTTCAAGGATGGATTTTACGGCGAGAAAAAATCGAATAATTGCCGGAAAAAACATAAAAACAGCCCGTTTCATTTTCCCATAAAAATGTTTTCTAACTAAAACGAAGTCAATACTTACCAGAATTGTCTGGGCAGTATTAAATATCCTTTGGACATTCCCACACATCGCCATCTAGTCCAGGGTAAGCTACTCAAAGCTTGTGTTATGGGTGCCAGACAACGGATATAATACTAAAATACTTTTTGTTTGTAAATACATACATGATATACATAGTTATGCAGCCAGTCCCCGGCTCTATAATGCTGACTTCGTGTTAAGTACTAGAACTCACGGGCGGGCGACGCTAACGCAGCTTTTTATTGTTTAGTCTAGAGCTGGCGCCGCGTATCCGTTGTAGCGATAAGGAACGTAGCTTTAGGACCTATGTAATAGAATTAAGTTAGTCTGTATTAAAGCATCGAGCTGAAAACACTCTCATTTTGTTATTTTTAAAAACCTTCGGTCGCCTCCTCGAGATTTAACTGGCGCAGCCGGTAGGATTGCCGGCTGTTACCAGACGCGATTCGCGAAAAGTTTACCTAAATCGATAACTATCGTGTGAAAACGTCTTGGAAATTCGCAGAATAAACGCCAAAATCGCGGAAAAACTGTGAAAACGTCACCTAAATTCGGCAAATTTCGAATTGTGACTATTCTGGACAATCGCGAGTGGTACAGTTGCACGTTCTAACGCGCGTATAGGCAATCCTCGAACCAAATAAATAAGTTAACTGTGGGCGCCGAAAGTTCCTGTCTACGATAGCAGCTCTACGAGAAGGCATGGGATTGAGCGGACTGTAAGTGAACCTTTTTACCTTTCCTGACTTTTCCCGGCTATTTCCCGTGGTTGTTAACGTAGTACTTTATTTTATTTCGTGACTTTTAAACTAAAATCGTTGAAAGTTATTTGACTCCTGCACAAAAATTGGTAGATTTAGATATAAGAATTAATTAAGTTGTTTTTATATAAGTTTTAAGTTTTAATATAATTAAATAAATAAAAATGGCACAAGCAAATGAAACCATTCAAATAATACCTAGAGATTTTATAGAGTTGATCCCAAAATTTGACGGCGATCAAAGTATATTGAATTTATTCTTAAAAAAGTGTGAATATATTATAAGAAATTTTAATGGAGCAAATAATGCAGTACAGACAACGTATCTTTTTCATTGTGTTAGTAGCAGACTGAGCGGTAGAGCAGCGGCTCTACTTAGCGAGCGCGACGACATAACTACATGGGGACAATTAAAAGACCCTTTTTATACATCATTTTGGAGACCCTAGATCAGAGGAGTGCGTGGCCATTGAGTTAGAAAATCTAAAAATTAAATCGGGCGAAACTTATTTACAGTTTTGTGTAAGAATACAGCAAATGCGTAGCGCTCTCTGCTCTAAGGTTAACTTACTCACCGATGCGGATATGAAAGCTGCAAAAACAATCATTTACAATAATATGTGTCTTAATGTGTTTTTATATAACTTACCAGAGGACTTGATAAGAATAGTAAGATTGAAAAATTGCACAACTTTGGAAAATGCACTTAGCGTCGTCATGGAGGAGGTTAATTTTCAAACGCAATATAATGCGAAAAATAAAAATAAATCAAATTCCGTAAAACCGTTCCAGTATTTTGGAAATAATGAAGGATTTAGAACTCAACCAGTATTTAGGCCTAATTTTTCCCCAAATAATTTTGGCATTCCTGGAAACCAACATTTTAGACCAGCAAACCCGTTTCAGACGCAGAATAATTTCAGACCCGGATTTAAATTCGGAATAGCAAATCAGGGATTCTCACAGCCTCCCGGAAACTTCAAATTCGGTTTACCTAATCAAAGAGGTTTTGCACCAAATGCGAATCATCATCAGAATAATTTCAAATTTGGTATACCTCAACAAGGTCAGTTCAGACCTCAACCCCAATTTAATAATTCACATTTTAGACCAAATCCGCAATTTAAGTTTGGTATGCCACCACAAAATCAGCAATTTAAATTTGGGCTACCACCTCAAGGCCGACCACAACATAATCCACCAAATTTCCAGGACAGTGACGTTTCTATGCGCACTGCTCGCCCTGCAAATCAAAACATGATTACACACGTACCCGATGCCGAGAGCAACGATTTATTTTACTCATATGAGGAAAATGATCCGTATTACCCAGGACCCCAAGGTCAGGAATACTTACCGGACTATGCAAATTATTACGAACCGAACGTCTATTTTTCCGATGAAAATAACTATGAAAATTTTTATGCAGAAAATGCGGAACCCGCAGTCTGTGAAACTAAAAATTCCCAAGAAAGCGTAAATTTTCACACACTAGCCTCGGACACAAACCATCAGAAATGATACAACTAAATTATAACGGTGTAAATAAACTGCCTCACATATTTTTACCGGAAATGAATGCACGTCTAATGATCGATACCGGAAGTACTAGAAGTTTTATTAGTCCTATCAAAGCTAATCAGTTCTTTTCCAGTTTTAAACATTACGAACCATTTGAGGTTATCAGTACGCACGCGCGCAGTACACACGACGAAGTCATTTACACACCCCTACCAAAAACATTTAAAAGTATGAGCAAACACAAATTTTACGTCTATAACGTTGACGGGCGATATGATGGGTTAATTGGCTCCGATTTACTGAAAATGTTAGATGCTACAATTGACATGAATAATCAAATTTTACGAACAAGAAATACGGAAATACCAATAGTTTACAGCCCCGCGTTGGAAGTTACATTAGAACCTCGCACTGAAACGCGTGTTAAAATACCCACGGATTTGAGTAATGGTGAAGCGATTATTGATTTTCAAGATTTCGGAAACGGCGTACGTATGCCCAGTGCTATAGTTACATGTATAGATTCCTTTGCAACAACCGTTATTCAGAACGCCTCACAAAACAGTATGACTATAACTTTCACCGGACCATTCACCACAACGAAATTTAAAAATAATAAATGCGAAATCAATTTTACCAATAGCGATCAACTTAATCAATACGAAATCGATGAATTATTAAAAGAAAATTTATGTAAACTACGCTTGGATCATACAAATTTCGAAGAACGCGAAGCAATACAAAAGCTGTGCTTTGAATATAGGGATATATTCTACTGCGATAAACTGCCCCTGACTTTCAGTAATCAGGTAAAACATCAGATACGAACCAAAAACGAAGATCCAATTTTCATAAGACCATATCGACTTCCACCATCACAAAACGAGGAAGTAAACAGACAAACTGAAAAACTTTTAAAAGATAACGTGATACAAGAGTCATTCTCACCATGGAGTGCCCCTGTGCATCTCGTTCCTAAAAAATTAGACGCGTCAGGTGAGCCCAAATATCGCATGGTAATAGATTACAGACGTCTTAACGAAATAACAACTGACGATAAGTACCCCTTGCCAAATATCAATGATCTTTTTGATAAATTGGGAAAGTCTACTTACTTTAGTACATTAGACCTTGCAAGTGGGTACCACCAAATAGAGGTGGAAGAGCAGGATAGAACCAAAACAGCGTTCTCTACCCCATCAGGACACTTTGAATTTACCCGCATGCCGTTTGGGCTGAAAACCGCCCCGGCAACTTTTCAACGGGCAATGGATAATGTGCTCAGAGGCCTGCAGGGAATCCATTGCCTCGTTTACCTCGATGACATAATAATTTACTCAAATAGCTTACAGGAACACGTAGATAAACTGAGGAAAGTTTTCGAACGACTTAGACAAACCAACTTTAAGGTAACCTTGGACAAGTGTGAGTTTCTCCGCAAGGAAGTGCTCTACCTTGGACACAAAATTACGAAAAATGGGTTAGAACCAAATGATGACAAAGTTAAGGCCGTTTTAGATTTCCCACTACCCCGAACGCCTACGGAAATTAAAAGTTTTCTCGGATTGATTGGTTACTATAGGAAATTTATTAGGGATTTTTCCAAGATTACTCAACCGCTTACAAACTGTCTAAAAAAGAAAAACAAAGTAGAAATTACACCCGCTTATATTGAAGCATTTGAAAAATGCAAGGAGCTTCTTGTGAACGCTCCAATACTCCAATTTCCCGACTTTTCCAAGCCATTCGTACTCACAACGGACGCCTCTAACTACGCCTTAGGAGCTGTGCTTTCTCAAGGAGTAGTAGGCAACGATAAGCCCATAGCATATGCAAGTCGTACTTTAAACGATGCGGAAACACGGTACAGTACAACTGAAAAAGAGTTGTTAGCTATTGTGTGGGCCGTGAAACATTTTCGTCCATATCTGTATGGGCGCAAATTTACGATTTTTACTGACCACCGCCCTTTGGCGTGGCTAAACTCTCTCAAAGAACCCGGAAGTAAACTCACTAGATGGAAGTTAAGATTATCCGAATTCGATTTTGACATTATTTACAAAAAGGGTAAACAAAACAGCAACGCGGATGCCCTTTCACGCATAAAATTGAATGTACTTACCAATGAAAATGATGATATTTCTATGCAGGGAAATGTCGGCGAGACCGAAAGTTCCCACAGACCAATAGTAATATCAGATTCATCTGAAGCCTCAGATGTTCCGGCACCATTAGATCTTGAATCAACTTACCCAGTTCGTTCTCCCTCATCAAGTACAATCACTGCCCCTTCATTACCCGAAACGGCACATTCAGCCGAAGATATTGAGACAAGCGGTATACCAATCCTAGATGTAGCCGTAGATACAAAGCCAAACCAAATTCTCGTATTTACCTGGTTCAGAAATGAACTAACTGTAAAAAACTTAAGTCGCGATAAACAAAAGGTCTTAGAAGTCCACTTACCTGTGGATAACCCGGAATTAGTAAAAAGTTTTCTCCTGGAGTATATAAAACCTAAAACCAAATATTTCTTCTATTTTGAAGACCAGACACACCGCAATCAGTTTACAGATGCTGTAATCAAGTTATTTAAAAAGGATACAGTTCAATCCTATGAGTGCACTAAACGAGTTGTGTTTGTTGAAGATGAGAATGAACAACGCGAAATTATACTCAAATATCATAACGGTCCGACTTCCCACCGCGGCATTAAGGAAACCCTTTTAAAGCTAAAACGAACTTATTTTTGGAATAACATGGATTTAACAGTCGCCTCTGTTATCAATTCCTGTGAAACCTGTAAAACACAAAAGTATGACCGGAAACCCCTTAAACCGAAATTACAGTTGACACAAACACAAACTAGACCTTTTGCCGAAATTTTCATGGACTTATTTTCTGTAGAAGGAAAATATTTCCTTACTATCATTGATTCATTTAGTAAGTTAGGACAAGCAATTGAGATATCTAATCGCTCTACACCTGAAGTAGTCCGCGCACTAATTAAATTCTTTTCATTTTATGGCGTGCCAAATAGAATCAGTGCCGACCCCGGTACCGAATTTAATAACAATTTACTTAAGGAATCTTTATTTTTTTATAAAATAGACCTTCACATCGGTACCCCGCACAATCCAAACTCTATGGGTTTAATAGAGCGTTTTCACTCAACTATTTTAGAAATTTACCGTATCGCTAAATATGAACGCAAAATAACAGACGCTGCTAATGTAATGACGTATGCGGTAATGTCTTACAATCAAACGATCCATTCCGCAACCGGCCTTACGCCATTTGAAGCTGTCTTTGGACATACCGATTCGAACAGTACTTTTAATGTGGAGTTTAATAAAAACTATACCCAACAGTTAATTAGTGACCATGTAAAGCGCACAAAATACCTTTATAAATTCCTAATGGACAAATTAATAAATGATAAGGAAAAGGTTGTAGAAAAACGTGGTGGTGAGACGTCATTTGATTTACAAGAAGGAGATACGGTATTTGTAAAAGGCGTAAACACAAGGAGAAGCAAGGATAAGCCTCGCTTCCAAAAAGCGCAAGTTTCAGGTGAAATAGATAAAAACATATGTCCTGTTACGTTAAAAAACCGCGAAACTAAAGTGCCTATTAAGGTGCCTACATTAAACGACCTTCACAGGTACCTCGCCCTCGCGGTGCTGACGGTCAGCAGGACCCAGGCTCTTCAACTTCAAAGGATTGACAAAAATCCTGGAGTACTGCTGATGAAACAAGGCCAAGCTAGTTTAAGTTACGATAAATGGACTATTATTAAGGTTTTAAATGTAAGCACTATACAAGAGGAATTAGAATTTAATATAAATCGATATGCAAATTTAAATCAACATGTAAAATTATATTTAAATAATAAGATCCCGAACTTTCAATTACTTAATTTAAAAGCGCAAACTGACTACGTCATGAACTCTACAATTGAAAAATTACAACAATTAGTACCATCCATAAGAGTTAAACGTGGGGTTCTAAATCCTCTTGGATCTATAATTAAAATAATTACCGGAAACCTGGACTATGAAGACGCTATCAGGTATGAAAAGTTAATTACCTCTCTAAAAACACGCCAAGACACATTAATGAAAAAGGTGACACTTTTATCTGAAATATCAAATAATCTCGTTACAATAACTAACACTACCCATAATATGTACACATTGACAAGGAATTATGGGAATTAAGGAAACTAATAAACCAGACAAAAGCTAATTTAACAATTCAGAATTTTATTAACATTTACAATCTATTTTTACATAATTTTCAGTTATTGTATACTCATCTAGACGAAATCGAAACGTGTATTACATTTAGTCAATTAAAAACGTTACACCATTCACTTGTAAACCCCGATGAGCTAATAAAACTGTTAAAGGAAATAGAAAAATCTAATAAGCTTGTGTATCCAGTAAATTATGATAATTTAGTTAAAATAGAACATTGTATAGAATTAAAAGCCTATTCGTCAGGAAGTCAAATAACATTCATTTTAGATATACCCATTATCAAAAATGGCATATACATATATTATAAAGCAATCCCTATACCCATAACAGATTCCCTTAACCGAACTAAAATAGTGATTCCTAAATATCCTTATCTCCTGGTAAAGGGTTCCGACATGGTCTCGCTCTCCCAGCCTTGCCACGAACTCCACGAGGCGGCGTACTTATGTTATGAAGACGAGTCACAGATACTTTTAGTGTACAACTGTATAACTGCGTTAATGAAGTTTTCCCGCAACACCAGTTCCTGTAATCCTATAATAGTGGAAATTAACACAGTAAAAATAGAGTCAGTTGGAAAACAACGATGGATTCTTTACAGCAAAGCTGGAAATATATTAACAAAAATATGTAATGACGAAATAACGAAAGAAAATTTAAAAGGCACTTACCTCCTTACTCTTGACGATCAATGTGATGTGAAAATAGGCGAAATTACCCTAAAATCGCATCACCTTGCTGCAAGCTCTACGAACTCTCTGAAGTTACCGATAATTAATTTACCGGAAATAACACCTACGGGGCAACAAGACGTACAACGAGAACCTATAAATTTGGACACCAGCGATTTGACAAATCTTCAACATCTGAACAACCTATTGAAAATTAGTGAAAGTGAAGTGAAATACGAAAAAGTCATTAATGTGAAAAGTGTAAGCGTCGCTACCATAGTGTTATATTTTATCCTAGTTTTAGTAATTTGCCTTTATGTAATGTACAAATATAATCTTTTTAAAATATTATATCGAAATAATCAGAGTAATAGAAATTCCTCAGATAATTTCGAATCTGAGGGGGGAAGAGTTATGCAGCCAGTCCCCGGCTCTATAATGCTGACTTCGTGTTAAGTACTAGAACTCACGGGCGGGCGACGCTTACGCAGCTTTTTATTGTTTAGTCTAGAGCTGGCGCCGCGTATCCGTTGTAGCGATAAGGAACGTAGCTTTAGGACCTATGTAATAGAATTAAGTTAGTCTGTATTAAAGCATCGAGCTGAAAACACTCTCATTTTGTTATTTTTAAAAACCTTCGGTCGCCTCCTCGAGATTTAACTACATAGAAAACACCCAGACCAATACAAACAGACATGTTGATGCACACAAATGTTTGTATTGTGCGGGGATCGAACCCACACCCGCTGCGTAGTAGGCGATTTCTCGACCACTACACCAGACGGGTCGTCAATAAAACCTGTAGTGCTAGTTACAAGTCCAATTACAGACCAATTTCTTTGACGACCGTTGTGGCTAAAGTTCTGGATAGGCTGCTTCAGCAACAGTTGGACACGAGCGTGAAGCTTCACGATGCCCAGTTCGGTTTCAGTGGAGACACTGAAGCCGCTTTACTATGCTTGAAGCAGACTGTTCAGTATTATACTGCAAGGGAAACGCCTGTCTATGCAGTGTTTTTTGACTGGTCAAAAGCTTTTGATCTGGTACAATACGAGGTCCTATGGAAAAAGCTTGCAGGTGACACTGACCTACCTCATGTCTATAGGTCAATTTTAAAGCAGAATTTTTTGAAATAGGTAGGAGAGTTTTTGGGCATATATAGATTTGAAAGTGGGATGAGACAGGGTGGATTTACCTCCCCAACGGCACCATCGTCAACCACAACATAAGCTACGCAGTCCTTGATCCACAGGGTACGAGGCAGTTCAGTCGCAGTACGCAGTCTCCTGCAGAGTGTCGCGGCGAGGCTGGACGTGGACAATGCCATCATGCAGCACTGGACCACCTTGCTAGGTGGTAGCGTGTCTAGTGCTGCATGATGTGTCTTTTGCTAAAGACACTTCTTTTACAACATTTACATTAAAAATGATAATAAGTTGTCCAAGCGTCGACAACTTATTATCATTTTTAATGTATTTATTTATTTTAATTTTAAAACCAATGTATGGAAATGCTTGAAAAAAATATTTTTTATTTTCGTTTATTTCTATTAAAGAGCTGTAGCTGATTCCTTATGTAAGTTACTGTAAGTACCAACACCAAAGTTAATATTGGATGAAAACTTGGAATCTTAAAATAACGCAGCGATACGTAAGTTTGCAAGTATGTTTACAAACTTTGAGAAATCCAATAGTTTTGCGTTCCGAACTTAATTAATATTAAAGTTTAAAGATATTTAATTATTTCGCAGGAAGTTTCTTTTCAAGCGGGATCCCTTCTCAGCAACATTCTTGCGGTATGATTGTACTTAATAATGTAACTTTACTCATAATACCTATTCTGGTTCATCAATAACTTTTGATTCTCGTTTTTTAGTTTAAAGAGATCATTAAGATGCTGAATTAATGATGAATCACATCTGTGAATGAAGTAGATAATAAGACGGAGTATAAAAACCCACATTAGGTCAAAATGTTTCAAGTTAAAATACTTTCACTGTAAATTTGTATTTATTATTTTAAGGGGTTCCGTAATGTATGGCAAAAAACGGAACCCTTATAGTTCTATCAAGTCTGTCTGTCTGTCCATCCGTATGTCACAGCCACTTTATTCTGTAACTATAAGCATCACACTGTTAATATGTACAGTAACATACCCCCCCCCCCCTAACTTCTTAACTAAGCAAATGTAAATTTTTAAAAAATAGATGATGTGGATCTTAAAAAATACTTTCAACAAAAATTAGTTTGAAAGAGATCGAACGAGAAGTTTTTGAGAAATAGCATATTTTCAACAGCACATTTTCAACCGCAAATATTACTTTGTTCTTCATACAAACACTATGGAAAACGAAGTTTTCTCTGCTGTCAACAAAATTTTGTGGTGCTTTAGCTATGTGGATTCCCTAATTCAGGTAAAGTTAGCACAGAACCCTCAGTGCGCGAGTCCGACTCGCACTTGGCCGGTTTTTGTTTGTAAAATATATATTTTTCTCTAACAAATAAAATATATTTTTAATGGCACTCAATTGACGTCACATCAAACTGACAATTTTAAAATTTAATTACGACATCGGCTTCGCTTTCCTTAATTTAATACCTGAACTTTCTTTATCTATAATCTCTACACTAATTTATAGTAAATCAAAATCTGAATACAATAATTACCTTAATCTTATTTTTCTTCTAAAACTAGTGTATAGGAACCCAAAGTGTTTTCTACAAAAAAAAAATATTCATTATTAATCCTGAAGGTTAGCAAAATTAGTGTTTTCTTCGTGATCGTCAAAATATCGCATCTCAGCAAAAATGGCGCCTAAACCGACCTAATTTGGAGCTATTTCAGCACTTTAGGTACACCGTAAAACAATTTCAAGATAAACAAGCCTTGTTCAGGTTAGATGATATAAGTTTACGGCCGCTATAAAAGACATTCACGATATTAATTGGCTTCGCCGACTTGACGTGACGTATTTTCGGAGATCATCCATAGACTGTGTCACGGTGGAATAGAGTTGGTATTAGAATGAAACAACGCCAGCGACAGTTTGAGGATTTTGTATTTGAAATTAAAAAATGTAAAGATAGAATACAAGCAGGAACAGTACCCCTATCACGAATAATTTGCGTCAAAGTATTCGTATAGTAACGTAATCATTTGTATGAGAATCTGAAAGCGCCTCTATCGGAAGTAAAACAAACTAAATTTGGCAGCTCAAATACCTGACATTTATTGTGCGTAAACATTTTCTATAGTGTTAAACTGGATTTGCGATCACGAACCTTTCTTTGACGTATAGTATCGTTAGATGCAACAAGATTACTTGAGATTCTGTGTGTCAAAAATGAGCGAAGAGAAACTAGGTAACTTTTACGGATAAGACCGCCTAAATTGTTTTTTTTTTCTAAAATTATCATACAGCTGCATTTGAAGACGGATTCAAGCTCCTGGAATGGGAAAGATTGGGCATCGAAGTCAACAGCAAATACATCTCTCACCTCCGATTTATTGATAATATACTATTCGTGCAGGCAAAGATGAGATTTTGGAACTACAATCGAAAGCCTTAACCGAGCCTTACAACAAGTGGTTCTAAGTAAGAGGTCTATCAACGAATCCAACGCGGCCGGCTAGGCAGAGGTCGGGAAACTGCGCAAGAGCGTCGTCATGTCTCATTAACCTCAGTGTTTGAAGACGAAAGTCTTCAACGGGTGTGTGTATACTAGTGAGAACGTACAGATCCGACACATAGTTTCTTACTATATGTGCTCAAAATCTCACATATAACAACAGACAGAGCTTTGGCTTTTGGCGAGAAATAAAGAAACGTGTGGAATAAAGAAAACGTTAGTGGTCATATTTATAATTCAAAAATTACGACTGCAGTAGAAATATGAAATTTATTACAATATTTTAAATCAGGAAAAGGGCACTTGTAACAGGTGTATCGATTTTGATCTTGTTGGGTTCATCTTTGCTCTCAATATGATATATGAGTAACGAAGACCGCTGGAACTGCTAGACTCACTTTATTTCTTCTAGCTGGGTAGGCGTATTTCTATACATTGTATTTCGGTCTGTCTTCATTCTGAAAAAAATATATGTATATATTGTATATTACGTTAATGCTTTTCATTCCATTTGTTAGAAACAGCGTCCACTTGGAGAGCTGAGGGCTTGAATACATCACAATTTCTTGAGAAATAAGATCTAGCTAGAGTTTATCTCGCTATAATAGCCAATTAATGAATGAAGCATTTTAATCACTTATCCTTGTATTACTTTTACGTACTTACTTTTTCAAAAATCAAATATTGTTACATTCTACTGGAAACGTACATTCGTTCGTTTTTTTAAATATTTTTCATCATTTTTAACTAAATCTTTTGTACAACTTTTGAATTTGTCACAATATGATGTCATAACGTCAATCTGTCAATTGACAGTCCACTAAACAGTTCAAAAATTTAAAGATTACTGAAAAACATATATCTTCATATTATAAAAGACCACATTTTTAAATTTGCTAACCCTGCCAAACATATTGATCGTAATTTTGTTCAGTTATTGATTTCTCTTAGATTTTACTGGAATATCATGATATATTTCGAAAATATTCATAATAAAGATCACTTAACTGGTTTCTGGACGTGTCATTCAACGGCCATGTTTACGTTAGTATGACTTCATCTTCGTCAATGCTATCGAGTTTACTACACGACACGAGAGTGCTTCGTGATGCCGACTAACGTTGTATTACGTAAACTCGCTACGATAACGTGACGAATACGTCAAATGTTCGTGATTGGGGTACAGTAGACCAAATGTACGCTAAGATCCGGTTCGGATTTCCCGTACAATTCTACATCTCTTTTTCACCTGCTAGTGTTTTTTTTAAGACTGCAAACTATTATATGTTTAAAATTTACCAAAACCCCGTATTAGACGTAGGTAGCAAGATAAATAAGGTATCTATCACTATTTTTTTTTTATTGGTCCAGTTGTTTCTGAAAAAAGCGCGTTCAAACAAACTAACTAACAAAAAAACTCTTCAGCTTTATAATATTAGTATAAATATAGATACTGAGTTTAACCTGTAATAGAAGCCAAAACTTTAAATATAGCCCTTTTAAGTAACTACTAATCAATTTTAAATGGTTTGATTTATCATTCTGAATCATTATCATTACCATAATGAAAAAATAATTTATTTTTATTTTTAATTAGGTAAATAAATCAAACCAGCAATGTATGCAAAGAAATGCGTCCTATCATAGAAAATGACATAATCATTTATTACAACGAGCTAGCGATTCTGATTTACAGTCATAAGCACATAAGACTGCCCACTTTTGTTGCAAAGTAGCCCTTATTACAAATGCATAAGACACCGCAGTGTTTACCTTGACGTGTCTGTAATGATTGGGGACTAAAACTTTGAAATACTATATCTCTGAGTTCAAGCTATTTAGAGCTCTATGGCCAGGTCAAGGTAACTAACTATACATTGTCCGACTAGCAAAGATAAACGGACTATAGGGCCTGTTGCTATTACAGGCCACGCGCTGTATATAGGAACTCACGTTGGACCTTCTGTGTCCCCGAGCACGTGTAGCACAAATAAATCCTTCGCAAGAATTTGCCGGTGAGATTTAAATCGTAAAACGTAACGAACGTTAAACGCGTATGGAGTTGATGCGAAATTTACACCCGGGATTAGGAAGCTGATTTGATTTTAAATTGAGCAAGTAAACGTATACACGGAGATATACGGTAGGTGATTAACGTAACTTGCAAAGGATAGCGATGCGATTGTAATATATGTGAGTGATGTAAGACCTGGGGCTCTATTTTTGAATCACTCGTTTGAATATGACGTGTGATTTTCGTTCGAAAATGAATTAAAAAATCAATGGCAATAACGCGAAATATAGACGTTAGTATCAACATAATTCAGTTATCGTTTTTTATCACTTCCGTGTGAAATTATATCAAATAATATTAAACGCTATTTTGACGCGAGTGAGTCAAAAAAAGTTGCCCAGTTTGGTGTATATTGATCCTAAATATTACGCCGGGCATCGCGGGTTCAAATCCCGCAAGTGGCAAATTTGTGTGTATATGTATTCAAGTATTTATGGAAGACGCCCCCGTCATAATCGTTGTCTGATATTCGTTACACAATGATGATTGATCAAAAAAACCTTGCTTCAAAACTGCGGCAATTGGTGTGTTGTCTGGCACATATTTATTTATTTATGATAAAAAAATGTGCATAGTGGTGGGTCTTGTCAGTAAGCCTGGCAGACACACTTTCCAAAGATTCATACAAAATAAATTTATTTGACGTGTTTTGTCAAACGCAAGTGCTTGCTTAAGAGCTTGCAAAAAAACTGCATGGATATCAAGTAACGTAATAACCCTAAAGATTCAGAAAGCTTCATTAATTTGGTAGGTATAAAATACGTTTTCTATTTTAAAATATTGTTTTAGTAGATTTGGATAGTTCATTGTGCTATCGCGTGACTTTAAATGCAGAACTATGTCGTAAAAGAGTCTTTGAACACAGACTTTCTGCTTGTTCAGTCTATAAAAACCAACATCTTTTTATTTCTGGTAGATAAAAGCGCTGCAATCTTTTTATACAGCGCCATAATTTTACATAGCGTGATTCGCTCAAAATGCCGTTGAAAAATTCTTGTGATATTTAAATCCTGGATAAAATATAACGCGATAACATAATATTTTTAAGCGGTGGTCGTAAAACAAGGTTATTGGGCATCACACGGTTTGTTTATTAAAAGCCCTCGGTGTTTAATCAACGCGGAAAAATCTTAATTAAATTCTCGAAAAGGCCGCAAGGTAGCATCGCTCATTTCACAAAGCCACGGATTCTCAAACACTTAAATTTACTTCAATATTAAACTTAAAGTAAGCAATGTAGGTTTAAGACAATCCTTAGGCTTAGATAACCTACGCAATAACTTCCGATTAGTACCTGGCAGATTAGATAATATAACTGCCAGTAATTCGACTATAATTGTTATTGTAGACCTTTGACTTAACGACTAAAATATGTACTTAGGTAAGTATTTGAATAGTTAGATGCGGGATTACTGACATGTACCTAATTATATGGTACACAGTAGCAATCCCGTATCTAACTATTCCAGCGATACTCAAATTGTGTTCCGAGAAACCCTAGGGTTCCGCAAGAAAAATAATCAAAATACCTGAAACAAAACTCCAGTCGACCGTCCTGACGCGACGTAACCTTTTACTATGCCGCAACCGTCTATACCTACTTGTGTTTATCAACATCTTAATTTTTATACTTGTTATGTAAGTAAAGTGAAAGATAGATGGTAGGTACTTTTATTATGCTAATTAATAAATAAAATTATTTTTAAAACTATTTTTTATTGTAGGATTCCATCAAGTATATCACATTCTAAAATGGTTCCGTCACTTAAAAAGATTAAGAATCGCTAAACTATTCAAATTATGGTCACTACCATAAAATTATTATTCACCTGTAACGTTTGACTTTATTTTCTACTTCTTCGAATTGCTTCTATGTAAGCTTCCGCTAACATGATTAAACATAACATGTGTATTGTTGTAATTTCCAACGTTGAGAGCCTTTGCGCTCTAAAAGCGGTATTTCCCTAATTCCCGAGTTATTTTCTCATACCGGATTTGATGGGCAAAAGAATTGCGTTTTTCCCTAATTTTCCCTTTACGCTTCTTTAATAAACAAGTGCTACGGAGTTGATTAACTCTTTCGCTTTTCGCAAATTAAAAAGACGGAGCATTTTAGAAATTCTATTGTTGGGCTGGCTACAAATTTTTATCAGCTTTTTTCAGAACGGTTCTATTGTGAGGTAGGAAGCATTTTTACGCCAAATCATGAGTCATATTGTTGAACAGATAAAACCAATCGGCTAGAAAATAAGATTTGATTTTATCTTTTGTTCGTTTCTAATCCACTGTTTACTAAATTCGAGCCAAAGCTTCAAAATCCCTATTATAATAATAAATTCTCCTACCGATTTTCGGTAGTGGCGGCCCTCCCAACAGAGATACCTAGGCTAGGTATGCAGCAGATACGTGGGACATTCAGAAAGTCGTAGGACACTAAAAAAGTAGTTCTACAGGTACATATATTTTTATTTAATCTTTTAAAAGTACTTTCCACCTATAGAGGCTCTATACAAAGATTCATGCGTCTGAACCAGTTTTCAAAACATTTTTTCCAGTCTGTTGCAGACACCTCGTTTACAGCCTGCTCGAACGCAGCCAGAGCATCTTCCGGCGACAAAATTCGGAATTAAAAAGAAGTCACACGGTGCTAGATCAGGGCTGTAAGGAGGGTGACCCAGAAGTTTGAATTGGGGTGCTGTCTAGGAAGTCCCTCGTTTTGACCGCGGTGTGTGCAGGCAAAATTTTGAAAGTGGAACACACCTATTTTTACTTATAAATATTCATTTGTTTTAAAAAGATTCTAATCGGCCTGTCTCCCCCATGTATAAAACCTTTTTGTCGCAATACTTTCTGAGTGGCCTGGTATTATAGTGCCCAGAGCTGAGCGCAATACAGGAGTGCACTCTCTGGTCCTTCAGTCTCATTTATTGGGTGTGACGGCAGTCCGAAAAGACCATTAAATCACTCTATCTATGAAAAACACTGCAGCGAATTCCGTTGCGTAGTTTAAAAGATATGACTTTGTTTTATACCGCTCGACTTTTAACTGAGAAGCATATTATTGCAAAGCATGTAGACGGATACATTGATACCGGAAATCATTGCTTAAGGGATACAAACTCAATGAAGATAAATTTACGTATGAGCGTTACAGAGCTTTCATAATAATCCTTTACCAGTTTTATATAAACTACATGTAAAGCAGTGAGTATAGAGAAACTATGCTAAGAAAAAAAGTGACGCAAATAGAACGACAAGATTGTAACATAGGTATTCCTTGAAACCATTTGTATGAGTTAATGACAAGTGGCTTCAATTCATTGAGCACGAAATTTGCTTTTGGTATCAGTATCAAACGCTAGAAAAAGTAATAGTATCACACTAACTATCATCTGTGCTATTCTAATGTCAACTATCATTAGTAACTGCTAACCTTTGTGTTATCCGTCCAGGTATGTCGATAGAACAATATGTAGTATAATTATCTAATTAATCCTCTTCAGATTCAATCTCGAGTGGTCAACATAGTAATTACTCTGAGTATGTCATTGTTACAATGTTTGTGTTTAGCTAAGTAGAAACAGTTTGAGATCTTCGTCACTAAACCAAATGCATTAGATTTAAACTGTGTTGAAACTACTTAACTACCTATGAGTATTTTGATGTTCCATCACTATAATTTTCAGTCCATTCAACTTCGAAATAACTCACAAAAAATTCAAACACAATTTAGTTCGATTCCTTGTATGACACAATACAATAAAATTTTATTTAGTGTGTCTAGTGTCATAACACTATAAAAACAAAAAAAATATATATTATAAATTCTTCATCTTAACGTTTCCTTCGGATATTGTGAGAGCGATCTCGCAACATTATAAAGGTTACACAGCCTACTGCAAAATTCATCAGGTTTGTCATGGTGTCGGTGGCCGAGTGGTATAGGCAAGCAGCCGGATAGCGTAAGGTACGCGGTTCGATTCCTCGTCTAAAACAGTTGCATTTCACAAGTGCAAATTATATTATTAAGTTTGTATAGTGACAAAACACTATCAAAACAAAAATTTAATCACAAAAGTTCCGTTAAACCGAAAATCTGAAATTGCGTAACCTAAAAAACTCGCATAAAACAAGGTTCAATTTGTTCCCGTTTGTGAATTCAATAAACAATCAACATTTGAATGTCTGAGTGCTCTGAAATTATTTCCTATTTAATTACGACTTGTTATGCCGAATTAATTCTTCGCTGACATTTAAATTTCAAAGCAAGGTCCCAGTATACAAAGGTCCAGTAGGCTCATTTCCTCTACACGAAAAATCATTGAATAAAAAAATACATTTTACTAGGTACGTTATTTATATTCATAAAGATAAAATAAAAAACCAAAAATTTGCGCACGGGCGGGACTTGAACCAGCAACCTTTTGGCTTTTGTTAAAGTTAAAAACATTCTAAAGCATACGTTATTTATATTACTGACTTAAAAATATACTTACAACTACGAAGTCGAAATAAAACAATAGACTAGAGTAAGCAGCTAGCTTACTCAAATTTACAATTTATGTAAACTGTGAGAGTGAAGTTACTAAATTATAATTGATTTAACGAGATTTTATTGCTTTGGAATGATGATTTTAATGTTTCAGAGTAACATTAATAGGTTTATCAATGTTATTAGTATCTAACTCTGACTCAAAATTGTTTTATTATGACTCGTGAAACTCTTCCTTCATTCCTCTGTAACAAAACCTTTGTATTTCAACAATACCTAAGTAAACCTCACGTCCGTTATCATAGCTCCAAAGTAACTTTGAAAAGTTAATAAAACTGTTTTAATAATTCACACAATTCAAAAAACAAATACTATCTAGCAATAGTAATAAGCTTCCAGCCTGTGACCTAGAATTTGGAGCTTTGTAAGAATCTTCGGGATTAATATACTGTAACGCAAGGGGTGGATAAACAATATAAAATTTTTGTTTTATTTCTATGCAACTCTACTGGCATTGGGAAACAAAATTATTAGAAAAAAATGGAGATTGTTTTTGGTTAGTAGGTTGTTTTATCTTTGAAGCATGCATGCATGCTTTGCTAGCATGCCTTAAATGAGCAATTGAGATCTACTTAAAGAGGAAAGCAAATGGCGAGTGGATCAGCTTGTGCTGATACAGTTCTAGGTTATAGATATGATTTAAAAAAAAAACAAAGGTGGGAAACAATTGGATAGTTGAGGAGCACTCTAGTATCTTTGGCTGTGTGTGTGTGTGTGTGTGTGTGCGTGCGTGTGTGTGTGTGTGTGTGTGTGTGTGTGTGTGTGTGTGTGTGTGTGTATGTGTGTGTGTGTGTGTGTGTGTGTATGTGTGTGTGTAGCACGTGTGTGTGTGTGTGTGTGTGTGTGTGTGTGGTGTGGTGTGTGTGTGTGTATGTGGTGTGTGTGTGTGTATGTGGTGTGTATGTGGTGTGTGTGTGTGTGTGTGTGTGTGTGTGTGTGTGTGTGTGTGAGAGTTTAATTGCTAAGACACCATTATATTAAACTAAAATGGTTTGATGCTATCTGATGCAGTGTTAGTGAACTAATCAATCCATCCAGCTCATCATATAAAAGCTACTCCTCACAGGCGTTTCTAAAATCTCCTGCAGGAATTTAATCAAACATGGCCTCTGCGTAGGTGAATCACATAATGGAGACATAAAAGCCGGAACTTCGTCATAACACTCTTTACTGTTCTCTCGCTTGTTTTACGCCGATCGTAAGGTTTAACAGTCAAATATTTTACAAAATCTTTTCCCCGCTTTCCTTATTACGTTTATATAACATAAAACATGGATATTATGAACTCAATATTCGATGTGTTCGCGAGAGACACCGTCAAAGTAAACATTAACGACGAATATATTATGCATGGGTTGTTTTATCGAACTTTTATATGGGCAGGTGTGATATAATCGTACATTTAGATGTGTATTTGTTTCTAGTTCACTTAGCAGCCCGTTTCGCGGCCGAAATGGTGATGTCGAAGTAAGGAAATGTATTAGGGTGGAAGAAATGCTTTCTCTGTTTCTATTCACTAACCAAATGTTGCTAAGATGTATCGAGCAGTTCTTAAATCATTTCCAGCGGCGGGGAACGCTGTCAGGTTTTTAGTGAGGCAGATTTAATCTCAGGTCCCAAGACGTCGAATATAGCCCCATACTGTTCCCTCTGTTGGAAAAGAAAGGTGTGACAAAGAGACTATTACCTTTTTAAGAGTCTCAACTCTCAGCAACTCATTTCACGTGATTACTACATTACTCGTAGTCCGTAGCAATAGGTACTCTATGGTACTTTTTAGGATTCCGTAGCCGAATGGCAATAAACTTATAGTTTCGTCAAGTCTGTCTGTCTGTCTGTCCGTCCGTATGCCACAGCCACCTTATTCTGTAACTATAAGCATCACACTGTTGAAATTTGGTAGGAAGATGAATCCTGTTAACCGCTTAACGATTCTTATAGAAAAAATAAAAAGTGATGATATTAAGCGGGGGGGGGGGGGGGTTACCTTTACCTTTATTATATAATAATATTGTTACTAAAACTCGGTACTTAAGATATTGATGTGAATAAATTGCAATTGTGCAACGAGAAAATCACGAACATTTGGCAAGGCGACACGTTTGAGTATTCCAGAACACTTGGGCCTTTGCCCAGCTGTGGTGGTATATTTGCAACCGCCGTTATAGGTTTTGTCTCCAGTTACAAGAAGGAACTTTTCCTTCTAGAAACAGTATTATTTATTACGTTCAAATATGGTTTGACTAGCTGTGGGCAACAGTTTGCGATTCGCCAAAAGTTATTTGATTTACATAGGAAAAGAAAAGTTTAATTTTACTTTTGTGCTAACAATTTTCCGGTTTGTCTGTTCGTTTTGAATCATTCCTGTACGAAAAAACAGTTTTTATCACGTCGTTCTTGAGTTTACCGCCTGGCAAGACATTTCTTGTGATATAGCGTACAATTTGCTATCATGGTCAATTGTGTGTTCATTTTATTTTGATAAAATAACGTGTTGTTTACTAGAACATTAAGATTCAAAAGCTAAAAGTTGTATTTTCGTGGACTTTAGGCCTAAAAGTTATTAATTTATTTAATTTTCTACCTATTTACTTAACTGTAGGTACTTAACCTATAGTTAATTTACAAGGTATTCACTCGTAAACTTACTCGTACTTTAAATCCTTTACACACTGCGACTTTTAGCATGCTTACGCTATGATACAGTCGCGATGCTAACGCGCGTTAATATCGATACAGTCGCGATGCAGAAGCTAGTAGTTGTCATATTATTTACTGAATTTTGGCGACTGCATCGATACTAACGCGCGACCGCGCTAAATTAAATCTGTTCATTGCGTGAGTCGCGATGCTGAGGCGCGTTTTCAAAACGCGCGACTGCATCGATGCTAAAAGTCGCAGTGTGTAAGTGTTGTCATACAACTTTTAACTTACCTACTTCAAAAATAGTGACAAAATAATACTGGACAGTGGTGTGCAACACTAAACACTAACGCCTCAATTATCAAAAGCCTAGGAAATAAATTTCCCTCTATGTAATGGACACTGCACACGCGCCGGAGACCCTAATCGCGTTACATGCTTAATTATGCACGACCTTTTTATTATTCTCCAGCAAGTTTTAAGACCCAAGCGTTTGTTATACCGCTCACTTTCAGGCGAGTGAGCTTTGAGAGGCTCTTTCGTCTTAAGCATTGACTAGATTTAAAAATAGTATATATAATAAGAATATATAGAATGTAGGCCAGGAGAAATGATACATCATATTTACTTTCAGTTAATACTAGTTAATTATTAATTGAAAAATATAAGACAGACCACTAACTATAAGCGTAATGAATTAACGGAAAAGTCTGTTGGCAATGTTTGAAAAGGTAGCTTGATTACCTTGCACATTCTATTTCAAGGTTTTTATAAATACATTGATGTAAGTGATCGATCTTCTATTCTAATATTATAGAGCTGAAGAGATTGTTTTTTTTTTGTTTGTACGCGCTTATCTCTGGAACTATTGGACTGATTTGAAAAAATATTTTTGTGTTGGATAGCTTATTTATCAAGGAAGGCTAAAGGCGTAAAACATCACGCTGCAACTGGGGGGTGGGAAAGCAAATTCAAAACGCGCTAACGAAGTCGCGGGGACCGCTTTTTTTATACAGTCCTTTATAAAGTTGCTTTAATAATAAAGTGAATTTTGTATATATTTTTTCTAGGGTTTTTTTTTTAAAAAAAATTACTACACAAATAGTAACCTAATCTCGATACTCAATAAACCCTTAATCGGTAAGACAGGGTTTTTTCACACACTTTATAGATACACTGGACGAAGCAAAAAGGCACAAAATTCGTCGAGTGAAATAAACTAGAAAAACTTATACCTAATACCAAAGTTATAATTTACAGTCAATATAAACATTTACTTGATGTCAAAAGGTTTGAAATTATCACGAACACAGATTCAATAATTTGGACCACACACACACAAAGTTACGCGACAGTAATCCATGGGGTACGCGGAATCGGAAAATTAATTGCGAGAAAAACGTCGACTAGATCACAGGGGTTGGAGTGTGATTTAGTGAATCCGAATAATTAACTGACCCGGAATCCTGACCGGTTTGAGGTAAAACTAATGAGTCTTGGCGAAAATTATGCTTTCGCTTTCCGTGTCTAACTAAGGACACGCAGGTTTATAGCTTAATCTTCGTAGTAAAAAAAATTAGCCGTGTAAAAATAAAATCATTCATTCAGGCTAAAGAAATTTTCCTACGGCCCATACCATGACCGGACTAGGAACGTGCTTGAAACGAAAAGTAACACGATTCGCTCAACGTATCTTTAGATCTGTCCTACCTTTATTTGGAGCGAGAGCGGCAAGGTGTCATAGTTTTCAATACAAAGAAATATGTTTTAGAATGCTTATAACACACTCACAGTGACATATTTAATATTATTAAAGATGAAATAAGAAACCAAAAATGCGCACGGGTGGGACTCGAGCCAGCACCTTCTTGGCTAACCGGGACAAACGCTCTACCAATTGAGCTACCGCGCTGTCTGTCCGACCGCGCGAAATTTCTGGTCTCTTATGCGTCATTACGCTTGACGGTAGCGTTGTCATCCAAGTCGAATTTATTCTGTAAAGAATAACTGCTTGGGCCCTCTGTTTCATAAACAGTCGGCTAGATGGCGCTAAGCGTTACGCAATGACGTATCCATAAGAGACCAGATATTTCGCGCGGTCGGACCGACAGTTGAGAACCAACCAGAAGTTGTTGGTTCGATTCCCGACCGTGCGCAAGTTTTTGGTTTCTTAGGTATTTCATCTTTTAGGATACAAAGAAATAAATTTTGCCGGTCACGATTCTAGAGGAAGGTCATGGAACGATCACGGTATGCTACCGTGTAGGTACTGGGCAAAGATCTTAAAATTATATTTTTTATCAAAGTGTGAAATTTCTCTATGGTAAAATCGGTATGTACGTTTTAGAAAAACTTATATAGAGAAAAGCTTAGTAGGTTCCTTAGCATACTCATACAATATTGCTATTTCTCTTTAGATATTTACGATACTATTCAAGTTTTTAACGCACTTTCGATAAACCGTCGGTAGTCTCATGTTTTATAACGATTCGTATATTTTCAGCCGCTTTCAATTATCTGAGCCGGCCTATTAAAACTCACTTAGCGTGACACTTGAGCTGTAAGCCGATATCATGATCTCGATTCCACCATCTTACTTAACTATAACGAAGATCAAGTATCTGACAAGTATCATAGCACACTTCTCAAATATCAAGTATCACAGCACAGTTAGCATCGATGCAGTCGCAATGCAGAAGCTGGAAATTGACAAATTATGAACTGAATTTTGGCGACTGCATCAATGCTAAATTAAATTTGTTCATTGCGCGTTTTCAAAACGCACAACTGCATCAATGCTAAAAGTCGCAATGTGTAAGGGGTCTTAGATGGGATGCAATTAAATCCTGTAAAATGCCTAAGTGCCTAAAACATAAGTGACGGAAGATTGTACCACCTTACTCAGTGCCGATACCTTAAGTATACGGTGGTTTTACTTTCTAGCGACAACGTAACTTGTATGGAAAATTTAAGTTCTGCAAGTGACCGTTAGAGGTGCTGTGCAATATTCCATAGACTTTCTTATCGCCGTAAAACCGCCGTAAGCTCATGATAACGTTACTGGTGCCGTAAGCGGACCCATAAAGTTACTAGTGAACTCCGTGCCATAGATAAATCAGACCATATTAATTTTGTATGGGTCTGCTCTTGAATGACCCTGTAATTATAGCAAACCACAGATAGCAGTCACAGTTATGGTGAAAATAAGGTAGTGCCACTGATACTTAGCGTGTCACTTGAGCTGTAAGATACCGTGATATTATTAGCTATCACAGTTCTGCTTCAGTGGATTTGATGCAATGGGGCGTCATTCAAACGCGATGTGCCTTGTGAGTTCATTGGTACTGATTCATCTGAGTGTAAGATCGACGTTAGTTAGTACGAGTTGTGACTGGTTCTTTAGTGTTGCTGATCGATAAGTGAACTTTGGACAGTCTTATCTAACCATCGATGGTATTGATAGATTTAACAAGTAGCTTAACTACCGGGGAACAACAAGGTACAACATCAGTTGTATCGGATGTTTAAGAGTGCCTTTCGCTTTTTGCTATATAAATTTAATATTATAAAGCTGAAGAGCTTTTTTGTTAGTTTGTTAAAGCGCGCTAATTTCAGGAATTACTGGAGCTTTATTTTTGGATCACTCGCTTGGATATGGCGTGTGATTTTCGTACGAAACAAAACTAAATTTCCAAGAAAACCTAGCAAAATATATACGAAAATACTTATAATATTGATTTATATTTTTTTAATCACTCCTGTGTGGAATTAAATTGTTTTTCATTCGATAATCGTACATTAATAAATGAATATCACACGCCATTTTGCCGCAAGTGATAAAAAAAAGTGCTCCTGCACTGCTTTGATTTTTCGCTTTTGTGATAGGTAGCTTATTTATCGAGAAAGGCTTTAAGTTATAAAACATCACGCTGCGACGGCAAAGGAGGAAGCAAACTATAAACGCGCAGACGCAGTCGCGGGGGACCGCTAGTATATTATATCGGTTCTATCAATTGCAATAATTTTGGGAGTTTAAAAGGTAAAAACCTACCTAAAGTTACCTATCGATACTTAGCAGCACGACTCTCATAGATGTTAGCATAAAAAACATAGTTGTTGAAATAGTTAGTCGTCAAAATGAGACTCAAAAAATGCAAGTTAACTACAAATCGATGTTCCACCTGATTTAGATATCAATACTAATAAACTGTGTCCACGAGTCACGACACCCACACATGAAAAGAAATATAAAGTTATTATTTCTGATCGATTGATTTGACCAGAAAAATAGCCCGATAAGTAAGTAAGGACTTAAACGAGCCAATTTACTTGGGACTTTGTAATCAATCATAATCATAATCGTTCGTTATTATTAATCCTTGACAAGAGGTCAGCACAATACATTTTATCAAGTTTATTTCATAACTTTGAACTCTTTACAATCGTTGCGGTCATGTAAAATCATTCCGTTGAAACTCACAAACAAAATATCTCATATGGCGCGTTTTCATTACACGCGTGTCCAATGTATTACGTGACGTCACGAGTTAATGATGTACCAAATAATATCGATGAGTTATCGATGATCTGCAGTGCTCACATTTGCCAATAAATAAATAATATGAAATCGAATAAAAAATGTATTAAACCTTGTATGCGATGCGTCTGATAAAATCCATCGCCGCGATAAACTTTTTAAATTTGGTTAGTAGGAAACTAAAATAGGTTATTTATAATAATGGCAATTATTGCTAATTTGATAATTTAATTAGCATGCTAAATTCCATCGCTTATCATCATGCTAAGTGATATTGCTACTCTAATATAAAATTTTATCAAATATGAGAAATAGCGAATTAAATTGAATAATCGTCAATGCTATGCAAACTATGAAAATGATTATTTTATGAAACTTGTAGTTTAATAAATTGTTAGTGTTGTGACTTTCATAAATTTAATTTGCTTATAACTTCGTAAAAACAAATGATTGCATGCAGTTACATTCTACCCTTTCATAATTCGCTCGAGTCACTTTCAGCGGAAGTCGGAAGCCGATCGTCACCCGACAGGACCCGAACGCGGATAACCAAAACTGCCTGTTAATCTTGCTTAAAAGCAGTGCGTGCGAATCCATGAAAGTAATATGACGCCTCAAATAGAGGCCTTGTCAGGGAAACTAAGCTCAGCTGCTTTTGCTGTAAGAAAGATTAGACGTTTGACTGATATGGAAACAGCTAGGTTAGTTTATTTTAGTTATTTCCATAGCTTGATGTCCTACAGTATTTTACTGTGGGGCTCGGCTGCTGATATAGAATCTATTTTTGTATTACAAAAAAGAGCCGTGCGAGCAATTTATACTCTAAAACCTCAAGATTCCCTACGAGAGGTGTTTAAAGAAATAAGAATATTAACTGTGGCCTCTCAGTATATTTATGAAGATGTAATGTATGTCCGCAAAAATTTATTCATTCACGAAAAAAGTGATATACACAATTATAATACTAGGAATAAAAATAAGCTTGCTATTCCACAATTTAGGCTTCGAAAGATTATTAATTCTTTCAGAGGGAAATGTATTGAACTTTTCAATTAACTACCAGAACACATAGTAAACTTACCGGTCAATAAATTTAAAACTGTCATTAAAGAAACCCTAATGACGAAAGGGTATTATAAAGTAGATGAATATTTAAAAGATACTAATGTATGGACTTGCATGATCACTACAAACATTGTAAGCCTTTTGAAAAGAGGCATTGACAATAGTAACTGAGTTTGTTGCGCAGCTTCTTCTCAGCACTAGCCCACAATTGTCCCGAAGCTGAGGTAGGGTTTATATTGGGACGTGTAAAAGTCCTCAATGTGCCTATTTGCATAAATAAATGACTTTTATGACTTTTTACTATTATGCTAATGCTAATTATTCCATTACTAGTTATTTTTGTATCTTTCCTCATTAATTGATAAATTTTGATTCTAACTGTCTAGTGGGCGATGTGCTTTGGCGTGTGCGTTGACAAAATAACTTTATTTACGGTGTAACTTTAACTAGACCACTGACTTGGTCCGATTGAACTAAGACATACAGGCATTTATGGCGATTGACGACCTCCATGGTGTAGTGGCTTAGCACGCTGGGTTTCAAGATGGCGCCACTCCAAGGCCCCGGGTTCGATTCCCGGTCGGGTCAATATAAAAATAAATAAATAAACTACATTGTCTCGGGTCTGGGTGTTGTAGTACCACCGTTGTATCTGATTTCCATAACACAAGTGCATTAGCTACTTACTTTAGGATCAGAGCAGTGTATGTGATTGGGACCCAATATAAATAGTTATTCTCCGTATCTGCTTTCTCATTTGATCCCTCTCCATCGCTCGTTGTGTGATTTTTAGCTTCTTTATAAAGTCAATAGTTAGAGACCATGTTGAAAGATACAAAGCATGTACCACTGCATTTCTAGTCACTACTAGAATACTAACCGGCGACTGCAAACTGAACAAACATTTGTCCAACATGAACATGACCGAAGACACTCTGTGCAGATTCTGCAATACAGAAGAAGAAACGGCATGCGTATCCTCTGCTCATTCAGTCCGCCTATGAGCAAAAGAAGTATCCTTCTCGGGCGACACATCATGCACCCTGATTAGATAGCAGATATCACGCTTCAAATAATCTGGCAATTTATAGACTCAACGGGACTAAACAGTGAACTTTAAACATAAGATAATATAGATAACAATATACAGGGTGACTTTTTTATCAGTACCGAAATTTTGTGTAAAGACTCCATTGATGAATATGAACAACTTTTACTATGGGAACAATAGTGATAGCGAGAAAAAAAAATCATCTGTTCCATACAAAAGTTCGATTGGAGCGCGGTCAAAATGTATGGAACAAAACATAAGATTTCCGCAGTCACAATGACAGGTATCAAGGAGTCGATATATTTTCCTCAACTTTATATCAATTTAAAAAGAAAATCCGTGACTTGTCAGGTGACTATCCAAAGTTTTCGTGGTTTATGTTATATTTTCTTAGACACTATTTTTTTTTCATTTTTTTTCGAATTGTAATTTTGAAGGTTCTGGTTTGCTAAAAATGTAATGTAATATTAATCTGAGGAAACTTAATTGCTTTTGGTGTTATCTTTAGGTGTTATTTATATTCATTATATAATAGCTGTATGTTTCCCTAATAATAATAAACAAAATAAAAATAAAATAAGAGCTGCCACAATAGATCATACCTGGTCGAGTTGGCAACAATAGGGCCCAACAAACAACCAACCAATAATTAGAGACTACGTTCACATACACATTCTCCACATGACAAGAACTATTACATCGATATGTACCTCTAAAGCTCATCACTGTGACATACTCTACATATATGAGGTATCAGTATTTTCGCTCCCCATTTCATCGTTTATTGTAATGTATGAGTATGGAGCTGACGCGGTATTGCGAAGTTTTTAATTTGGCCGGACATTGTTTTTTATGCGCCTCTTCATTCGGCATGAACAACAGCATTAATTGAAATACTTGCGCTTTTGGCGGTGTTCCGTAAATTACGAGTTTTAATATTTTTTATTGGATTCCCAACTGTGCGAATGAGTGAAAATTGCTGTATTTTTGTTTTTGTTTAATATTATTTTTACTTAGTTCGCTTTTACTTTAAATAACTGTTGATTTTTTAGAGATAAGATAAGATAACTCTTTTTTGCACACCAGAAAGGTTAAAAACAAATCCATTTGGAGAAAATGTACAATTTAGGCGGTCTTATCGCTATAAGCGATCTCTTCCAGACAACTTTTGGGTAAAGAAATAATAGAGAGTGTTTTTAAAAGCTTTAGGGCTATTTTTTTACAGTCAGATACAAAATATTCGTCGATTAAAATACAATAAAGCTAATTTGAAAACGTCACCTAATTGTCAGCAAATACGTAACTGACATTTTCTTAAATCTGTCGCATTATAATTTATCAGTCTGATAAGTTTTATCTGACCATTGGAAAATCGGTCCTAAATCTGATAGTGAGAGTTTCCATGTTAATGCACTGTAAACTAATTCAAAACTTTCATGACGGCTTATTAAATAAAGTTTAGCTTTGGCTGTTATTATTAAAATACAGAATTATTTTTTGACGGCACAGACATTTAAGGCCGATTTCGTGGTCGTTAGTTGTTAACTAAATTAATGGTCAGCAGTCAATACCAAATAATTACGACTGTAAATGCTTTCCATATACTTTTTTAAATTAATTAAGGTACTTATATTTTATTCCAAAAAATCATTTTTTTTTGAAACCCACGATGTTTAAAATAATGTTCTTTCAAATTGAAAAGTCAATAGGTATCCACCTTTTTATTAATCGTAATACCAAGAAAATCATTCTGACTGCCATTACCTGCCCCGCAATAAAAAAAAACTAGTTCTACGCGATTGTGGTTACCAATATGATGCCTATCAAAAAACATCGTCAATAAAATGCAAATTCACTACATGAAACCGCATGTAAATCAGCCAAGAAATAGTCATTTCAGGAAAGAAAGAATTTGCAACTGCAGCGCCCCCTGGTGAATTAGCACTATAATACCTACCTAAGAACCATCACCAATAAATTATAAATCCATTACCGAAAACTGCATGTCAATCGGTCGAGCCGTTGTTGAAATACATGGGAACACTCCTTTGTGAACACACATACCCACAAACATACTCTCACCCCAAACGTATACACTTTCTCCGTTCCATGGCAGGTAAAAAAACATACACAATCGTTATTATTAAACCGCTGGTAACTACATTTTATCATTAGTTAGGCTAACTATCGATCCCGAAACCGGCCCTTATACTGTTTTCTAAGAGCCTCGGTCCCTTACGTAACTATCTTAGTTGCTAGTGATCCTTCAAAAGTTTATTTTTATCAACCGGTAGAGCCTAGCTTCAAATAAAACACCGCAGCTATAAATCGCAAGTACGCTTAATAAGAAACTAATAGAATTTTCTAGAATCCAAATCGCTAGCGTTTAATGCAGCGGCAATAAAAGGAACGCCTCTCGCGTTCTGATTGGGTAATCAGCGGGATTTATTCGAATCATTATCGGTTATCGATAGTGGGATCGAATAATTTTTCAATTCGAGTAATTGAGGGGTCTTAATTGCGTTTGATTTAGGCTTCTGAATGTAATTTGAAATGTGCTTACGAGTATAATTAGTGCGGTGATTTTAATTGGATAGCTTTGTCAAGCTGGTTTTGCTTAGTTAGAAGTCAGTCAATCAATGAAGTTGTTAAAATGGTGGTAGGTATGCACAGAAAGCTTGTATCAAATGGGTAACCCAGTGATGGAAACCAGTTTTATGTCTTGCTTTGACTGATTTATTAAACCCTTATTGAATCAGTCTTGGCAGATATTTCATATCCTACTGATGAGGTGGTGAATCAAAGGCGATGAGGCGACAAGATGGCAACTAGAGAAAAGTAAAAAAAGTAATAGTAAAAAATTTTACCGCCTAAAAAAAAATGACTAAAGTCGATTTTTCTCTACTAGTCGCATATTGTAAACAATCTTGACATTCCTTTTCAACTAAATAATTCATTTTAAAATAAGATAAACACAAAACTTAAATCCTACGTAGGCAATTCATCGTTTAACACTGAGATTATTTAGGGTTCCGTAGCCGAATGGCAAAAAAAGGAACCCTTATAGTTTCGTCAAGTATGTCTGTCTTGCTCTCTGTCTGTCCGTCCGTATGACACAGCCACTTTATTCTGTAACTATAACCGTCACGCTGTTGAAATTTGGTAGGAAGATGTATGCTAATAACCGCTTTACTATTCTTATACAAAAAAAGATAAAAAAAGGATATTTAAGTAGGGGCGGCTCCTATACATGAAACTGAAACAGAGTTTTTTTCAGTCAATCATAAGGGTGTAAGTGTTTCATAGGTCTTTTAAAATGACGTAGTTTGATTTATTTATTTCAAAGTCTTACAAAATATACATTATTATATAGATCTCAACAAAAACTTTCAGCAACAATTGGTTTGGAGGGGATCGAACTAGTAGTTTTTGGGATATAGCACATTTTCAACAACCGCAAACATAACTTTGTACAGCATATAAACACTATAAAAAACAAAGTTATATTTGCTGTCAAGAAAAGATCGTGGTATTTTAGCCAAGTGGAAGTAAGTGGTTTCCCTAATTCAGTTAAAATTGGCACGGAACCCTCAGTGCCCGAGTCTGACTCGCACTTGGCCAGTTTTTTTAATTGAATATAAAATTAGTTTTATTCACTGGCATTATTATCAAAGTTATGAAAAGATTGTTTTCAATATTGGACTAGCTAAGAAAAACAGACCTTAAATAGCTTAAAATAACGCATTTTCCTAGCTATTATTAGCTAGGCAAATGTTAAATAAAATAATAAGTAGCTAAATAAAATAATTTATTTTTTTAATTCATATTTTTTAGTTTTTCAAATATACCTCAAAAACCACTAGACCAATTTGATGCAACTTACATTGCACTCCAATTTGTAATATACCTACTTGAACTAAAGAATATCTCATTTATTTAGCTATGACTTCTTGTTTTCGATATATCCGTGGAGAAACATACATACACTTACGAAATTTTGCACACATGTTTGGAAGCCGTTATAGATCAACATACTCAAATATTATCGAATTCCAACAATATCACATACATACACAGTGAATTAATTACCTCCTTTTTTTGTCTAAATTATGTCTGTAAAAAGGTGTTAATTGTTTTGTTTATCATCTGACTGAGTTTGTTCCGGAGTTTCTTCTCAGCTCTTGCCAAATTGTCTGTGTCTTGTCTCGAAGCGCTAGTAGGGCCCAAAAGATAAGGAGACATGTTCTAGCCCCATACGGGCCATAATTGATTGACATTATACTAATTATTGACGTTCATAAGTGGCATTTTGTGTCCTAAATTGAATAAACAATTTTTGACTTTGACTTTTGTCTTTGTGTGGAAGGTAAAAGCACAGTCTAGAAAAAACTATTTTAGAAACTATTCTTACACTTCGAAGGCAAGATCTCATACTTCGGAATTGAGTTCCTCTCAAACCAAATTAAGACAGACGACGATCGATATCCAATAGATCCACCTACGGGAGCGCTGCACAAAGGCAGAACTTAATTTCAGGGTTTCTGTTTATCGCGAATTGTGTCTCACTTTACCAGACCCTCTGAATTAATGGGTATTTTACTTAGGTTTCATGAGTTAATATTCTTTACTAAGAAATTCTGTTTATAGCTTTATTACGAACCCGCAAATTAATGAAAATGAATATGAAAATTAAAATTATTTGCTCGAAATATGGTGATACAACGATGTTATTTTAGTGCAAGTTATCATATATAACAATATTGTCATGCAAATATTTATATAAATTAAAAATTTACATGACATTATTTGAATTGAATTGAAAAATTACATTAATCACAGTCACAATTATATTAGTCTTATAATTTTATAGTAAAAATGAATAACATATCAGAAATAATTATGTTAAATATTTTGAAGAAATATAATGTCACAAAATTCAATTCAATTTTTTTTTTGCATGTATGTATACCTGAATAGGGTAAAAATATTTTGTGAGTAGCCAATTACGTATATGCCTTTTAAACATTGGTAAAGACAAGTTTTTAAAAGTGAGTCTTCCAATTACAGTACTTGTCAAGAGTAAATCCTAAGAAAATTGATTTATTATCTCAATTATATTATCATCATGCTTGACCAAAACATCTATTGGTCTTGCATTGTAACTTGAGAATTGAATACATTTTGTTTTATTGAAGTTAATTTTAATATTTTTCAAGTTTAACCATTGTATAATACTTTTTCTTGTTTTGTTTTTGTCATCATTAAATTTATTTAAACTATTACATTTTATCACAACTGCGGTATCGTCTGCAAATAAGAAGCACATGTGTTGTATAATGTTCGGTGAGTCATTGATAAAAAGCAAAAATAATAAGGGCCCCAGAACACTTCCTTGTGGAACTCCACATAGAATTGTACGATATTTAGATCGGAAATTAGTAACTAGGATAGAAATTTACCGACTGTCAAGTTTTGATAAATAAGAAGAGATAAGTTATTTGGTTCTGAAGATAACGCGATTACTGCTCATTACATAAATAAAAAACACTTTCGGATTTATTTCGCGCACATTTATTTAAAACTTTGGCTGACGTTTAGAATGCTTACAGCATCAGTGGTCGCTAGCAGGGCTAAGGTATATTTGTCATTACAATGTTATGAAAATAAAACTACCATCACTTATCAATAATCTTTTATTAAATTAATGATAAGATCTTGCAGTAGGTGACGTTGCTCGGGTCTTCAAAAGAACAGGATCCCATGCTTAAAGAGTAAATCGAAGTATTTGTTTGTAAAGTGTTTTTATTTCAAAAAGAGAGAACTTGTATGTAGGAAAAGGGATCATTCCTCTCATTGCGATGTAACAACTGTTTTTCTATGACTAGAAATTTAGTGATAAATAAGTAAACCAACTTTAAGAGATACTAACAGCGGCCCAATATTATCGAATCGTACTGCTTTGCTGCATGATCTAATGAGCTGATATTGGTAGGGATTTTACGTATTTTTCTGAATCAATATTTATTAACTTATTACAAAACACTTGCTAAAGCCTGATTTTCAAACGTCAGATAAAGTATATTGGTCGAATAAAATGCAACATTTGTCAGCAATCATTTATGTAAATTACGTTTTAAAAACATTCGTTTTATACTTATTCAATATAATTCTTTCTCAATCTCAATCTCAATATTCAATATTCAATAAATCATATCTGATAATAGAAAAATCGGCCTTACGTATAAACTATAAATCCAGGAAAACAGAGCAAACTGCATCAAACTCAATCACTCATTTTCAAGTCAATTTAAATAAAGTAATATTATAATATATATAAAGTTAAAACATGAGTGTTACATTTTTGATGTTATTTACACCATCTGCATATGACCAAGTTTTAGGAGAATAAATATTTTCATTTCATTTAATTTTGAATGTGGATCCACTAAGCCCTCATAAGTATTCTTTGTTGGTTTCTTACCGAGTATTTTTCTTTTTTATATGATACCTAGTAATCAATTGCTCAATAATTGCTCTGCTGATCGCAATTTTCACAAAATAAGGCTGCGCAAAGAGTGATGGGGACATTAATACTGCCGGAATCTAATTGGCTCATCGGATCTCCGCGAACATTCCAGACGTGTTACACGTGTTTTATGATGTTACGTGCTCATCATTTGAAGGTAAGCCTGTACGAACTTTTTAATTCAGTTTTGGTTGGTAAAAATGATTTTTCACAGAGTGGCATTCCTAAATAGCAGGTTTCTATATTGGTAATTTTTAACTTGTACATCCTTTAATGGACAATTTTTAGTTAAAATAACCCGTCTTAACAAATTAAATATACTCATTATGGAATAATAATTATGATCGATTCAAGAATATGCAAGTATGAAGGACTCCAGTTAATATTTATACAATTTTGACCGTTAATAACTCAAGTAGGTCTTACAAAACTGTGTTTAAAATCACAATTACATATAGTTTTATTGCTCTGTACCCCACCACCAGTAGACAGATGTGGTAAAGAGGTACACCCAATCTGATATTGGCTTTTGATGTTTGTCTGATTTTATGATTCGTTAGAAAATAAATTGAATGTCACAGTAATATTGTAAAAACCGCGAATATAAGTTTTAAATCCGTTAAATTGTAATCTGTGTAACAAGACGATTCCCGATCCTAGTCAGCCCCACATATGTACTTAGTTATGTAATAGTATACTTCAGCACTAAACCACGTACTCACTGTGTGTCACTTATGTTACCCCATTGTATTCACTAAATTACACATGCTGTTTGTCATATCTTCAATACATCATAATTTATATATCTATCTAGACAAATGTTTGATGGAAAAGCCGGAAGTGTCCACCATGTTGAATGTGATTCGGCTATGATATAAGAATAACTTGGATCAATCTTTAGATTATTTTATTATTATAATAACATTTTATTCATTGTAAATTCTACACTTCTACTGTAAATAAGAAACCAAAAATTTGCGCACGGGCGGGACTTGAACCAAAACCAGCAACCTTTTGGTTTGCCAAAAGGTTGCTGGTTCAAGTCCCGCCCGTGCGCAAATTTTTGGTTTCTTATTTCATCTTTATGAATATAAAATATGACACTGTAAGTGTTAAAAACATTCTAAAAAGCATTAGATAGCGAAGCGACATCAATTTCCAAGTTGATTTTATTCTGTAAAGAATAACTGCTTGGGCCATCTGTTTCATAAACAGACGGCTAGATGGCGCTAAGCGTCACGCAATCGACGTTTTCATAAGAAACCACAAATTTCGCAGGGTCGGACTAACAACACGGTAGCTCAATTGGTAAGAGCGTTTGGCCCGGTTTGCCAAAAGGTTGCTGGTTCAAGTCCCGCCCGTGCGCAAATTTTTGGTTTCTTATTTCATCTTTATGAGAATAAATTCAACTTGGAAATTGATGTCGCTTCGCTATCTAATGCTTTAGAATGTTTTTAATACTCACAGTGTCATATTTTATATCCATAAAGATGAAATAAGAAACCAAAAATTTGCGCACGGGCGGGACTTGAACCAGCAACCTTTTGGCAAACCGGGCCAAACGCTCTTACCAATTGAGCTACCGTGCTGTTAGTCCGACCCTGCGAAATTTGTGGTCTCCTATTTCATAAACAGACGGCTAAAATAGGTTATTTATAATAATGGCAATTATTGCTAATTTGATAATTTAATTAGCATGCTAAATTCCATCGCTTATCATCATGCTAAGTGATATTGCTACTCTAATATAAAATTTTATCAAATATGAGAAATAGCGAATTAAATTGAATAATCGTCAATGCTATGCAAACTATGAAAATGATTATTTTATGAAACTTGTAGTTTAATAAATTGTTAGTGTTGTGACTTTCATAAATTTAATTTGCTTATAACTTCGTAAAAACAAATGATTGCATGCAGTTACATTCTACCCTTTCATAATTCGCTCGAGTCACTTTCAGCGGAAGTCGGAAGCCGATCGTCACCCGACAGGACCCGAACGCGGATAACCAAAACTGCCTGTTAATCTTGCTTAAAAGCAGTGCGTGCGAATCCATGAAAGTAATATGACGCCTCAAATAGAGGCCTTGTCAGGGAAACTAAGCTCAGCTGCTTTTGCTGTAAGAAAGATTAGACGTTTGACTGATATGGAAACAGCTAGGTTAGTTTATTTTAGTTATTTCCATAGCTTGATGTCCTACAGTATTTTACTGTGGGGCTCGGCTGCTGATATAGAATCTATTTTTGTATTACAAAAAAGAGCCGTGCGAGCAATTTATACTCTAAAACCTCAAGATTCCCTACGAGAGGTGTTTAAAGAAATAAGAATATTAACTGTGGCCTCTCAGTATATTTATGAAGATGTAATGTATGTCCGCAAAAATTTATTCATTCACGAAAAAAGTGATATACACAATTATAATACTAGGAATAAAAATAAGCTTGCTATTCCACAATTTAGGCTTCGAAAGATTATTAATTCTTTCAGAGGGAAATGTATTGAACTTTTCAATTAACTACCAGAACACATAGTAAACTTACCGGTCAATAAATTTAAAACTGTCATTAAAGAAACCCTAATGACGAAAGGGTATTATAAAGTAGATGAATATTTAAAAGATACTAATGTATGGACTTGCATGATCACTACAAACATTGTAAGCCTTTTGAAAAGAGGCATTGACAATAGTAACTGAGTTTGTTGCACAGCTTCTTCTCAGCACTAGCCCACAATTGTCCCGAAGCTGAGGTAGGGTTTATATTGGGACGTGTAAAAGTCCTCAATGTGCCTATTTGCATAAATAAATGACTTTTATGACTTTTTACTATTATGCTAATGCTAATTATTCCATTACTAGTTATTTTTGTATCTTTCCTCATTAATTGATAAATTTTGATTCTAACTGTCTAGTGGGCGATGTGCTTTGGCGTGTGCGTTGACAAAATAACTTTATTTACGGTGTAACTTTAACTAGACCACTGACTTGGTCCGATTGAACTAAGACATACAGGCATTTATGGCGATTGACGACCTCCATGGTGTAGTGGCTTAGCACGCTGGGTTTCAAGATGGCGCCACTCCAAGGCCCCGGGTTCGATTCCCGGTCGGGTCAATATAAAAATAAATAAATAAACTACATTGTCTCGGGTCTGGGTGTTGTAGTACCACCGTTGTATCTGATTTCCATAACACAAGTGCATTAGCTACTTACTTTAGGATCAGAGCAGTGTATGTGATTGGGACCCAATATAAATAGTTATTCTCCGTATCTGCTTTCTCATTTGATCCCTCTCCATCGCTCGTTGTGTGATTTTTAGCTTCTTTATAAAGTCAATAGTTAGAGACCATGTTGAAAGATACAAAGCATGTACCACTGCATTTCTAGTCACTACTAGAATACTAACCGGCGACTGCAAACTGAACAAACATTTGTCCAACATGAACATGACCGAAGACACTCTGTGCAGATTCTGCAATACAGAAGAAGAAACGGCATGCGTATCCTCTGCTCATTCAGTCCGCCTATGAGCAAAAGAAGTATCCTTCTCGGGCGACACATCATGCACCCTGATTAGATAGCAGATATCACGCTTCAAATAATCTGGCAATTTATAGACTCAACGGGACTAAACAGTGAACTTTAAACATAAGATAATATAGATAACAATATACAGGGTGACTTTTTTATCAGTACCGAAATTTTGTGTAAAGACTCCATTGATGAATATGAACAACTTTTACTATGGGAACAATAGTGATAGCGAGAAAAAAAAATCATCTGTTCCATACAAAAGTTCGATTGGAGCGCGGTCAAAATGTATGGAACAAAACATAAGATTTCCGCAGTCACAATGACAGGTATCAAGGAGTCGATATATTTTCCTCAACTTTATATCAATTTAAAAAGAAAATCCGTGACTTGTCAGGTGACTATCCAAAGTTTTCGTGGTTTATGTTATATTTTCTTAGACACTATTTTTTTTTCATTTTTTTTCGAATTGTAATTTTGAAGGTTCTGGTTTGCTAAAAATGTAATGTAATATTAATCTGAGGAAACTTAATTGCTTTTGATGTTATCTTTAGGTGTTATTTATATTCATTATATAATAGCTGTATGTTTCCCTAATAATAATAAACAAAATAAAAATAAAATAAGAGCTGCCACAATAGATCATACCTGGTCGAGTTGGCAACAATAGGGCCCAACAAACAACCAACCAATAATTAGAGACTACGTTCACATACACATTCTCCACATGACAAGAACTATTACATCGATATGTACCTCTAAAGCTCATCACTGTGACATACTCTACATATATGAGGTATCAGTATTTTCGCTCCCCATTTCATCGTTTATTGTAATGTATGAGTATGGAGCTGACGCGGTATTGCGAAGTTTTTAATTTGGCCGGACATTGTTTTTTATGCGCCTCTTCATTCGGCATGAACAACAGCATTAATTGAAATACTTGCGCTTTTGGCGGTGTTCCGTAAATTACGAGTTTTAATATTTTTTATTGGATTCCCAACTGTGCGAATGAGTGAAAATTGCTGTATTTTTGTTTTTGTTTAATATTATTTTTACTTAGTTCGCTTTTACTTTAAATAACTGTTGATTTTTTAGAGATAAGATAAGATAACTCTTTTTTGCACACCAGAAAGGTTAAAAACAAATCCATTTGGAGAAAATGTACAATTTAGGCGGTCTTATCGCTATAAGCGATCTCTTCCAGACAACTTTTGGGTAAAGAAATAATAGAGAGTGTTTTTAAAAGCTTTAGGGCTATTTTTTTACAGTCAGATACAAAATATTCGTCGATTAAAATACAATAAAGCTAATTTGAAAACGTCACCTAATTGTCAGCAAATACGTAACTGACATTTTCTTAAATCTGTCGCATTATAATTTATCAGTCTGATAAGTTTTATCTGACCATTGGAAAATCGGTCCTAAATCTGATAGTGAGAGTTTCCATGTTAATGCACTGTAAACTAATTCAAAACTTTCATGACGGCTTATTAAATAAAGTTTAGCTTTGGCTGTTATTATTAAAATACAGAATTATTTTTTGACGGCACAGACATTTAAGGCCGATTTCGTGGTCGTTAGTTGTTAACTAAATTAATGGTCAGCAGTCAATACCAAATAATTACGACTGTAAATGCTTTCCATATACTTTTTTAAATTAATTAAGGTACTTATATTTTATTCCAAAAAATCATTTTTTTTTGAAACCCACGATGTTTAAAATAATGTTCTTTCAAATTGAAAAGTCAATAGGTATCCACCTTTTTATTAATCGTAATACCAAGAAAATCATTCTGACTGCCATTACCTGCCCCGCAATAAAAAAAAACTAGTTCTACGCGATTGTGGTTACCAATATGATGCCTATCAAAAAACATCGTCAATAAAATGCAAATTCACTACATGAAACCGCATGTAAATCAGCCAAGAAATAGTCATTTCAGGAAAGAAAGAATTTGCAACTGCAGCGCCCCCTGGTGAATTAGCACTATAATACCTACCTAAGAACCATCACCAATAAATTATAAATCCATTACCGAAAACTGCATGTCAATCGGTCGAGCCGTTGTTGAAATACATGGGAACACTCCTTTGTGAACACACATACCCACAAACATACTCTCACCCCAAACGTATACACTTTCTCCGTTCCATGGCAGGTAAAAAAACATACACAATCGTTATTATTAAACCGCTGGTAACTACATTTTATCATTAGTTAGGCTAACTATCGATCCCGAAACCGGCCCTTATACTGTTTTCTAAGAGCCTCGGTCCCTTACGTAACTATCTTAGTTGCTAGTGATCCTTCAAAAGTTTATTTTTATCAACCGGTAGAGCCTAGCTTCAAATAAAACACCGCAGCTATAAATCGCAAGTACGCTTAATAAGAAACTAATAGAATTTTCTAGAATCCAAATCGCTAGCGTTTAATGCAGCGGCAATAAAAGGAACGCCTCTCGCGTTCTGATTGGGTAATCAGCGGGATTTATTCGAATCATTATCGGTTATCGATAGTGGGATCGAATAATTTTTCAATTCGAGTAATTGAGGGGTCTTAATTGCGTTTGATTTAGGCTTCTGAATGTAATTTGAAATGTGCTTACGAGTATAATTAGTGCGGTGATTTTAATTGGATAGCTTTGTCAAGCTGGTTTTGCTTAGTTAGAAGTCAGTCAATCAATGAAGTTGTTAAAATGGTGGTAGGTATGCACAGAAAGCTTGTATCAAATGGGTAACCCAGTGATGGAAACCAGTTTTATGTCTTGCTTTGACTGATTTATTAAACCCTTATTGAATCAGTCTTGGCAGATATTTCATATCCTACTGATGAGGTGGTGAATCAAAGGCGATGAGGCGACAAGATGGCAACTAGAGAAAAGTAAAAAAAGTAATAGTAAAAAATTTTACCGCCTAAAAAAAAATGACTAAAGTCGATTTTTCTCTACTAGTCGCATATTGTAAACAATCTTGACATTCCTTTTCAACTAAATAATTCATTTTAAAATAAGATAAACACAAAACTTAAATCCTACGTAGGCAATTCATCGTTTAACACTGAGATTATTTAGGGTTCCGTAGCCGAATGGCAAAAAAAGGAACCCTTATAGTTTCGTCAAGTATGTCTGTCTTGCTCTCTGTCTGTCCGTCCGTATGACACAGCCACTTTATTCTGTAACTATAACCGTCACGCTGTTGAAATTTGGTAGGAAGATGTATGCTAATAACCGCTTTACTATTCTTATACAAAAAAAGATAAAAAAAGGATATTTAAGTAGGGGCGGCTCCTATACATGAAACTGAAACAGAGTTTTTTTCAGTCAATCATAAGGGTGTAAGTGTTTCATAGGTCTTTTAAAATGACGTAGTTTGATTTATTTATTTCAAAGTCTTACAAAATATACATTATTATATAGATCTCAACAAAAACTTTCAGCAACAATTGGTTTGGAGGGGATCGAACTAGTAGTTTTTGGGATATAGCACATTTTCAACAACCGCAAACATAACTTTGTACAGCATATAAACACTATAAAAAACAAAGTTATATTTGCTGTCAAGAAAAGATCGTGGTATTTTAGCCAAGTGGAAGTAAGTGGTTTCCCTAATTCAGTTAAAATTGGCACGGAACCCTCAGTGCCCGAGTCTGGCTCGCACTTGGCCAGTTTTTTTAATTGAATATAAAATTAGTTTTATTCACTGGCATTATTATCAAAGTTATGAAAAGATTGTTTTCAATATAGGACTAGCTAAGAAAAACAGACCTTAAATAGCTTAAAATAACGCATTTTCCTAGCTATTATTAGCTAGGCAAATGTTAAATAAAATAATAAGTAGCTAAATAAAATAATTTATTTTTTTAATTCATATTTTTTAGTTTTTCAAATATACCTCAAAAACCACTAGACCAATTTGATGCAACTTACATTGTACTCCAATTTGTAATATACCTACTTGAACTAAAGAATATCTCATTTATTTAGCTATGACTTCTTGTTTTCGATATATCCGTGGAGAAACATACATACACTTACGAAATTTTGCACACATGTTTGGAAGCCGTTATAGATCAACATACTCAAATATTATCGAATTCCAACAATATCACATACATACACAGTGAATTAATTACCTCCTTTTTTTGTCTAAATTATGTCTGTAAAAAGGTGTTAATTGTTTTGTTTATCATCTGACTGAGTTTGTTCCGGAGTTTCTTCTCAGCTCTTGCCAAATTGTCTGTGTCTTGTCTCGAAGCGCTAGTAGGGCCCAAAAGATAAGGAGACATGTTCTAGCCCCATACGGGCCATAATTGATTTATATTATACTAATTATTGACGTTCATAAGTGGCATTTTGTGTCCTAAATTGAATAAACAATTTTTGACTTTGACTTTTGTCTTTGTGTGGAAGGTAAAAGCACAGTCTAGAAAAAACTATTTTAGAAACTATTCTTACACTTCGAAGGCAAGATCTCATACTTCGGAATTGAGTTCCTCTCAAACCAAATTAAGACAGACGACGATCGATATCCAATAGATCCACCTACGGGAGCGCTGCACAAAGGCAGAACTTAATTTCAGGGTTTCTGTTTATCGCGAATTGTGTCTCACTTTACCAGACCCTCTGAATTAATGGGTATTTTTCTTAGGTTTCATGAGTTAATATTCTTTACTAAGAAATTCTGTTTATAGCTTTATTACGAACCCGCAAATTAATGAAAATGAATATGAAAATTAAAATTATTTGCTCGAAATATGGTGATACAACGATGTTATTTTAGTGCAAGTTATCATATATAACAATATTGTCATGCAAATATTTATATAAATTAAAAATTTACATGACATTATTTGAATTGAATTGAAAAATTACATTAATCACAGTCACAATTATATTAGTCTTATAATTTTATAGTAAAAATGAATAACATATCAGAAATAATTATGTTAAATATTTTGAAGAAATATAATGTCACAAAATTCAATTCAATTTTTTTTTGCATGTATGTATACCTGAATAGGGTAAAAATATTTTGTGAGTAGCCAATTACGTATATGCCTTTTAAACATTGGTAAAGACAAGTTTTTAAAAGTGAGTCTTCCAATTACAGTACTTGTCAAGAGTAAATCCTAAGAAAATTGATTTATTATCTCAATTATATTATCATCATGCTTGACCAAAACATCTATTGGTCTTGCATTGTAACTTGAGAATTGAATACATTTTGTTTTATTGAAGTTAATTTTAATATTTTTCAAGTTTAACCATTGTATAATACTTTTTCTTGTTTTGTTTTTGTCATCATTAAATTTATTTAAACTATTACATTTTATCACAACTGCGGTATCGTCTGCAAATAAGAAGCACATGTGTTGTATAATGTTCGGTGAGTCATTGATAAAAAGCAAAAATAATAAGGGCCCCAGAACACTTCCTTGTGGAACTCCACATAGAATTGTACGATATTTAGATCGGAAATTAGTAACTAGGATAGAAATTTACCGACTGTCAAGTTTTGATAAATAAGAAGAGATAAGTTATTTGGTTCTGAAGATAACGCGATTACTGCTCATTACATAAATAAAAAACACTTTCGGATTTATTTCGCGCACATTTATTTAAAACTTTGGCTGACGTTTAGAATGCTTACAGCATCAGTGGTCGCTAGCAGGGCTAAGGTATATTTGTCATTACAATGTTATGAAAATAAAACTACCATCACTTATCAATAATCTTTTATTAAATTAATGATAAGATCTTGCAGTAGGTGACGTTGCTCGGGTCTTCAAAAGAACAGGATCCCATGCTTAAAGAGTAAATCGAAGTATTTGTTTGTAAAGTGTTTTTATTTCAAAAAGAGAGAACTTGTATGTAGGAAAAGGGATCATTCCTCTCATTGCGATGTAACAACTGTTTTTCTATGACTAGAAATTTAGTGATAAATAAGTAAACCAACTTTAAGAGATACTAACAGCGGCCCAATATTATCGAATCGTACTGCTTTGCTGCATGATCTAATGAGCTGATATTGGTAGGGATTTTACGTATTTTTCTGAATCAATATTTATTAACTTATTACAAAACACTTGCTAAAGCCTGATTTTCAAACGTCAGATAAAGTATATTGGTCGAATAAAATGCAACATTTGTCAGCAATCATTTATGTAAATTACATTTTAAAAACATTCGTTTTATACTTATTCAATATAATTCTTTCTCAATCTCAATCTCAATATTCAATATTCAATAAATCATATCTGATAATAGAAAAATCGGCCTTACGTATAAACTATAAATCCAGGAAAACAGAGCAAACTGCATCAAACTCAATCACTCATTTTCAAGTCAATTTAAATAAAGTAATATTATAATATATATAAAGTTAAAACATGAGTGTTACATTTTTGATGTTATTTACACCATCTGCATATGACCAAGTTTTAGGAGAATAAATATTTTCATTTCATTTAATTTTGAATGTGGATCCACTAAGCCCTCATAAGTATTCTTTGTTGGTTTCTTACCGAGTATTTTTCTTTTTTATATGATACCTAGTAATCAATTGCTCAATAATTGCTCTGCTGATCGCAATTTTCACAAAATAAGGCTGCGCAAAGAGTGATGGGGACATTAATACTGCCGGAATCTAATTGGCTCATCGGATCTCCGCGAACATTCCAGACGTGTTACACGTGTTTTATGATGTTACGTGCTCATCATTTGAAGGTAAGCCTGTACGAACTTTTTAATTCAGTTTTGGTTGGTAAAAATGATTTTTCACAGAGTGGCATTCCTAAATAGCAGGTTTCTATATTGGTAATTTTTAACTTGTACATCCTTTAATGGACAATTTTTAGTTAAAATAACCCGTCTTAACAAATTAAATATACTCATTATGGAATAATAATTATGATCGATTCAAGAATATGCAAGTATGAAGGACTCCAGTTAATATTTATACAATTTTGACCGTTAATAACTCAAGTAGGTCTTACAAAACTGTGTTTAAAATCACAATTACATATAGTTTTATTGCTCTGTACCCCACCACCAGTAGACAGATGTGGTAAAGAGGTACACCCAATCTGATATTGGCTTTTGATGTTTGTCTGATTTTATGATTCGTTAGAAAATAAATTGAATGTCACAGTAATATTGTAAAAACCGCGAATATAAGTTTTAAATCCGTTAAATTGTAATCTGTGTAACAAGACGATTCCCGATCCTAGTCAGCCCCACATATGTACTTAGTTATGTAATAGTATACTTCAGCACTAAACCACGTACTCACTGTGTGTCACTTATGTTACCCCATTGTATTCACTAAATTACACATGCTGTTTGTCATATCTTCAATACATCATAATTTATATATCTATCTAGACAAATGTTTGATGGAAAAGCCGGAAGTGTCCACCATGTTGAATGTGATTCGGCTATGATATAAGAATAACTTGGATCAATCTTTAGATTATTTTATTATTATAATAACATTTTATTCATTGTAAATTGATTATTTAAAGATTATTGGGACACTTAGTAGATTTTAATGTTTGCCGTATAACAAATGTTCATTTTAGCGCCAAAAGGAAGTTGACTCTGATTGGATGGTGGAGGTTAGATTTATTTCATTTCATATTGTAACTATTATAATAATAATTTTAAAGGTTAACTTAATTCATTACGATTAATACCTTAATAATTAATGAAATTATATATGATTAATTAGAAGATTGTTTATCCCTACAAATAAATATTATAGTAAATGTTCAGATATGGAAACGGATGTCCCAACTGTTTTCTACCGTTGTTCAGGGTTTTCATTTTTTATAAAAGCGAGCTGCATGCCAGAATATGGCCTCTATTTGTACTTTCTCTGACTTCGTGTTATTTTGTTGGAATAAATCTATTGGAGAAGAACCTGAAGATTTATACTACGTGTTTATTATTCAAGCACCCCACACGCGGTCACTTCTGACAAACAATTGTGAACGAACTCGACAAGCTTCAGCATTTATGCTTTTTTTGGTCAACCTAACACGAACCACCTAACTGACTAACCTGACCCACCCCTTTGCCTAGTGATTCGTCATTCCAATTTACGAATTTAAGTTTGAAGTTCGGTACAGTTCAAAATAAATTATCAGATTAGAATTTAACGGATTTAAAATCTTAATATTTTAATCATCTGTCTTTTACGATATAACGGTAGTAGTCATTAATAATGAATTTAGTAATTAATTTCATTATAGTTAATTCCCAATGAAATTTAAATATTTTTATGCTATTGTTAAAGGCTGAGTGGGCTGAACTTTCTTAAATTTGTAAGAACTTAGTATACCCTATTCAAATGCAAATAAAATTATTATATTCTATATCTAACGGTGACACATACATTAATGGAATTCTTCTGTGCGCTGTCGCACGCTCCAATAAGCACAGACTTTAATCCTAACCCTGAAATGCGTCTTAAATTTTCGACGGGATCTGTTGAGTCAATCAGTGGCCGGTCGGTAGTATTAATGTCTCCATCACTCTTCAAGCTGATTAGATCACACAACGCCGCTGCCTGTCTGCCTGACACAGTGCAAGCAACAGTAACTCGTGATGTCAATTGCTGAGAGACCAATATGCCAATAGAAACACTAAAGATACTATTCCTCTTTACCGACTTCAAAATAGGAGGTTATTAATTCAATGTGTATGTATGTGATGATATCGTAAGAATTTGATATTATGTTGATCTGTTAAGGCTTCCAAACACGTGTGCAAAACTTCGTAGGTGTACATGAGAAGTCAAAGCAAGATGATTCTTTTTTAGTTCAATCAGGTATACTTCAACTTTGGGAACAGTGTAAGCTTCATCAGAATCGGTACAGTAGTTTTTAAGATATGGGTAGTAGCTAAAAAACATGAAATAAAAAAATAAACAGCCTTCATATAACTGTTAGTTTCTCACAACAGAGAGCAAATGTGTCATTTTGAGCTTTTCAGTAAGTTTCTTGAAGGCGGTTTAATTTTTAATATTATTTCCTAATTCAATCGCTTTCGCATGTTAATACTGCCGTCATTACTTAGAAAGGTAATACATTATTAATAGATTTTTGATGAATATGATAATTGCGAAATACCTGAAAAAATTATTTTCGACCTAAAAGGCGTAAAATGTATAAATATTCGTAACGAACATAATAACTCACCTTTAAAAAAAACTATCGGATAATAAATACATACTTACCAAATTTTTTATATATATTTATTTGCTATTCATAAACTTTTAAATACTTTCTGTTACTATCCAACGTATAATTTTGCTTTACAACATGATGATGACTTTCCAAAATACTTCCCGACTTTGCACAGTGCTCCTTTCAGAATTTACTGCCTTTTTACGCAGCAGCGTTTTGACCCTTAAATGTGGCACATGCAATTTAAATAGATAAATTATAAGGTAATTCTTATTCATAACTGTACATGTCATATTGTAGGATTTAAGGTAATTATAATAAGAATTGTATTTAAGGTTCCGTAGCCGTATGGCAAATAACGGAACCCTTATAATTTCGTCAAGTCTGTCTGTCTGTCTGTCACAGCCATTTTATTCTGCTACTATAAGCATCACACTGTTGAAATTTGGTAGGAAGATTTATCCTGTTAACCGTTTAACGTTTTTTTTGCAAAAAATATAAAATATATATTATTTATTAAGGGGTAGAGGTACCCCTTATATATATTATTTTACCCCATACATGAAACTAAAACAGAAAAAAGTTTTTTTAGACAAACCTATGCGTGTAAAGTGTGTCTATGGATAGGGCTTATGAAACGGCTTAAAATGACGACTATCAAAAACCAATTTCTTTTTAAGTCTTACGTTTGATAGATAGACGCTTCTAAAGTGGTAAAATGGGCGTCCCCCCTCCCCCCTCTAACTTCTAAACTAAGCGAGCGTAAATTAAAAAAAATACGTAATTTAGATCTTAACAAAAACTTTCAACGAAAATTAGTTTGCACGGGATCGAACTAGTAGTTTTTGACATATAGCACATTTCCAACAACCGCAATCATAACTTTGTTCTTCATACAAATGCTATGAAAAACAAAGTTATATTTGCTGTCAACATTATTGTGGTATATTAGCTAAGTGGAAGTAAGTAGATTCCCTGTTAGTTATAGTTGGCTCGGAACCCTCAGTGCGTGAGTCCGACTCGCACTTAGCCGGTTTTTTAAGACAGAATTAAATTAGGAATGTCGCTTTGATATAACGTCAACGTCTATCGTCCACTATGCTATCAGTAACATTTTTAGTGGCGTCAGATGCCGGTCCTTACTTAAAATGCTTCATCATATCACCTTTAAAATTTTCGAACATACCATACCATGATACGCTTCTGAATTGTGTCGGTATGGCTTGTAGAGAGAGCGTTCTCGTATCGACTTACAATACTAGACAGCTGTCAAAAACTCTCGCGAGCCGTTATCTGCCACAGACGTATAGAAACGGTTGTTTACGGGACTGACAGAATCCAAATAGCACTAACCGGGTTAACAGATCGAGTAGAGCTTACGCCTTTCGGGAGAGCAAGGAAACTTATTAATGATTCTGGTGAAACTCCTCGGCAAGTCGTTACTGGCACAATAAATAACGCAGCAACTGCCTTCGAACTTGCCTCTTTCAATCTCTGCTCCGGATTGCTGTATTTTTATGGGGAGAATTAATTGCTGTACATTTGTTTGCTCTCTGTCAATAGAAGTTTGGATTGAGTACATCTTTTCAGCAAAACTTGATTGGATTTTGAATTTTCGGTATAATATCAAAGTGATTTGTATATGTGTAAGCCCTCATATCAAATTGCATAAAGTTTTACATTTCAATATAGTTGTAAAAATTCTAAGAACAAATATATTCCGTTAACATCTAATAACATATTTCGTAACACCCTACAGGCCAATAAAATGTAAAACAAGCAGCGAATCCAAACTTTCCGGCACTTAAACAACACATTTAGAAGCTACACCACACGACCAGCAGAACAAAGTTTAGTGGAAGCCCCGTAATAGAGGTGGATAATAAAAATGTCTCATCTAACCACACGACTCGTGGAGACCGCCCCTACTTTTGTGAGTTTAAAACAAAGTTAACCTGACTATGCATATACATGGTATGTGGACGTGTATTAAGCCTATGGGTTGGTTATAATTATGTTTTTAAAGTGTTTTGTCACTATACAAACTTCACAATTTAAATTGCACTTGTAAAAAGCAACTTTGGCTGTGGCAGACGAGGAATCGAATATATAGGTATACGAGTACGCCCGGATAGCGTAAGTGCGCCTTCACAGCAGAGTGTCAGCAGCGCGACAGCAGCGAGGCAGCAGCGTCTGCCTTTACATTAGCAGCGCGACCATCCCATTTCAGTGCTAATACGGGGATAGTATTACCAGTGCAATGGGCAATGGGTATAGTGGGACAGACCCGCGCGACCTATGCGCCGCTGCGGTGCTGCTGCCGCACTGCCGTGTATAGCATGAAATCATCGGCAGCGCGACTGTCACGCGTAAGTTGCGCTGCTGCCACGCTGCTAAAGTCGCCTAAATGTAAAAGCGCTCTAAGACACGGGGTTCGATTTCTCGTCTGTCACAGCCAAAGTTGCTTTTTACAAGTGCAATTTATACTATAGGTTGGTTTTCGAATAGTTTTTTTATTAACTGTCCAAAAATAAAAAAAGCTGACAAAAGAAAAAGAGAGTACATTGTCAAAGCAAGCTCATGTGGCAGTGGGCAGGGCACATAGTGCGAAGAACTGATGATCATTGGGGCAGAAAAGTTCTAGATCGGAGACCCTTCGACCAAAATCGCAGCGTAGGACGTCCATCGACAAGATGGACAGACGACCTTGTAAAGATCGCAGGATAACACTGGATGTAGACCGCTCACAATCGGTCATTGTGGAAAATGGTTGGGGAGGCCTATGTTCAGCAGTGGACGTTCTTTAGCTGACAATGATGACGATGAAGATGATTGGTAAAGTATCATTACGTCAGTAGATCAGCAAATACATTTAAATATTAAGTTAAGCACAAATTTTTGAAACACAATACAGCAAATAAGGACAAGCAACTTTGCTTTACTACAAACAATTGAAAAATTGGTATAAAAGGAGAGAGTGTAAAATAAAATGTTATCTCTTTTAAAGCATCGCATTAAATATTTCGAACTCCTGCAAAAGTCTGAATAGAGTTAACCCCAACGTGGAGTCACGACGTCACAAAAACACGCGGCGTGCATTAAATTAATGGACATTTAATGTCCTCCCGAATCCCGATTATGTTAACATCAACGTATGCCCGGGGGTCACATTATAGTGTGTTTGCGTAATTGAGTTTTATGACTAAGTAGGCGTGTTAAGCAAAATTCATTCAGCTATTAGGAAGTTTGTAGCGTTTTTACAATGGTTTTTCATGGGTATCCTTAGGTCACCCGATTTTTATTTAAAGTTTATCATTATTGAGTCCATATAGCCAACAATGGCGAATAGCGTATGACGACCTCCGTGATATAGTGGCTAAGCACGCTGGTTTCAAGGCGTCGCCGCTCTGAGAATCGCTCTGAAAATATAACTATATTGTCTCCGGTCTGGGTGTTGTGGTACCACCGTTGTGTCTGATTTCCATAACACAAGTGCATTAGCTATTTACTTTGGGATCAGAGCAATGTATGTGATTGGTGTCCAATATTTAATGGCACTAGGTTGTGCCTACTGGAATCTGATTAAAAATTTAATGGTCGTTTTGATCGAAAAAAAGCTTTGGTAAATAAAGTTAAGATGGAAAAGAAAATATCAGGAATATACCTAAGAAATGTTCCCCTAGGTGCCTTTCACACATAGACATGAGACATGGGGTGACATTAATTTCTACTAGCATAAACGTACTGAAAAGGCGCATTATACACCCTATACCCAACCCCACCTTATATTATATCTATCTCAGTTTAAAAGCTAACCGGGGCATTAGACGTGTTAACAAAAGGCGCATTTACGCAGCGCAGAGTGCGAAGCCGCGTTACGTGGGCTATACCCACCGGTTTATAGCACGCACGCCGGTATTTTGCCAAATCATGAGAAACGTGCCTTCGTCGAAACTAAGCACATAACTGATTTATACCAAAACTTAAAAACCATCTTGAGACGCTCGGCTTTACAGTTTAAAACACTTTAAAGTGCATTGAACCGAGCGATTTATCGTCCATGTCGCCTCCAAGCGGAGACACAGACGCACACACGAGACGGGTTAATCACACGTTTATAGCAGTTGGGCGGATCCGAGCGATTAGTATTTCTATTTTTTTAAGAAAATATAAAGAAACAGAGTTAACAAAGTTAAACACACCTTATAAAACGCGCTCACAAAATAACAACATATCACCATCACGTGACGAATTTTCTCAATACAAAACTATAATGAATACTAATTTTATAAAGCTTAAGAGTTTTTTTTTGTTTGAACGCGCTAATCTCTGGAACTTCTGGACCGATTTAAAAAATGTTATTGTGTTGAATATCGTATCGGACAACTATACTGTAGTCGTCCGTGCTCCGCCGAGGCGACAATATCTCCTGAGGATGCCACGTGTAGTGGCGAAACGAGTCGAGGTTTTTTGCACGTTGGTGTTGGGTACTAATAATTGCATCAGCTGTGCCGCAAGCGTATTGAGGGAGGGCGGGTGGTGCACCCTGCATTTGCCTGAACTAATACTAAACGCGGTGACGGTTCGTGTTGTTAGTTGCCTGCGTCGGCGTCGCTTCGCGGAAATTTAATTAATTATTATTAATTATTTATTTAATCTTATGTAATGTGACATGCAATAAATGATTTGATTGATTGATTGATTGATTGATTTAAAGCAAAATAATTTTATAAATTTCAACTAGATATCGTATTAATTGAGGAAAGCTTAAGGTTAAAAACATCACGCTGCGAAGAGGGGGGAGGAAACTCAAAACGCGCGGACGACGTTGCGGGGGACCTATAGTAACAGATATAGATGAGTCCCATACAAACAAATGCATAGATTAGGTAGTAGTATTATTGCTGATTCTCAGTATCTTTTCTTCTCATTCGCTAGATCTCTCCAAAATACTAAGCGATACTTATTACCTAAATGCAAGAGAAGGGAGATATAAAGGATGTCCACAACAGCTGCTTAATTAGTACGTTCAATTCATAAATAATAGAATTGCTTGCCGGATATTGTAAACAATCTTAACATTCCTTTTTAACGACCTAATTCGTTTTAAAATAAAATAAACACAAAAATCACGGACTTGATTATGTAAATCAGCATTTAACACCGAAATCTTTTAAAATCAAACAGTGAATGAATTTTATTCACTGATATTATTTAAAACATATAAAAACATTTTCTATAATATCCGCCTAGCAAAGAAAAACGGATAGTAGCAGCATATAATAAGTAACAATGTAAATAAAAAATATGAGCCCATTTGCGCGGAGCATGCACCTATTAACTCTTAGACCCCATTGCGACTTTAAGTATTGATCGATCGCTGCGCGTTTTGAAAACGCGCTTTAGCATCGATGCAGTCGCGCTTCTTCATCGATGCTAACGCACGACTGTTTCGATGATGAATTAAATCTGTTCATTGCGTGAGTCGCGATACTGTCGCACGTTCTCATCGATGCTAAAAGTCGCAGTGTGTAAGGGGTCTTAAAGTTGACATTTTGCGACTGCATCGATGCTGCATCGCGACTGCAGCGCTGCTAAAAGTTGCAATGTGATGTGGTAATAAAAAATACACGTACGAGCCTATTTTTTGTTATCATTAACACCAAAGTTTACTTGGTCTATTCTAGGGTAGATTGTATATATTTAATTAATAAGTTATTTATAATGTATCAAACTTTCTATCTACTTCTAATACATTTTAATAAACTTATTAACTAAACTTCTCGCAAATCGCTCACCATCAGACCACCTCCTAACAAGACTCTGCCTTGTCAGCTCTGCTCTGCTCTGCTCACAGCTGGAAACCGTCCCGTGTTTTGGAGCCACGTTCAGCTATAAATTGCTACGTGTCAGAAGGGAGACGTCACGTACTCCCATTCTAGAGGTTAAACGGCTTCTGTCCATACATCGCGGAGCCTGCGACAAATAAGTGAGGAAAATTGGCTCGTGTAGTATACGTGGTACGGGCAAATAAGTATATAGGGCGTTGTAAAAAATGCTGTAAAAAATACTGTTATGGATAATGTTAACTTAGTTTTACTTTTCCGATATTCAAAATTTATTATTATTATTAGGAAATACAAAATCGTCCAGTTCTATGTTGGACTTAGACAATTCCTACTTAAACGTGTAGCGAGAGACTTGCAACTGCATGGAAATATTTATAATGGTCAACGCAATATGATACATGAGAAGATGCTGAGTAATGGTTTAGAATGTTTTTAACACTCACAGTGTCATATTTAATATAAATAAAGATGAAATAAGAAACCAAAAATTTTTGGCCCGCCCGTGCGCAAATTTTTGGTTTCTTATTTCATCTTTGTGAAGATGCTGAGTATTTACTTTGTTGTAAGTAGTTTACGGATTATTTGTTTTTAGCACTCCCTGTGTCATATTTTATATTCTCAAATATGAAATAAGAAACCAAAACTTTCACGTGGCGGGATTCAAAACTGCCACTTCTGGCTAAACGCTTTTTCGATTAAGCTATCGTGCTTATCGAAATCGTTATCGTTGTTTTTTATTTTATTTTTTATCATTACGAATATAAAATACGACACTGTTAGTGATTAAAAACATCCTAAACCATTGGATAGCGAAGCGGTTTCAATTTCCAAGTTGATTTATTCTGTAATTAATAATTACTTGCCCCACTATTGCATAGACGACAGCGCGCTGACGTCACGCGTAATGACGGATCCATTAATTTCAATACGGTCGGACCAATAGTCCGGCCGCAATCAAATTTCGGGAAAAGAAAAAAACAACAGCACGGTAACTCAATTGGAAGAGCGTTTGGCCCGGTTAGCCAGAAAATGCAGGTTCGTGTCCCACCCGTGCGCAATTTTTAACCGACTTCAAAAAAGGAGGAGGTTATCAATACGACTGTATGTTTTTTTTTTTGTATGTTTGTTACCTCATATCTCAGTCGTTTGTCGACCGATTCGAAATTTTTTTTCGCCTACTTAAAGAATATACCTTCTACATAGTTGGTCTCTTTTTTTTTCAATTTGGAATCCGATGATGGGATCTTGGTGTAATCGAGGAAAACCCTCAAATTTTAAAGGCACGTATAGTGTTTCTTTACTAGAATGTTAATGTTGACGTGTTGTTACGTTTGATAGTCAACATCTTGTGGGGCTGAGCTGATGGTGGAACTCCTTAACGCTTAGGAGTTCAGTAATTATAATGAAAGAACTTATAATAGGTAGTTTGTAGCTTCTTAAAAAACAGAGTCATAAGGTGCCCCCCCCCCATTATCCTGTAATCTCTAAAAATGAAGAAATAAAATTAACTTTAAAAAAAGAAAGACTTTTTAGTGCATTTTGCTTTTGAAGTCGGTTTTTACTTTTTTTAATTGGTTTCTTTTTTCATCTGTTAGAAGTGAGTTATTGTGTGTGCTCGGGCATTGTAAAACATTATCTTATTTAACACGTTTTGTAACATATGTACTCACGACATAATATATTTTTTACGGCGGAGTACTGATTCAGGCCGGCCCTCATCAGTGCAGTTATGACGTGCACGTATTACACCCAACCGGGTGCGTAATCGAAAAACTTTTTCACGACCAACCTCGGTACATGAATATTTAAAGCGTATTCAGTTTTGTCACCCGTTTATCTGCTGGTACTAGGTTAAATGTAGGTTTAATGATGACCTCCGTGGTATAGTGGCTAAAAACGCTGGTTTCAAGGCGTCGCCACTCCGAGGTCCCGGGTTCGATTCCCGGTCGTATATTGTCTCGGGTCTGGGTGTTGTGGTACCACCGTTGTGTCTGATTTCCATAACACAAGTGCATTAACTATTTACTTTGGGATCAGAGCAATGTATGTGATTGGTGTCCAATATTTATTTATTTTATCACAAAAAAAAAATTGATTGCTCAGTACACGGTGCTATACACTCAGCAAGACCGTGCTTGGAACGTGCCCCGAAAAGAAATTTCAAAACTATGACACCTTGCCCACTAGATTGGGTCAGAAAAAGAAGAAGACAGCAAGAGTTTTTTTAAGACTTCATAATGCATTTTTGTTTTGAAGACGGTTTTTATCTCCCAGATTTTAGCGTTGTTTGTTGAACACAGGTGAATATTACGAGACCAAGCATTTCAAAATACCTTCAGTGTAAAATGAGAAAACAAGACGTAAGTTGGTACATGAATAAATCAAACGTAACCTCTGATCGCTTAAAGGGCTAACAATTAACACCTCCTACAGTTCTAGAAATGTTACTACTCCAATTTATTTACATACATTCGGAATGCTACCGCAATGCCACTCTCATTACCAAGCCCTAAAGACTACTTACGCGTATATCTTTGTACAGTCAGCCTCGCATTAAGAACTCGAATAAATCAGGGCTGTCTAATTTATCGGCGCGCAGAAATTTCCTCGCTAAAGAAAATCGTATAAATTGATGGATTCCACAAATTCCTGACTTGAAACCACTGAGCCGGAGATTTAAATGAATTTTTTGGTGAAACGGGAACGTTCTAAATTTTCCTTAGACATTTTCACCGTTACTGGTTTGTTAACGACGGATTTGAATTAAGAAACTTATTTAACGTGTGTAAATTTTACTTGTTTGGTAAAAGGAGCAAGTAAACTTATTATTTCATCATGGAAATTAACAAAATGTGGAAGTAAATTACACATTGAAACTCATTAAAATATTAGTTTAATTATGATTGAATCAGTTTGACAGTGTATTAAAATAGTGCGTTACCATAAAGTCCTTGCAGTTCAATAAAATAATTAATCAAGGAAAGTCACTCAACTTTAAATGTTTGCATTTTCTACTTTAATATTTTGTATTTGCAGAAATATTTACGTTACCTGCCGTACTAGCGTTTATTTTAGGAAAACACTTCTCAGTATTTCTACGTTGAGGTTTCCTACGTCAGCTAGTAAAATTAGTATTATAATTTAACGTAAAAGTAGTGTAAAGTAATAATAATGTAAGTTCTTCTGCTAACAGCCACTAACGTTACACGATGAAACGATTATGATAAACAAATATACTCAAACATTTATAAAACCTAAATTTACGCTTTGATACCTACAAGAAGATTGGTATTCCCTAATACTACATAATATTTGTGTTTTTCAAAAATAAGCTACGCTTGACCATGCGAGGGAAGCGTGCGTGAATTCCATAACTTAAGAATGCCAGTGACTTTATCGATGTAATTTATACATCAATAATGATTTTTAACTCTTAAGATGTCTCAATATTCTTATTATAAAATAATCGTCTCTGTCTCAATATTCTTATTTTAGTAAATAAATGAAGATCCAGGTTCGAATCCTGCCCATGCGCAATTTCTGGTTTCTTATTTTATCTTATATTAAATCTAAAAATAACACTGTGAATGTAAAAACATTTTAAATCTAGTACTAAATGTAGATGAAGAGTAGAATCCGCTGCTTTCGAAAGTATTTTTTGATACGATATTACTGGCCTATTAATTTACTTCAGCAAGAGTATACCTATATATGTATATACATAAATAAACATTACGTATCCAGTTTCCAATTTTAGTTGCCTAATTCCCACGTGGGTCGGCCCAGGGTCCCAGATTCAGCCAATTAACGGCCAAGGGATAATAGATTTCGAGCTTACCAGCCCTGATTTATCTCAGGAACCTAGACCCTTACTATTTTTAAGCAAAGTAATCCTAATTACAGAAGGTTAAGGTAATTAATGTTTAATTGGCCCCCGTGAGTGGATATCTCATGTATCCCGTTTCGCCGGGATATTTTTGTTTCCCAACAATGAACGTTCAGTCTTAATACTACATAATTCAGGTCTAAGAAGTCTCCCTTTGCACACTGCAACTTTCAGCAGCGATGCAGTCGCAAAATGTTAACCTTAACGCACTTGCGCTACTTTTAGCATCGATGCAGCGGGGATGCAGAAGCTAGACATTGACTAATTATGATTGTGACATTGATATTAACGCGTGACTGCATCGATACCAAAAATCGCAGTGTGTAAGGGTTCTAAAAGTTTCTTGCTTATGCATTTTACTTTTAAACTAACTGTTAAGACGGTTACTTATTCAATTCATATGTTTCAAGTGTCTTAAATTATTGCTCATTATTTTTAAGTCTCGATATTAAGTTTGCACTAATATCAATTTCAGAAATGCTTGTCTGCTAAACATACTAAGCTAACTTAAAATCAATCAAACCTAGTCAATCTGTAAGTTCAACATCTGGCCGAACTATATGAAAACGATTTGACACAATATGGCGTTCCGTATAGAGATAGCCGAGTTTATTCGTCGGATATCGCGACGGGTGCGATCGGCCGGAATAGAAATAGTTCATTTTTGCTCGTAATGTAGCGCTTTCCCTTTCTGTAGCCTCGCGTTCGATGATAGCGCGTAATTGGTTGTATTTCATCCATAGTCGCACTTTTATAGACATGTTAGGGATAACGGATATAAGGAATATCTTTAACGTTTCTTTTGTTAACTAATGCCTGGTCTTTAAATTATTTTGGGTATTTTACAGATAATCTACCCATCTCAATCATCTGTTTTTTAATAATTTAGTAACAAAATCTGGTAATAAATCTACCTGTTCTTGATTCAGTAGTGTACTCTGTTGATTTCGTTATTTACGTTTTGTAAACTATGGAAATGGCTTATAAAATTCGCTAATCTTCTTCCTCTCTTCACGTAACAACAGTTAAGGTAGGCATTTGGTTGGTGATCAAGGGTAACGTTAAATAAGTTTTTAGGATTTTAAGTTTTGACAACCTCCGTGGTGTAGTGGCTACGTACGCTGGTTTCAAGGCGTCGCCGCTCAGAGGTCCCGGGTTTGATTCCCGGTCGGGTCAATGTAGAAATCAAAATTTTCTATATTGTCTCGGGTCTGGGTGTTGTGGTACCACCGTTGTGTCTGATTTCCATAACACAAGTGCATTAGCTACTTACTTTGGGATCAGAGCAATGTATGCGATTGGTGTCCAATATTTATTTATTTTATTATTTATAGCGGTCCCCCGCGACTTCGTCCGCGCGTTTTGAGTTTGCTCCCTCCCCTCCCGTCGCAGCGTGATGTTTTATATCCTAAAGCCTTTCTCAATAAATAAGCTATCTAACACAGAAATATTTTTTCAAATCGGTTCAGCAGTTCCTGAGATAAGCGCGTTCAAACCAACAAACTCTTCAGCTTTATAATATAATTAGCGCAAGCGCACGTTGTACTTAAGCTGCGAACATTATTTTGGTGCGGAGTTATGTTAAAACTGTGATAGCTCCTAAGATATATATTGGAATCAAATGATATAAAAGGCAATTTTGTTCTAAATGAAATGCTCGTGATGATAAATGTATTTATTTTGAAAATAATAAATACTTGTGTGTATAATACACCTCTAAAAATAATGCATTATTTTTTTACAAATTTATTAACATAAAAAAGGTTGTAGTAAGTCAACCGTAAAAGATAGACTTATGCTGCCGCAGACTTATTATAGAACTCTTAATGCTGAACAATCTGGTCATACATGATTTTTGTGTAACTTTAGCGGTTTCCGCAGCGTACGCAGCGGAAGCTCTCAAAAGGAATATCTTTCTCCCGTTTTCGCAACATTTTTCATTGCTGCTGTGGTTTTGTGAGTCGTATCTTTATGTTATATAGCTTAAAGCCTTCCTCGATAAATGGACTATCCAACATAAAACATTTATTTTACATTTTCAAATCGAGCCAGTAGTTTCTGAGATTAGCGCGTTCAAACAAACAAACAAACTCTTCAGCTTTATAATATTAGTATAGATGAGAGATGATCAACCTAAACTAATCTCATTTCATTAGCACCATTTTTAAATATGCAGTAAATATAAAACTTGTGTACATGCAAACGATTCAAAACATAAGTACTAGCTTAGCGCAAATTCACAGGAGCATCCTTCGTAACGTACATCTTTGTTTCAAACTAAATTTATAAGGACATCCGTGAAGACAGCCGTGGTTCAATGTAATTAATTACGGAGCCTTCTTTGAGGACGACACTGCTCTGTGGAACGAAATCACAACGCAATTTCTATGTCATTATTATTTACGATTGTCATTTTCCAAAACAAAATAATGTAACTTATCCGAAATATATATGATTAACTTTTTTGTGTAATTTTTTTTCTTGATTAAGAGTAATTTAAGCTTAATGCTATGTCCTCCATATGTACAGTTTATTTGTTCCTGAAGTTTAAAATAAATAGATAAATAACGTATTCAGGTTTACAACGGCATCAATTTGATTTATTGAGTGTTGAGGCTTTTGCAGTAGGTACACAAACACTAAGGTACAGACTTCAATAGACATGTATAATATACATAAACAATTTATCAACATGACGTTTCTTTTTTGTTTTTAATAATAAAAAGCAAGGGCAAGATAACTCAGTAACTGGATTCTAAAAAACAGGTTAATTTCCTACATAACTTTTTCACTGACTTAAAAAAAAAGTCCCCTACATCCACCTATAAATAAATCTAACTCACAAGCGTGCATTTTGCCATTTTGTTCGTATTTTGGCAATACTAAAGGCTAGCTTCATGATTATCTTTATGATCTTGTTTTCACCGTTTCCGAGAACCCAAACTACTAAACATGTTTACGATTAAGATACGGGTCTTCTATTTTCCTTGTATACGTCTTTATAAATCAAGCCTCACACATCTTCCTTGCCCTGAACTATGGTTGCATAGTTATTTCTCTTGTTAAGAGTTCTGTGTATTCTGGGACTCTGAAGCTTGATTCAAAGGTATGTAGTACAGTAATTTGTGACATCACCAAAAATAAGGTGGCGGCGAAACATACGGTGTGCAAAAAATAAAAGAGAAGAAAATATATCAGTGTTGTTGACGTAAATTAGTGCGGTGGAGTAAGAATTTATGGGAGCTTTGATGATAAAAGGTGAGATAAGTAAGAACCAGAGTAGAACCATTCCATAAGATCATTCCTTACCCTTGAAAGAACCAGCGTTTGATCCTCAGTTTATTTTTTATCCCTAACTTTCATAAAACACAAAAAATACCGGCGCAAAAATAAATCTTAGTTGTCGACGTGAATTACAATCGAGACAAAATTTATAGGAAGGCGTAATCCCTCTTATGATAAAAACAATATCATGCTGGCAGTGTTATTAGGTAACTTGTAGAGATCGCTATCTGTGTGGTCACCCCTATGTTTAGGTACGCACGAGCGATGCGGTGCTCCAATTGAAAACAACAGCTAGGGTGCCGCTCGCGGACCGCGCCACACGCACTCGTCAATACGTTTCCATGGAAAATACCTAGCTGAATTAAACGAATTTATACCTACTTAATATTTTTTCGTGCAATGTTTTGTCATATCCATAAATAGTATACAAGTTAAGTTTATCAATGTTTTTGCAAGTAAAATAAATTACAACACAAGATGATTACAACCCTCTGATAGTCAAGGCCACAAACAGGGATGGCGTTACGTGTGAGATAGAGACACGCATTCTCGGCAGATGAAACAACCTTGAATGAAAGTCGTTCGAACTGAATTGCACTTTATTGCTTTGTTGCGAAGATATGCTTTTATTTAACCGCCTTGGACCCCTTAAACACTGTGAATTTTAGTATCTATGCAGTCGCGTGTCGAAAACGCTCTTCAGCATCACGACTCACGCAATGAATAGATTAATTTTTAGCTTTTGCATTGCGACTGTATCGATACTAAGCATTGCGACGGCATCGATGCTAAAAGTAGCGCAGTGTGTAAAGGTCGAAATTTTGCAACTGCATCGATGCTAACGCGCGTTAGTATCGCGACTGCATCGCTGCTAAAAGTCGCAGTGTGTAAAGGGTCTTAGAGTACGAGTTCTAACGAGTACGTAGTACTATTATATCTTCTATGGCCAAAGTAAGCAATTATGGTCCCTATCATTGGCACGAAATCTTCAAACGTATCTAGATGATTTATTAGAAATGCCAGATAGTAAGCGCTTTTTAGAGCTTTTTCAATATAGCGTAATAAAATTACGCGATGCCATTAAGGATTACAATATGAAACCTATCGAGTTAGGTAAAATAACCTTGGGTTAACGCAAAATTTCGGCCGTTGGGATAGCAAAGTTCAAGGGCAGATTAAAGTGAGGTCACGGGGTAAGGTTGATGCGAATAAAAGAATAAGGGTTTTAAAGACCAAAAAGGCTTTAACTTCAACCAATATTTAAATTAAAAAATAAACTTGTTTCTGAAGTTTACGCGAATATTACTCATCGAAAAAACACTTTTTTACGGATTTAATTTTTGCAAATTTATTAATATTTTTCCCGACGTTTTGAACACTAAACAGCGTTCGTGGTCACGGGTGGACTAAGATATTATTTGTCATTTACAGGTTTGTGAAAAATTACACTCCCATCACTCAAATATATTATTTACCGTTCCTATACACGCAGAAAGAGACAACTATGTCTTGTGATCTTGCAGTTAGTGGTCTAACTTGGGTCCTCATAACCACTGGAACCCATGCTGGTGGAATTTTCCAACCATCTTCTCTGTTGAAATTTGGATGTTTTCTTATTTCTATAGCTTCGCATAGCATACGTGTTATTTTGACAGCACTAATTACATTTGTAAGATAAAATTGTGTATTTGTAAAGGGTTCATAAGTTAAGCCTTTATGTTAAATTAAAGTCAAACTTAACTTTAAGCACCTTGGTGTTTAATCTAGATTATTAAGTAAACAAAGCAAATTAATTTCATGTTTTAGGGTAGAACAAGCGTAATGTTCTCCCGAGGCCGTTTTTGGCTAAAACAATAAAGTAAATAAGGAATATTAAAACACACAATGAAATATTCAGGACACGTAAACTTTAAATTCTGAGCAATGGCGGAATTTGCAGCCTAAACATTTTTCCCGCTTCGTAGCAATGACAAACTCCCGCTACGGTAAAGTCGTTTAATAAACAGGAAAGATCAAAAGTTCCTACCACAAACTATTGCTTATAAAAATAAACTTTTAAAAAAAGTAAAAACCGACTTCAAAACCAAAATGCACTAAAAAGTCTTAAATAAACTCTTAACCATTGAAAGGAAAGGAATCCGTTTTAGGCAAACAATTTCTTTTTGGAGTCGGTGCTGTGATAGTTGATGCTTGATGGTCAAAGTGATGGCACCGACTTCAAAAAGAAATTGTTTGCCTAAAACGGATTCCTTTCCTTTCAATGGTTAAGAGTTTATTTAAGACTTTTTAGTGCATTTTGGTTTTGAAGTCGGTTTTTACTTTTTTTAAAAGTTTATTTTATTTCTTCATTTTTAGTGATTACATAATTGGGGGGGGGGGGGAGTTGCACCTTATGATTCTATTTTTTAAGAAGCTACAAATTACCTATCATAAGTTCCGTCATTATAATTACTGAACTCCTAAGCGTTAAGGAGTTCCACCATCAGCTTAGCCCCACAAGATTTTGACTATCAGACGTAATAACACGTCAAAATTAAGATTCTAGTTAAGAAACACTATACGTGCCTTTAAAATTTGAGGGTTTCCCTCGATTACAACAAGATTCCATCATCAGATCCCAAAATGAAAAAAATGGGACCAACTAGAAGATACACCCTCTAGGTAGGTGAAAAAAATTTTTGATTCGGTTGACAAACGACTGAGATATGAGGTAACATACATACAAAAAAAAAATAATAATAAAAAAAATAAACATACAGACGAATTGATAACCTCCTCCTTTTTTGAAGTCGGTTAAAAAACTAGGGAACCCAGCGAACTTTGTTTCGCCCCCGGCCATGTCCTACCCGAACCCCCTATTTTTAATAGGTATTATCTTATTCCGGACGAAGACGAATCTAACAAAGTAAAAATCATGAAAATGGGTCACCTTTTTTTTCAATTCCTTTTCCTTCTTTATTCAATTTCTTCACTAAGAACCTCCTCCTGACCACAACAAATACACAAAAAACTAATTAGCGAAATCAGTGCAGCCGTTCACGCGTGATGTCGTCACCAAGGGAAAAAGGATTTATTTTTATATATAGAGAGGAACTGAAAGGTACTTTATAATTATTATTTTTTTATTTTTTTAAATAGGTGTGGTAGTTAGAGAGTCAAGTGATTATCTTCAAATTAATAGCTTGGTGCGAGGAAATTGAATGATCAAACGTACTCACCTCAGCAGGGCCACCCCAGCATTAAATCTCAGAGACAAGTTCAGGACAATCATTCATCACAAGTCGTTTAGACTGCATTTTAATATCATCATCATCATTATCAGCCAAAGGACGTCCACTGCTGAACATAGGTTTTCCCCACGTCAACTGGACAGCGTTCGGGAAATTCCTCATGTGCCTTCTCATCTCAATTTGCCTCAGTCTCTGAAGCCGAAAGTCTTCAACCAGCGTGTGTTACCAGTAATGACACACGGATCCGAAACATGGTCTCTAATAATGGGCCTTATAAAGAAGCTCAAAATCACACAACCAGCGATGGAGAGGGCTAGGCTGGGTGTTTCTGCGGGATTGAATCAGAAATGAGGAGATACGTAGAAGAACTAAGATAACGAACTTAGCTCTGAGAATCAGTGAGCTAAAGTGGCATTTTAATCATTGTTCAATCAAAATGATGACGTTTGGTATGCTATGTTAATGAACAACGTAACTAACATGTTATTTTATTTTATGATTGGAGATAGAGCGAGGCCATTAATGTTGCCACTTTTTGGGCGCAGAAAGTTTAATTGCCATTGACTCGAGAAGAAGAACAAGAAGAATTTTATAATGCAAATAGTTATAATAGGCGTGTAGCCTCATTAACCCTCTTGATTTCCGCTGTTTTAGATCTAGGAACAATGTACACTAGACCTAAGACTACCACTGTAATTATTTATTAAAATAAAGACATTTGAAAACAAAAACGAAACAATCAAAATGATAATAGGGTGAGGTTACAATGTAAGTAATTCACTTTTATCCCGTGCCTCCATAACATTTTTAATGAGCCGATCTGAAAACGGTTGCGAAAATCATTAACAGAAACAAGCTAGCGGCAAACGCTTTGACCTTACCAGGAACGCGTCTCCCACAAACCGCTAATCTTTTCAGCATTTCTCTTTGTCTCCAAAGTAATATTTTAATTAAGCCTGCCAACGATTCTTGAAGGCAATTAAAACTTACACCAAGCACTGACTTTTGTTTTTGTCAACTTAATGTAATCCGCAGATGCACACTCCAAGTCGCTAATGAAAGAACTTTTGGACATTTTTATTTCCGCCCAATTACAGAGAATGTTGGCATTTCCGAATTGATGTCATAACTGACATTAATGAGTTGCGAAAATGCGTTAACAGCGGCTCCGCATAATGAGTTGTCACACGGAAATTGCGTTATGGATCCAGTTTCAGTCAAGGTTTTTATTTTTGTTTATAGAAGCGTTATGTTTTTAAGTTAGTTATTAGTTTCACTCTAAAACAATATGTTATTAATTAATTAAGCATGCCTAAGGCCCACTTTCGTGATTGATAATCCATTCAACAATCGGTTAAAGATGTCGTTACCAGCGGTGGAATATGTATTGTTGTGCGTATTTTGTAGAAAAAATACCTAAACCAAATGTCAGAATGGGTATTTTATAATAAATAAAATGCCTTTATTTCAGGCATCACACACACATGTTAAATGACGATTTTAGTAGCCAATGGCAAGCAAATTTTTTGTTCTTCAAAACCCGCACAATAAATATTCAACCACTGGTAATAACATTTTACCATTACATGAGTTGGCTACCAGTCACAACATCGAGCCTTTATTTATTTATTTACTTTATAAAATATAGTACATCAACAGCATATATAGACAACATTATTAAGAAATAATTAGGTAGGTATCATTCTTCTACAAATGTCAATTATAGGTATACACATCATTAGCAGGAAAACCACAAAATTTCACTAGTTCAAAAAAACAATACAACAGTTACAGTTGAAAAATTACAATATTGAACAGAGAAAGATTTTTTTTTCTAAATAGTAATTTATATATAATTTACTTTACCATGAGAGAGATGCCTGGCACTACACCTTATTTAAAATATTTACAAATACGAATTTTATCGAATATATTATGTGTTACATTTGTGGAATATGTTATCAAAGTCAAATATTATAAAGTATTTTTTATCATAGACGTCTAAAAAATCCGTATAGTAATATCTGCGTAATAAACCCAGACGTTTACTATCCAATTTTGGGCCAAGCAAATACGTAATATAAACAAGGTACAAATAGTCGGCCAAACCGCCCCGGGTGACGTTACCAAATCCAGTCCAGGCCAGTTAGCCTGCCAATTCAGTTTAGCCTGGGGACCTAGCCGATATTGGGAGCTCTTACCCTCCCGTATACATGGAGTATAAGATGCGAGTTTTTGTACTGGTTACAGAGATTTAGGATGAGATATTGCATTCCGGCTAACCGTACTATGTATGAGCCTTTTTATTCTGGATAAATAAAAGATAATACAAGCAACATTCCGCGACTAATTAGTTAATTTATTTTTAGTCACACATCATTTTGAAAATGTACAGCGAAATACAAAATAGTTCACTTTTCCTACCAATATTTTCTTTGCATTGTACTTTGCTTTGTATCAATGCAATGCATTGTACGAGTATTTTGCATTATTTCTTTGTCATATCATGCCAACAAAGATCTAGACACTGAAAATATCTGACTTTACCTAAAGTTGTATCATGTTTTTTGCTTAAAATTTCTAGCATTCCCAAAAACATGTTCGCCAAATATTTCCCAAAGCCAACGCTATAAATAACACAGGCTGGTGCAAACAACGCACGCAGATTCCGATCTCGCTACACACGCTAAAAATATGCCAAGTCCAAAACTTATTTGGCCACACAATTCGCAGTAAAAGGAGCAGACAACAACCACTAGGCTTAGGCCCCTATTCTGAAATCGCTCGAAAATATTGAAATCGACATCGAAACGAATGAAATTGATAAGTTTTATATTTGATCTTGCGCGAGACAGAATCAAAACAAGATAAACAGGGGTAATAATGAAAGATAAGAAGTGCAGGTTTGTAGACAATGCTGAGGGCAGAAAAAAAATTGACAATCCTCGCTCCACAACTATGGGAAATAAATAGCCAGTAAAAGAATCCCTTTCATTCAGATAACTTTTAACAGTTGTTGTAAATTTCAATATTGATTATTGTTTCTTAAAACCCCTTACACACTGCGACTTTTAGCATGCAAGCATTGCGACTGCATCGCTGCTAAAAGTCGCAGTGTGAAAAGGGTCTTTAATTCCATGATCCACGTTTTTGTCATGTTCTTTTTTCGTGGGGTCAGTCTATTGCCAGTTTAACAGTTGTACCTAAAATATCAAGTAAACTATTTACACGTAAATAAACTATCGCACTAAAGACATCGAAATGCATAGAAATCGTTACTATGAGAAATCAAAAACATTTTTTCGAAAAAGTGTATGTAAATTTAATCGGTAAACTTTTTTCGTATAACTACACGAGAATCGTGCCCCCAGGTTATGTCATGTAGTAAACGTATCCTTCTTTAAATGTGATTTCCTAACCAAACTAAAATTCCCTACAAATGGGTTTATTTATTTTATTTATTTAAAAACTTTATTAAATGAAAGTGTACAAAAGATGGACTAAATGCTAATAGCATTCTCCCCAGTCAAACCTTTAGATCATGCATGTTTATGTTTTTCACAGATCAAGATAGCGACATAAATCGATGTCTTCATCGAAATTCGAATGTTTCCCGAATAGTCTCCCTGGCATCCACCGCTGGCGTACTTCCAACCGTGCTGCCCGCGCCAGCGACCACTCCGCTCCTAATTGCATCCGAGCTGTTTACCAAGCTTAAGCTGGAAACTTATTATCCTGCCAAGGTGCGCTGTCACACCCGCCGCCATTTTTAAATTAGGCGTAATGGCGCTGGCTAATGTAAGTGCAGTGGCTGGCATAAAAGGAGTTAACTTCTGAATTTAATCCGGTAGGAAATGGGAATTATAAAATTACGCACGTAAGGCGTCATGTCCTTATTTAGATTAAAAGAAAAAAATATTTAAGCTGTTATCTGGGGTTGAGTTGGCAACTTATTATCATGCATAGGTACATTGTCACACACGTCGCTATTTTTAAATTAGGCGTATTGGCGCTGGCTAATGTAAGTGCAGTGGCTAGCGTAAAAGGAGTTAACTTTTGAATTTAATCCGGTAGGAAATGAGAATTATATAATTAGGCACGTAAGATGTCATGCCCTTATTAAGATTAATAGAAAAGAAAAGTATTTAATTTGTTTACCGGGCTTGATTTGGCACCAAATTGCGTTGTCACATCCGCCGCCATTTTTAAATTTGGTGAAAAGGCGCTGGCTAATGTAAGTGCAGTGGCTAGAGTGTAACTGGTTAACTTCTGAATTTAAGCAAGTATTTTCTGAATGGAGTACCGATTGGGAATAATAAAAGTAGGCACATGTGGTGTCATACCCTTATTTAGACTTTTCCTAATTGCAACCGAGCAGACCAGACAGTAGACTGAAGCTGGAGATTTATTATCCTGCCAAAGTGACCTGTCACACCTATTCTATGGATGATACTTAATATCGGTGACGTTACTAAAATAGAACTTTTGTTAAAAGTGTCTGCTTACTTGACTCCGCACTGCGATACTAGCAAGTGAAGCCATTTTTATGCTGTATGTATGTGCGTCACGGGGATACCAGATGACACAAATATTTCTCCCTTTATTGTGTAGGTGTATCAGAATGGCGGAAGTGAGTCTGCAAATTTTACTCGTTTATGCATGTGAGCAATGTGCGTAAAATTTGAAGTACTGTGCCTTTAAAAACCACAATTAAAATTGAAATAATGTAAGTCGCCAACCTGATATCGGAATGGCTAGATAAGTTACATTATATTTTTATGTAAATAAAAAGTGCTTGCCAGCTCTTCTAAATATTATTAAGAATAAAAAAAAATGCTTGATTTTCTGTTACACTACAATTTATTTAAATGTCAAAAAAAGAACTGTTTAAATTATACATATACTTAAGTTAAATTTAAAAACTTAAAGCTGTAATGCTTTAAGTGTGTCCAAACTAAAATGAACCAAACTTTTATTACGTAGCGTCATGTGTAAAGTTCACACTTAACAAACATGAGAACAAGTCTCACTTAACTGCAATACAGCAAAAGCTTACACTTACATTTACGCGACTGAGCGCAAAATTAGCATAAAGTGCGCAAGTACAGTCGACAGCACATCAGGTTACCCGCTTTTGTTGCAAACTAGCCCTTGCTCCAACTAAATAAGTTACCGCAGTGTATACCTTGATGTGCTGTTGCCCGTACATCTCAAATGCGCTTAATGCCGGGTAACAAAGGCGAGCAATTACATTCATATTTTTCATTAAACGTTTTGGTTTGCAACCAGGCGTCCCTTGCAACCTTCGTATTTTTCCGTTCGTATCGTTTCGGGAATCCACGTTTAAACTTTTTCAATAGTTAGTTTGATTTTAAGCTCTCTTGAGTGGCTTATTACCATTCAACTTCAAAGGGTCTGAATTTACAATTGAGTTTTGAGGGCAATTTTCATAAATTGCCCTCAAAACTCAATTGTAAATTCTTAATCATTTGAGAAAAATAAATAAAATAGTAAATTTGTAGATATAATTTTTCTTATTTATGCCACCAAGAAAATCCTCACCCCAGATAAATTTTGTTTCAACTCCGTAACCGTTAGTCCGTTACCCATCAAATAACGATAGGGGTCACATCTCCGGATCGTTAAATTTTAATCGTTCTGCTGGCCAGCGCAAGATAACAGAACGGGACTGATCGTAAATATTGTGATACTCGTACGATTTTAGCGGGGCCTTAGGAGTTAAGGCCTCCGTATATATTCGTCCGTATAAAATCATGAAATGACTGAACGGGTGAAAATGAACTCTTATAAGAAATGATATCTATTATTTGACTGCTAGGTTAACACATAAAACCCAAAATTATTTTTAAATGACTCTTTTTCTTTCAGAAACAGGTCAGTTGAATTATTATCAATCATTCTGAGGTTTTTCACATTTAACATAACACATTGTATATTGATTCCGACTGGTTTCGGCCAGGGCAACCACTTCAATTAGTAACACTAATCGACTCTGCGCTGATGCGCACGAAGATGAATTATGAAGTCTATCTTCGCTACGAACTCCGAACTGAGTTTGCGTAATTATAGGAGATAGCAACAGGCGTGCGGAGTTTTAACTGGTCGCGGTTAGCATTAAGATCAGCTTGTCGCCGCTTCTCAAAATCACGCACTTGTAGGATAGCATGTCTGCGTCACTTAGGCCACTGTGCTGCCAAATCCTCCAATCGAGAAGGCTCAATGTTGCACCTTTTCATGTGGTGTTTCGGTACCGTTACCATGAGGTAACGGCGGTTTCACTCTCTTGCGATAACGTAAAAAGTGACTATGGAAAATCGCACAGCCCCTCTCGTGGTCAGTTGCAGAACTAAAAATAACCATTCCAACTCATGGTAACGGCACTGAACATCTTTATATCGGAAAAGTTCACCGCGCGTTTTCGCTTGCCCTCCTTGAGTTCAGAATAAAAGATGCGTGTCGCCACTCTCTTCTCCGCAATACGCGATACCTGACCGCACTAACAAAGCTGCCGAAGCATAACGTAAGCCTCAATGCCACCAACATTGACACGTCGCTGAACTTCGGTGTTACGCGTGTGTGTATCACTCAAGTTCAGCACACCACTTGATGTTCAATATTTTACGCAGACATTTCATGTGGAAGCAGTCTAGTGTACGTATCTGGTGACGATACAAGCACCACGTCTCAAAGGGATTAAGAAGATTTGATAGCATAATAGATATATAAACAGATACGAGTATTTTGATTGGCAGCTTAATAAAGCGCGAACACTTAATCTTGGAACACAGCTTGCTAATCGCGAATTCCGAGATTCGGTGCCGCAGCAGAAGCGATTAGCTGCTGTGTTCCATCACTATCTGAAACTTTTCACTTGCTTCAAAGTGTCTTCATTAAGTTTGATGTCCAGTATCTTATGACTATGACCGTCCAGAAATATCACCTCCCTCTTTTTGACACTGATTTTAAGAGGAAACTTGAAATACGCTTGGAGAAATTCTAACATGAGTCTTTGCAAGTTGTCTGGGGATTCATACATGATCTCAGTGGTCACTGCATGCGTCACTTTAGTGCGTACCTACCTTAAGTCTGGATAAGTTAAAGAGGCCGCCATCAGTGCAAAATCAGATGCGTAGACCTTTAGAGACACACTGCAAGACTTATATAATATAGGACACCAATCACATACATTGCTCTGATCCCAAAGTAAGTAGCTAATGCACTTGTGTTATGGAAATCAGACACAACGATGGTACCACAACACCCAGACCCGAGACAATATAGAAAATTCTAATTTCTATATTGACCTAACTGGGAATCGAACCCGGGACCTCGGAGCGGCGACGCCTTGAAACACACCACGGAAGTCGTCTACTTGCTCGAACACCCCAAAGTATAAGGCGAACAATGTGGGTGCAATAACACATCCTTGTTTCACCCCACAAGTTTCAACGGGAAAGATATTATACGAGTATTACCGATCCTCTCATTGTTCAAATTCAATATGATATAATAAAGCTCCTTCAATTTCTATAACACTAAGACCAGATTTCACCTTATAATAACTGTATACCTATGTTATAATAACCGTCCCATAGTAATCGTCTTGTATGCAAGCTGTCAAGCACACGACGTATGTCGGTAATTGTTTGTGAGATGATGTGCTTGGGTTGGCCTTCGGAGCATATAGGAAACTGGTACTTACAAGACTATTACTGCTCTGTAAGACCCTTCTTCATCAAAGCACAATTGCGAAGCTAATTTTACTCCATTTCTCCATTAGTCCTGCATTGTCTGTCTCCTATTTCCCAAGCTCAATCCTTGGATCCTACTCCAAAACACGCAAGTACTTTGTAGCTATCGTCTTTGCCTGACACTTGTAGACCAATTTTAAGTTTACCAGTCTCATGTCAGTTCGTCAGTTCATGCCGAAAAACAAAAAAAAAACATTGGCTTTATTAATTTTCTTTCTATTCTAAGTAGAACTTAAAATTAATACTAATGTCTGATATATGTATGACAAAGACGGTTACATTTAAAATTAAGAATGACATCTGACAAAGTAAGACCCCTGCAATCTGCACTGAGCGAAGGACATGGGAATTAATTGACCATGAAACGCACGCGCTAGCTTAGCGGTAATCTGTAGACATGTACTCGGGGAGGCTTTTATCCTTAAAGCTTCAATAGGATCTAGTATAAGGTAGAGACAGACAGTAAATATACGAAGATATAAAAATATGAATAGCTTAAGGAAAACAAAATAAGTTCCTGCGCTTGATCTCACTTCGATTTTTGCATAACTTTGTCCGCACAAATGCAAATGCCATGCTTTTATCTCTACTTTCTCCCCTTAAGGGGACTTTTTACAAACTTTAAAAAAGGAGGTAATTAATTTATTGTGTATGTATGTATATCGTTGGATTTTTGTAATATTAGAGAATGTTGATATAGTAAGGCTTTACACGAGTGTGCTAAATTTCGTAAGTTTATATATGTTGTATATTTGTGTGTTTGTCTACGAATTTCTCGAAAACGTGGAGTCATATCGAGATAATTTTTTTTGAAGTCAATTAGGTACATTCCAACTTGGGATGCAATGTAAGTTTAATTAAAAATGGGCCAGTAGATTTGTAGGTTTGGGTAGTAACTAAAAATCACAAACTAAATAAAAAATTGGAGTCAGTGCATGATGTCAAGCTTTCGTAACAAGAGTCTACGCACATCATGCACCGATTTTAAAAGAATTCGTTTCTCCTAAAAAAAAAATTGGACACCAATCACATACATTGCTCTGATTCCAAAGTAAGTACCTAATGCACTTGTGTTATGGAAATCAGACGGTGGAACCACAACACCCAGACCCGAAACAATATAGAAAATTTTGATTTCTATATTGACCCGACCGGTAAGAAACCAGCGTGCTTAGCCACTACACCACGGAGCTCGTCAAATAGAAGAATAAAATATATTATATAATATAACTAGAAGATAAATGCGTCATTTTAAGCTTTTTAGTCAGTTTTTTGAAGCGGTTTAATTTGTTAAATATTTTTCCGACTTACCATCTATTTATCGTCCGCCTTTACGGCATAATACGTATTAAGACGTTATTAAACTCATTGATATCATTCCTCGTATCGTCCAAGTATCATACTATAAACTTAGGTAGTAAATCACACTTTCGTTTAACACCTAAGATGTGATCACTACACCACGACGCTTCACCGAAAACTGTTCGCAACTTCTCCCGCTGAAGACACACATACACAATATACTGGTAGTAGTTAAGAACTGTTTGTAACAGAGTTCGTACGTCGTCGATTAACAATTGCGCCCTTGTTAGCTAGCTGAGGCAAATAGGGTATTGTTGTACCCGCCATGGCAGGCGAGGGTTAATTGTGCATGAACCCTTGCGTGAACCAGACGCGACGCTTGCCACTGAGCGGCATATTCTAAAGCCTATGAACGCCATCGATTTTAGAGCTTATATTAACTCAATTTCTGTCACCGATAAAAAATTGACAAACGAGAATAGTAGGTATAATAAAAGGGACATTGAGTAAAAAGAGTATATAAGTGTGAAAGGAGCAAAATATTTTCAATGATTCTTCAGAGCTTACATAGTTGGTCACAGTGCTCTAAAATGCTTTAACTCAGATATATAACTCCAAAGTTATAATCCATAATCATACATTGATATACATTAACTTTGACGACCTCCGTGATGTAGCTAAGCATGCTGGATTTCAAGGCGTGGCCGCTCCGAGGTTCCGGGTTCGATTCCCGGTCGGGTCAATAAAAATGTTATTATTTTTTTGGGTCTGGGTGTTGTAGTACCACCGTTGTGTGTGACTTCCATAACACATAGTCCATTGAATGAGTCCCTCCAAGGGGGGTCTAGAGTGCGTGAGTTAGTAACGTAAGATGTTTTTTCGGAAACATGTCAAGAGTCCCTAGGTAATAAACATACTAAAACCCCGGGACACTAGGAGGAGCCCCGGAGTGGGGGGAGGGGGGGAAAGAGTCATTTTTTTCATTTTTCGCTTAAATCTCAAAAACAGCACATGTTAGAGAAAAACTTTCAAGGAAAAGTTGAAAGGCCATAAAATTATCTACAAGTTGTACCTAAATCATTTTTTTCTATTAGCAGCCGTTTTCGAGCTACATCCCATGAAAGGTGAAAAATTCGAAAACATAAGCAAACTTTAGCATAAGCTTAACGAGGGCGGACCCCTTCCCATGCTACGTGTGAAACTTCATCGAAAAAATCCGAACAACGGATAATGTTGGGACATTGATGTCATATGAGAGGCACAAGAAGAAAAAAATAAAAAGTTCAAGTATCGTAACTTCCCTAATAAAATTCAATTCCTCCTAAACGCCTCTATGGCGGAATCTGGTATTTTTATCAATGATAGACCTAATTATGAGCAATCTATAGGTACTGGTCACAAGTTGCACTTTTGAGCTTTTTGGAAGAAAAAATAAAAAAGATCAAGTTCAGTAACTCAAACTACCCTAACATATATTTTGACAATCGATTCCTCCTTAAGGCTTCCATGGAGGAATGTGTTTATTTTACCAATTATAGACCTAATTAAGAGCAATCTATCAGTACCGGTCACAAGTTGCACATTTGAGGTTTTTGGAAGAAAAAAAATAAAAAGGTCAAGTTGCGTAACTACCCTAATATAATATTTTGACAATCAATTCCTCCTAAAGGCTTCCATGGAGGAATGTGTTTTTTTTACCAATGATTAAGAGCAATCTTTTAGTACCAATCACAAGTTGCACTTTTGAGCTTTTTGGAAGAAAAAAAATAAAAAGTTCAAGTATCGTAACTACCCTAATAAAATTCAATTCCTCCTAAAGGCTTCCATGGTGGAATCTGTTTTTTTTATCAATGATAGACCTAATCATGAGCAATCTATCTGTACCGGTTCGATTGATGTGATAAACATGGGTATGTAGTATGGGGAAATTGTTTGAGCCAAAATCATTTTTTACTGCGTGTAACTCAGAAATGGTAGGATATAGGAAAAAATGATTTAGGTACAACTTGTAGATAATTTTATGGCCTTTCAACTTTTCCTTGAAAGTTTTTCTCTAACATGTGCCGTTTTTGAGATTTAAGCGAAAAATGAAAAAATTGACTCTTTCCCCCCCTCCCCCCACTCCGGGGCTCCTCCTAGTGTCCCGGGGTTTTAGTATGTTTATTACCTAGGGACTCTTGACATGTTTCCGAAGAAACATCTTACGTTACTAACTCACGCACTCCAGAACTTTTTATTCAATGGACTAACAAGTGCATTAGCTGGCTAGTTACTTTGGAATCACAACAATGAATAGGATTGGTGTCTAATAGTTATATATATTTGTAAATGGCAATGTCAAGTTCTATGACTGGACACATTTGTCTACAATACGTTGCTTGTTCGATGTTTTCGGTTAGTAAATAGGAATACATTTATTTTATAATATAATTCATTAGAACCATTAAAAATTGATTACTGGCTACTTAAAGGGCCTATATATATTTTGCTCAGATAACAGGCCTGTATATGAAGGTCCTATAGAAGGAAGAAAATTGTATCAAACTTGATTACAAAAAAATTTTTTTTTCCATATAATTGTTTCATGCTAACCTTGAGCTTACATATTATATTTAAAAAACACCATAAAAATGTTCAACCACTTTGCTCCAGTTAAAAATAATAGTGAACTAAGGCACGTAGATGAATTCATTCACAATCATTTTTCAGCAGTAAAATTATTGTGATATTCCTGTCTGTCTGGATCTTACTGAATGGATTAAAAACTGACATCATTCAAGTCACGAATTCTACGAGAAATGTTTCATTTTTACACAATCCATCCTCTTAAAATCGCTCCTTCCAAACCAAAATACTACTAAGATATTCTGTAACATAATCAGAATCCCCTTATTCCCTGGCCGCGCACCAAATGATAACCATATTTTTTCCGCACATCATATTCCTATTTTACGTTGAAAAACCTTTCGAATGTATTCCACGTGGTTGCCAGCATAAAAAATGTAAATATTAAAAGCTTTCGTAGAACATAATCTCGGAACCCCCCATCTCTCCGTACTAAGAAATAAGGCGTTTTGCAGAAAGCATTTTATAAGGGAACCCTATTGATAAAATATTGAAGAGCGTCATCTTTGGTAAAACAGCTTTTATTGTGTATAAAAACTGCAATCGTAAAGATGCTACGGTCCGCGTAGCAATCTTGCTACGACGTAGCAATTCCGTAGTTCCAGTTTCGTAGCAAGATTTTTGTTCGTGCCTTATTTAAACTCACATTCCCCCACGACTTAGCTCTTTTTGATTTCAGTTCATTCCTTTAAGTTTACGTGATGCCTTATAGCCTCAAAGTAGACTTTCTCGATAAATAAGCTATTTAACACTAAAATATTGGTTTAGCCGGACGCAAGGCAATTCAGAACGTTGGATAAGCCATTCTGCTTGGGTTTCAGCTAGATTTTCTATTAGTTTTTAAATAAATGTCGTGACATCACAGGGTTGGTAACAAATAAAATAAAATAGTTGCATCGGATAGATCCTCGTTATTATAATTTTATTATTATCCGTGAAAGTTATCGAAACGTTACCGAATGGTTCTGGATCTGGGGGCTGTACTTCCTGAGATTACTGAACACGCGAATTAGAAATGACAAGATACGTAGAAGAACTAAGGTAACGGACGTAGAATCAGTAAGCTCAATTGGCAATGGGCAGGGCACATAGCGCGAAGAACTGATAGCCGTTGGGGCTGAAAAGTTCTAGATTGGAGTCTCTTCGAACAAAGACGAGGATATAAGACGTCCACCGACAAGATGGACAGACGACCTGGTAAAGATCACAGAATCAAAGTGGATGCAGACCGCTAGTGATCGGTCGCTGTGGAAAGCCGTGGGGGAGGCCTATGTTCAGCAATTAATGGAATCAGGCGTTACTTTGCGGAAATCCATTATTAAGTTGAAATTTATAAAATTATTTTGCTTTAAATTTCCGCGAAGCTACGCCGGCGCAGGCAACTAACTACACGAACCGTCACCGCGTTTAGTATTAGTTCAGGCAAATGCAGGATGCACCACCCGCCCTCCCTCAATACGCATGCGGCACAGCTGATGCAATTAATAGTACCCAACACCAACGTGCAAAAAAACCTCGACGCGTTTCGCCACTACACGTGGCATCCTCAGGAGATGTTGTCGCCTCGGCGGAGCACGGACGACTGAACTGTGTCGACTGGCGAACAGGCCTTTTATACTTTCCGTCCACTAATGAGGTGACGTAATCGTTGTCACGGAAATTTGAAAATGAAGTTAATCCGTTGGTAGTTGACGGTTATTATTAATAGATTGTTGATTTGAAAATATATTTAGAAGTGGAGAGGCGGTATAACTGACCTGTTCGTTCAACAATGTAAGCGTATTATCTTTATTATGTTTTATTATTTCTAATTGTTCCAAAACGGATAGTTTCAAGCCTTTTTCACAAGTATGAAGGACAGTAAATGTATGATTATCAGGAATACTATGTCCTGAATCTAAAAGATGTTTGGCGAAATGAGACCTCCCAGGATGGTTGTTTCGGTAAGCGGAAATATGTTCTTTATAACGTGTGTTGAAGCTACGGCCGGTCTGACCTACATAAATGGCGTTACATGCACTACAGTTAAGCCTATAAACACCAGATTTTTGGTGTTTATCAAGCTTATCTTTTCCGTTACAAACTAATCTTAAGGAATTATTAGTTTTAAAAGCTACGCGGATATTTTGACGTTTTAATGTTTTAGAAATACGCTCCGACACCTCTCCTAAGTAAATCAAACTAGAATTATACCTGTCTACCCTTTCTTCAGGAACAGAGTATAATAAACTAGTTATGATTTTGTTAGTCTTGTTTTTTATTAAGTTGTCAATAATGCATCTCTTGTATCCGTTTGATATGGCGATATGATACAAAATATTAAGTTCTTTATGGTAATTGTCTTTACTAAGTGGTACAGTGAAGAGACGATGAATATATGAATTGAACGCGGCCATCTTATGTTGCCACGGATGACAAGATGATGCATGAATGACAGTGTCAGTATGTGTTGGTTTTCGATATATTTGAAATTCATGTTTACCCTGCACCCTTGTTATAGTTAAATCTAAAAAGTTAATACTATCGTTTTGTTCTATTTCTAATTTAAATTTAATTTTAGGATGAATGTTGTTAATTTTAGAAAGAAAAATATCTAACTGTCTATTAGTTCCGGTCCAACAAATCAAAATATCGTCAACGTATCTATAATAATAAAGTATTTTTCTTTCTTGAATTAAGTATTTATTTTCAAAATAATCCATAAAAATATCTGCCATTAATGGACTTAAAGGAGAACCCATTGCTAAGCCCTCCTTTTGTCTGTAATATAGATTGTTGAACCGGAAATAATTTTGTTTCATGCATAATAATGTTAATGATATGAGATCTTCTATCTCCCCCGGATGCAATCGCTGTTTTTCTAAGTGATTCTTTAAAATATTAAGGCATTCTTGATAAGGTACGTTGGTAAATAAACTTTCTACGTCTAATGATATCAACTTTGCATTCCGAGGGAGAGAGACAGATTGTATTTTCTTAATTAAATCTAAGCTATTTATTAAAGAATATTTTGGTTTGAATGACGATTTCTCCCTTAATATTGTATTTAGTTGTTTAGCTAATTTATATGCCGGTGCACCGATGTATGAAACTACAGGACGCATCGGCATATTTTCTTTGTGAATTTTTGGTAACCCGTATAAACATGGACTACGTGGATTCATTTCTAATAATTTGTTATTATGTTTATATGGGCCATCCCGAAACAAAAATCGAGTTGAATTAATTGCTTCCTTTATATCGGACGCGAATGTTTTGGTGGGGTCTGATTGTAATAGTAAGAAATCGTCACTCTGAATTATATCTTCTACTTTATGAATATAATTGTTACGTTCCATAACCACCACCGTGTTACCCTTATCAGCTTTGGAGACAATCAAATCGTTTTCAGTAATTTTAACAGACAGTGATTTATAAATATGAAAATCCTGATTAGGTGACCTTCGATTTGATTGTCTCAAAGCCGTTCTAATCTGATCAGCTGTTACATTAGTGGCTAAGGATTTAACATGCTGTTCTTGTTTACTACATACAACAGCAATTTCCACGTCAACCGCCAATCTTTCTAAAGTTTTTTGATTAATTGACGGTCTTAAATTATATTTTAAACCTTTACTTAATAATGAAACTTCGTCACTGGACAATTCAACATTAGATAAATTTTTAACGCGAGGGTAGAATGTATGTGATTGCGGCTGTCCGTGGAAACCCCGCTGCATGTTATCAAGAGACTCGCGCTTCAACACACGTATTTTTCTACATTGAATTATGTATTTTTTGTGTGCTTCTTGTGAAGCAAGAAGCCTAGCTTTATGATCTAATAAATCGAATTCAACGTTATGTAAACAATATGATAATTGGGAATGAAGAATTTTGAGGTGTAGTTTTAAATTATCTCTAACCGAAAACCAATGCCGAGACTCCTCATTAAGCCAAAACAGTTGTGCTTTTTTAATAGCTATGTTTGCTTGTCGACTATTCGTGTTGGAACGTATATTTATATAATTTGGAATGACATGTTCACGCTTACATTGTTGGTTGAACCAGACATTTTGAACAGCTAAACGATGAAGTTTCGTTAGCTTGATGTATAGACGTGCCTGTACAGCTACGCTTGCTGATTTTAGATAATTAATGGAATCAGGCGTTACTTTGCGGAAATCCATTATTAAGTTGAAATTTATAAAATTATTTTGCTTTAAATTTCCGCGAAGCTACGCCGGCGCAGGCAACTAACTACACGAACCGTCACCGCGTTTAGTATTAGTTCAGGCAAATGCAGGATGCACCACCCGCCCTCCCTCAATACGCATGCGGCACAGCTGATGCAATTAATAGTACCCAACACCAACGTGCAAAAAAACCTCGACGCGTTTCGCCACTACACGTGGCATCCTCAGGAGATGTTGTCGCCTCGGCGGAGCACGGACGACTGAACTGTGTCGACTGGCGAACAGGCCTTTTATACTTTCCGTCCACTAATGAGGTGACGTAATCGTTGTCACGGAAATTTGAAAATGAAGTTAATCCGTTGGTAGTTGACGGTTATTATTAATAGATTGTTGATTTGAAAATATATTTAGAAGTGGAGAGGCGGTATAACTGACCTGTTCGTTCAACAATGTAAGCGTATTATCTTTATTATGTTTTATTATTTCTAATTGTTCCAAAACGGATAGTTTCAAGCCTTTTTCACAAGTATGAAGGACAGTAAATGTATGATTATCAGGAATACTATGTCCTGAATCTAAAAGATGTTTGGCGAAATGAGACCTCCCAGGATGGTTGTTTCGGTAAGCGGAAATATGTTCTTTATAACGTGTGTTGAAGCTACGGCCGGTCTGACCTACATAAATGGCGTTACATGCACTACAGTTAAGCCTATAAACACCAGATTTTTGGTGTTTATCAAGCTTATCTTTTCCGTTACAAACTAATCTTAAGGAATTATTAGTTTTAAAAGCTACGCGGATATTTTGACGTTTTAATGTTTTAGAAATACGCTCCGACACCTCTCCTAAGTAAATCAAACTAGAATTATACCTGTCTACCCTTTCTTCAGGAACAGAGTATAATAAACTAGTTATGATTTTGTTAGTCTTGTTTTTTATTAAGTTGTCAATAATGCATCTCTTGTATCCGTTTGATATGGCGATATGATACAAAATATTAAGTTCTTTATGGTAATTGTCTTTACTAAGTGGTACAGTGAAGAGACGATGAATATATGAATTGAACGCGGCCATCTTATGTTGCCACGGATGACAAGATGATGCATGAATGACAGTGTCAGTATGTGTTGGTTTTCGATATATTTGAAATTCATGTTTACCCTGCACCCTTGTTATAGTTAAATCTAAAAAGTTAATACTATCGTTTTGTTCTATTTCTAATTTAAATTTAATTTTAGGATGAATGTTGTTAATTTTAGAAAGAAAAATATCTAACTGTCTATTAGTTCCGGTCCAACAAATCAAAATATCGTCAACGTATCTATAATAATAAAGTATTTTTCTTTCTTGAATTAAGTATTTATTTTCAAAATAATCCATAAAAATATCTGCCATTAATGGACTTAAAGGAGAACCCATTGCTAAGCCCTCCTTTTGTCTGTAATATAGATTGTTGAACCGGAAATAATTTTGTTTCATGCATAATAATGTTAATGATATGAGATCTTCTATCTCCCCCGGATGCAATCGCTGTTTTTCTAAGTGATTCTTTAAAATATTAAGGCATTCTTGATAAGGTACGTTGGTAAATAAACTTTCTACGTCTAATGATATCAACTTTGCATTCCGAGGGAGAGAGACAGATTGTATTTTCTTAATTAAATCTAAGCTATTTATTAAAGAATATTTTGGTTTGAATGACGATTTCTCCCTTAATATTGTATTTAGTTGTTTAGCTAATTTATATGCCGGTGCACCGATGTATGAAACTACAGGACGCATCGGCATATTTTCTTTGTGAATTTTTGGTAACCCGTATAAACATGGACTACGTGGATTCATTTCTAATAATTTGTTATTATGTTTATATGGGCCATCCCGAAACAAAAATCGAGTTGAATTAATTGCTTCCTTTATATCGGACGCGAATGTTTTGGTGGGGTCTGATTGTAATAGTAAGAAATCGTCACTCTGAATTATATCTTCTACTTTATGAATATAATTGTTACGTTCCATAACCACCACCGTGTTACCCTTATCAGCTTTGGAGACAATCAAATCGTTTTCAGTAATTTTAACAGACAGTGATTTATAAATATGAAAATCCTGATTAGGTGACCTTCGATTTGATTGTCTCAAAGCCGTTCTAATCTGATCAGCTGTTACATTAGTGGCTAAGGATTTAACATGCTGTTCTTGTTTACTACATACAACAGCAATTTCCACGTCAACCGCCAATCTTTCTAAAGTTTTTTGATTAATTGACGGTCTTAAATTATATTTTAAACCTTTACTTAATAATGAAACTTCGTCACTGGACAATTCAACATTAGATAAATTTTTAACGCGAGGGTAGAATGTATGTGATTGCGGCTGTCCGTGGAAACCCCGCTGCATGTTATCAAGAGACTCGCGCTTCAACACACGTATTTTTCTACATTGAATTATGTATTTTTTGTGTGCTTCTTGTGAAGCAAGAAGCCTAGCTTTATGATCTAATAAATCGAATTCAACGTTATGTAAACAATATGATAATTGGGAATGAAGAATTTTGAGGTGTAGTTTTAAATTATCTCTAACCGAAAACCAATGCCGAGACTCCTCATTAAGCCAAAACAGTTGTGCTTTTTTAATAGCTATGTTTGCTTGTCGACTATTCGTGTTGGAACGTATATTTATATAATTTGGAATGACATGTTCACGCTTACATTGTTGGTTGAACCAGACATTTTGAACAGCTAAACGATGAAGTTTCGTTAGCTTGATGTATAGACGTGCCTGTACAGCTACGCTTGCTGATTTTAGATAATTAATGGAATCAGGCGTTACTTTGCGGAAATCCATTATTAAGTTGAAATTTATAAAATTATTTTGCTTTAAATTTCCGCGAAGCTACGCCGGCGCAGGCAACTAACTACACGAACCGTCACCGCGTTTAGTATTAGTTCAGGCAAATGCAGGATGCACCACCCGCCCTCCCTCAATACGCATGCGGCACAGCTGATGCAATTAATAGTACCCAACACCAACGTGCAAAAAAACCTCGACGCGTTTCGCCACTACACGTGGCATCCTCAGGAGATGTTGTCGCCTCGGCGGAGCACGGACGACTGAACTGTGTCGACTGGCGAACAGGCCTTTTATACTTTCCGTCCACTAATGAGGTGACGTAATCGTTGTCACGGAAATTTGAAAATGAAGTTAATCCGTTGGTAGTTGACGGTTATTATTAATAGATTGTTGATTTGAAAATGTATTTAGAAGTGGAGAGGCGGTATAACTGACCTGTTCGTTCAACAATGTAAGCGTATTATCTTTATTATGTTTTATTATTTCTAATTGTTCCAAAACGGATAGTTTCAAGCCTTTTTCACAAGTATGAAGGACAGTAAATGTATGATTATCAGGAATACTATGTCCTGAATCTAAAAGATGTTTGGCGAAATGAGACCTCCCAGGATGGTTGTTTCGGTAAGCGGAAATATGTTCTTTATAACGTGTGTTGAAGCTACGGCCGGTCTGACCTACATAAATGGCGTTACATGCACTACAGTTAAGCGTATAAACACCAGATTTTTGGTGTTTATCAAGCTTATCTTTTCCGTTACAAACTAATCTTAAGGAATTATTAGTTTTAAAAGCTACGCGGATATTTTGACGTTTTAATGTTTTAGAAATACGCTCCGACACCTCTCCTAAGTAAATCAAACTAGAATTATACCTGTCTACCCTTTCTTCAGGAACAGAGTATAATAAACTAGTTATGATTTTGTTAGTCTTGTTTTTTATTAAGTTGTCAATAATGCATCTCTTGTATCCGTTTGATATGGCGATATGATACAAAATATTAAGTTCTTTATGGTAATTGTCTTTACTAAGTGGTACAGTGAAGAGACGATGAATATATGAATTGAACGCGGCCATCTTATGTTGCCACGGATGACAAGATGATGCATGAATGACAGTGTCAGTATGTGTTGGTTTTCGATATATTTGAAATTCATGTTTACCCTGCACCCTTGTTATAGTTAAATCTAAAAAGTTAATACTATCGTTTTGTTCTATTTCTAATTTAAATTTAATTTTAGGATGAATGTTGTTAATTTTAGAAAGAAAAATATCTAACTGTCTATTAGTTCCGGTCCAACAAATCAAAATATCGTCAACGTATCTATAATAATAAAGTATTTTTCTTTCTTGAATTAAGTATTTATTTTCAAAATAATCCATAAAAATATCTGCCATTAATGGACTTAAAGGAGAACCCATTGCTAAGCCCTCCTTTTGTCTGTAATATAGATTGTTGAACCGGAAATAATTTTGTTTCATGCATAATAATGTTAATGATATGAGATCTTCTATCTCCCCCGGATGCAATCGCTGTTTTTCTAAGTGATTCTTTAAAATATTAAGGCATTCTTGATAAGGTACGTTGGTAAATAAACTTTCTACGTCTAATGATATCAACTTTGCATTCCGAGGGAGAGAGACAGATTGTATTTTCTTAATTAAATCTAAGCTATTTATTAAAGAATATTTTGGTTTGAATGACGATTTCTCCCTTAATATTGTATTTAGTTGTTTAGCTAATTTATATGCCGGTGCACCGATGTATGAAACTACAGGACGCATCGGCATATTTTCTTTGTGAATTTTTGGTAACCCGTATAAACATGGACTACGTGGATTCATTTCTAATAATTTGTTATTATGTTTATATGGGCCATCCCGAAACAAAAATCGAGTTGAATTAATTGCTTCCTTTATATCGGACGCGAATGTTTTGGTGGGGTCTGATTGTAATAGTAAGAAATCGTCACTCTGAATTATATCTTCTACTTTATGAATATAATTGTTACGTTCCATAACCACCACCGTGTTACCCTTATCAGCTTTGGAGACAATCAAATCGTTTTCAGTAATTTTAACAGACAGTGATTTATAATATGAAAATCCTGATTAGGTGACCTTCGATTTGATTGTCTCAAAGCCGTTCTAATCTGATCAGCTGTTACATTAGTGGCTAAGGATTTAACATGCTGTTCTTGTTTACTACATACAACAGCAATTTCCACGTCAACCGCCAATCTTTCTAAAGTTTTTTGATTAATTGACGGTCTTAAATTATATTTTAAACCTTTACTTAATAATGAAA